>CM070679.1:36047031-36408007 GCA_036346265.1 Melocanna baccifera
GACATGCTGCATGTACACACCAGGATTGAGATACTTCACTGGTGTGCGGGCTATTTATGCAGTGGGATTAGTGCTGGCCTGTCTCCATGGAGGCCTGCAGGGTGGCCCTCATGGTGCACATGAGAATGGACAGAAGATCAAGAGAACTAATGCTGGGTCTCTCTTGCACATCATAGTTGTCCTGATCATAGTTTTGTATTTGCGTATGCTTGTGCTGGGTGCTCTGGTTTGTTACAGGACTAGTTCAATTTACAGCGGTCACAGCTCAGTACCGGCGGCCGGACAGAACAAGCTATCTAGGAGGAAGAGGGAGGTGGAGGAGCTAAAGCCTATAGCTCTAGCTCATGGGGGACGTCCACATGCATGGCGCCGCCGGTGCGGAGGGGAGGAGGATGTGCGGCGGCGTGCCGGAGCGTGCGCGGCTGCACATGGCGATGCTGGCGCTGCAGCTCGGCTACGCGGGCTTGCACGTGGTGTCGCGGCTGGCGCTCAACATGGGCGTCAGCAAGCTCGTCTTCCCCGTCTACCGCAACCTCATCGCCCTCTGCCTCCTCGCCCCCTTCGCATACTTCCTCGAGAAGCACGTCTAATCTACATTAATCAACTATATGTCGATCTCCTAATTAGTACTGGTACTGATCATGCATTTGTTTATTAATCTGCATTTATGCAGGAAGGACCGGCCGGCCATGACGCTGAGTTTCCTGGTCCAGCTCTTCCTGCTCGCGCTCTGCGGCATCACCGCCAACCAGGGCTTCTACCTGCTGGGCCTCGACAACACGTCGCCCACATTCGCCTCCGCCATCCAGAACTCCGTTCCCGCCATCACCTTCGCCATGGCCGCCGCGCTCAGGATCGAGAGGGTCCGCCTCAACCGCCGAGACGGCCTCGCCAAGGTGGCCGGCACGCTGCTCTGCGTCGCCGGCGCCTCCGTCATCACGCTCTTCAAGGGCACCGCCATCTTTGGCCCGGGTCGCCCGACCACCACCAGCAACCTCCAGCTCGCGGCGGCGAGTGTGGGAGACGATAAGATCAGCGGCAAGAGCTGGACGATGGGGTGCGTGTGCCTGATCGGGCACTGCCTGTCGTGGTCGGGCTGGCTGGTGCTGCAGGCGCCGGTGCTCAAGAAGTACCCTGCGCGCCTCTCCGTCACGTCCTACACCTGCTTCTTCGGCCTCCCTCAGTTCCTCGCCATCGCCTCCCTCGTCGAGCGCGACCCCGCCGCCTGGACCGTCAGCTCCGGCTCAGAGCTCTTCACCGTCCTCTACGCCGTCAGTATATATATATATATATATATATATATATATATATATATATATATATATATATATACACACACACACACCCGCTCCCTACGTGCTGCCATGGATTTTACCACTCCATAATTAATTCGAGAAGGAATTGACCGATGCGACAACGTGATATGCAGGGGTTCATCGCGTCGGCCGTGGCGTTCGCGGTGCAGATATGGTGCATCGACCGCGGCGGGCCGGTGTTCGTGGCGGTGTACCAGCCTGTGCAGACGCTCGTCGTCGCCGTCGTGGCCTCCCTCGAGCTCGGCGAGCAATTCTATCTCGGAGGGTAGGGTACGCATTGCATCGCGAATTCGCAATGCTAGTACTAATACATCGATCCTTAGTAGAAATTACATATATAGTAGCAATAATGATTTCTTTTGAGACTGTTACAGAATCATAGGCGCAGTGCTCATCATCGCTGGGCTGTACCTGGTGCTGTGGGGCAAGAGTGAGGAGAGGGCGCTTGATGCTGATTCTTGCAAGCTGGGATCTTCCCTGAAGCAGCCACTCCTGCCGCCGCCGGCGCCGGCCTCGGAGAATGTCTGATCGTGATGCAGAACTAATTCTCAGATGCATGGTAGTAGCATCTTTTTTTGTCCATCGATCCGTCCCAAAAGTTTGAGGCTAATTAATTATCTGAGTTTTCTGTGTTCGAGTGCTTGCGACCTGAACCTGTATGTGCGTTAAAACATGTACTAGTACTACTGGAAACTATATAGTGTGCTACATGTCCACTGCCACTTTGTTAGCAAACTGCAGCTTCTGTTCTGCACTTCCACAGCTTCTATGAATGTAGCAGAACATACATTTTTTTTCTCGAAAACGCAGGAGTTGTGTGTTTCATTGATTAAGAAGATAGAAGATACAAGAAGGCATGAAAGCCAAGAGCAGGAAAATACAGATGGGGGGAGGGGGAAGGAATGAACTAAACTAAACCAATTAGGATCTCTCGGCGGAAGGCCGGAGAAAGATCTCCCGTTTGCTCATGCAGATGCCGTTGCTCATGCCATAAGCTATTCCTCTCTTTCCAAATCGCCCAGACCACTAGATCGAACGATTAGGGCTTGCTGTCGGTTTACTTCAAGATAACCGCTGTCGGTTTGCTGCTTGGTATCTGAAAAGCTTCGACCGATGGGCTCAGCTAAGTGATCAAGAAACCAATTAGGACTTTGCTAAGCACGCCTGACTTAAACTCGAGAATCGCAATAAGATGAGCTACTTACGTATTTCAAATTTCATAAAATTGTGTAAGCTGTGTTCATCTTACAAACTTAACTACAGAGTACTTTCGATCTTTCAGATCAGTCTTGTGAGTTATGATCTCCTGAATCAAAAGAAGGAAGATATAGGGATTAACCAATACTTTAAACTAGTCTTCACACCTCCTTTTCCATGATCCACATAATTAATACTAAAACCTTACAAGCGCACAGCCATGGAAGCCCCACATGACACATGTAAGCTCAACTGTTCCTCAAAACTGAATGTCCAAACATATCTCTTCTTGAGAAGCAAATCTCCACGCATATTTTCTCATCTTGTGATCTTAGTATGCTACTTATTAGTTGCTTCTTTTCTTACTAGGTTGAGTTTACTTGTGATCTTGGATCTTGGATCAAAACAATGGACTTAGCGGATATGGGCTTATGTGATTTGAAAAGCATGTATAAGTGACATGTGTGAGTTAAAACCCATGTGTGTGGCGTTAACATGTTTCTCCTATTATGCTAAGTGGATAGTATCCAATAAGAGATGAATGGAACTGGCTAGCCTATCTATAAAAGAGGATTGTGATAGAGATATGGGTGATATCATCCAACTCATCTCTTTGGTGCCTTCTTGTTTTAGGGCTAGGATTTGGAGTACATGGTGTGCTCTTTGTCCTTCAAAGTGGAGTGTCCTCCAAGCATCTTTTGAGTCTATCTTGTGTTTGATTGATGTGCTTATCTTTTTGTTAATTTTAATCTCTCTTCTTTTCCTTCTTATGATCTTGCTGTACCAAGACTATGGAAGAGGTGGAGATAATTCTTGGGAATCCATCTCCATCCATTTAAGCACTTTAATAGCAAGATTCACGAAAAAAAATCCGATTTTACTTGATTTTAGCCTCATCAAGTGACTTCTTGTTTCAATAGTTTTTGAGTCATGTTCCTCGGTGTTTAGCTTGCTATGACATACAAGAATATATCTAAAACTATCTTGACCATTATTTACTCACAAATAAGTTGTATTCACTGTTTGAAGTTTTTGCTCGATTTTGGTGCAACCTTCCAACAAACTGAAAAAGGTTCTAACTTTGACCATGATTTTTATAATCATTTATTGGAATAGGTTTACAATAACCTAGAGAAGATCCGTGCAAAATCTCATATCATTTGGATCTACAGATCAAAAGTTCTCGCAGTTTTCGGATGTGAAATCGGGCTGAAAACATTGTTCTCGCTCGGATTTTACTATAGCAACTGGTCAGATCGTCATTAGAAGGCTGGTCAGACCGCCATTTGAAGGCCGGTCAAACCGTCGGGAAGGGTTAAATTTCAAGTTTTGTTGATTTGGGCTAGTTGATTTGGTTTTTTAGCCGAGGATTTTGTGTTCTACACCTCTGTAGGTATCTAAGGATACAATCTTGAATAATTAGAAAAAATTCTAAGTTAACACCATTCACTCCTCCTCTTTTGCTATATTCGGTCTTTCACAATTACTTGTGAACACTCATCCACACTATTCTCTCTTTTTCGTAAGACATTAACACATACATCATAGTAATTTCTCTCTCCATTCTCTTGATTTCAAGACTTTCTTAGTCTTCATGCGTGACCAAAATATGTCTTATAAAAAGAAATAGAGGGAGTACGTGGTAACAACACTCAACATCGATACTATAATCTTTTTCAAGGATCCTATCAATGAACAAGTTTTATGAAATTGTGATCATGATTTAGGATGATTGCTTAGTAGAACTTGTGAAATAACAAATCAATAGCACAGATAATACCATGCAAGAACTTAATCCATTACTACAGAGTATTTCTATTAACGACAAAAGTGCAGAGCAAATCAAAAGCGATATGACTTCACTCGAGGAATTCTTGGTTTTATACAAGAGACAATATAACTATCATAAATAAAATTAAGGAACTCGAACAGTAGCCAATAGCACTCACCGGAATAGTGGGTTCGCCCCCAAATACTCCATCGACCGTACTCCTGTGGTAAAGAATATCCAACCGGATGTGTTCCTGCACTGACTTTCAGGCAACCCTCTGCCATTAATCGCAACGACACGCACACACACAGAGGTCAGAAGTACTACATGCTACGAAAAGTGTTAGTGGATCCCAACGATGAAGGGACAACTAGAACTGACAAACCAACCGCACCACTCTGCTTGCCGTGATGACAAACAGTGTTCTTACAGGTTCCTCGATCTCTGACGAAACCGTCATTCTTCTATTCCTTGCAGAAATATAACGAGTGCCAACTTAGAAATCGGACAAGTATATGCTTGGGCTATTATTCCCCCGGTTAAGCTACAGCCTGTGTTGCTGTTCAGGAATCGCCGAAAAATCATCTGGAACATCGACATTGGGGAGGATGTTCTGGAGGGGGCATTTCGCCTGAATTTTCTATGCGGCTGGTTAGGAATTCTGCTTAATTAGAAGTGTGTATGTATGTACTCTTTTTCTTCCTTACCGTTCCAATTTTTTAGGCGGACTTCAATTTTTTTCTTGCATGGACAATATTTGTAAGATTAGATGTTGTAGACCATTTTCTATCACCCAAGAGCTAGGTTTCACGTGTCTTTATCTCCAATTCTTTGTCAGGTTACATCTTGTCTCATTTTTCGTCCCAATGGTGTCTCATTTTTCATCCCAATAGGGCATGATGTTATGGTCTCATTCTTTGTGGCATCTGTCTTATAGTTTATACTATGTCTTTTCAAGACATGATTTATTAGTTAATTGTAGTAGGCACTGTACCGACTTCAGCTATACCAGCTAAAATCGTAAATGTCTGTCTCTCTCCGTAATCTCTCTCGCGAACAACTAAAATTCAAAAGCTATAAGCCGCATCCAGAAAGAACAAAACAAACGTCTTAGAACAATTGTTCGATCAAAAAGTAAGCATTGAAATAACATGACGATAAATCCCAACTTTAAGCCAATATTTGTGCATCACATATGCCCACTTTTGTAGCCAAGAAAGGTATGCCAATATGACACAAACCATGTGCAGTATATTGGGGAATCGAATACGAGGCTTAGACGTGGTTGGAGTTGTTTATGATGTCTAATGAAAGCAGCATACTTCAACATTTTATATTTTAGAATGTCTAGTTATCACTCAGATATTTCTTCTAAATAATCATCCAGATTTCTGACCGTCAAATCAGAGATCCAACAACTTTTTTTTGGAAAGGGCATTTTTTTGGAGGGGGTGGGAAATTCACGTCCGTTAGATCTCTGATCTAATGGTCAAAAATATAAATGATAGTTTAAAAGAAAACATTTGGATGATATTTATCAACTCCTTTATGTTTTCTTGTTGACATGTTCTTCACTTTTTTTCTTCTCGGGCTGGGGGCTCCCACCAAATATCCAACGGTGGAGGGTCTCTGTGCAAATATCCATCACCCCGTTTTTACTTAAAAACCCACCCCTGTTTTCTAATTTACGACTTATCACTCCCCACCTCTTTCTCTCCCCTCCCATTAAAAAACGGGAAACTTCGTCATATACCCTCTTCACATTTGAGAGTTTCGGGATTTACCCTCCTGAGTCACTGACACGTGGGGTCGGGATGAGTCACTGACATGTGGGCCGGAGAGTAAATCCTGAATTTCAGTCTAAGAGGAGGGTATATGATGAATAATTCCTTAAAAAACCCGACGAATCCAAGCGCAGAGAGAGAGAGAGAGAGAGAGAGAGAGGTCTCCAAGCCCGAACCAAGTTTAGGGTTTGAGCACCCCCACCGGAACCCCGCAACCCGTCTCCGGCGGCGACCCGCCGCGCGGCGCGGGCCCGATCGACCTAGATCTCGCTTGGGACGCATGTGGGAACCCCGAATCGGCCAGATCTAGGAGCTTCCGGACCCTCCCGGGACCCCCCGGGTCCGCTCCCATGCATCCCGGCGGGGCTCCCTCCGGCAGCTCGCGGAGCTCGCCGGCGACGTCACCGCGGCCGGAGCAGCAGCCGCCGCCTCCGCCGGCGCAACAGCTGCAACAGTCCCAGCAGGCGCAGCAGCAGCTAGTGTTTAGGAATCAGGTCAGTCTGCTCTGCCCCACCGTGGCGGTGGGATTCGATTTTTTTTTGTCTTTGGGTTTTCTCTGTGGGTGATGTGATTGGTGGGGAAGCGCGCGTGTGGTTGTTGGGATTTGGGAAATATTCTGACGCGTGCGGCGGGAAGGCGGCGCCTTTACGTGGGCTTCCTTAAACGGTAACGAGGTTTCCTCCCACTCCCAGTGGAGTGCGAGTGCGTGTGGTGGCTTGTCTTGTCCCATCCCTCCGAGTTCTTCCGGTGGTGGGGTTTCATGCGATTTGGGCTTGGATGTGTGTCTCCAGGTTCCTCATAGTGGTGGGATTCTGTGTATCTTGGATTTGGGTTTGTGTTTGGAATTGTTGTCCAATTCTGTTTCCCATCTGGGTTGCTCCAAGCTTTTGGCGGTGATTTGGTTCAGCTCTGTTCCTCTTTGTGATCGATTTGCATTTGTGCTTGTTTCTCAAGATTTTTTTTCGAGGTTTTGGCTTTTTGTATTGATGATGCAGTTCTCCAATTGGGTTTTTTTTAAGTTTTCTGTTGGATTCCTCGTAAATTTTGTGAGGTTATAAGACTTCTGAACGGGTTGCCTTGTGTTGCAGGCAATGATGCATCACCATGAGCAGCAGCAAGCCTACCTATCCGGTGCATCGCATGGTATGATTGGGGGAGGTGGCAGCGGTAGCTTCCCTCAGCCGTCAGGCCCGGTGCCCCCATTCCTGGGTCAGAGGAACCTGCCCCAAACCGGTGGACCACAAGGCCTGGTTGGAGGTCAGCAGCTTAACCAGAACGCAATGCACCAAGCATTCCTGCAGCTTGCGATGCAGAAGCAGCAGCAGAACTCCCATGGGATGCTCCTCCAGCAGCAGCAGGCCAAAATGAATATGGCAGGGCCATCTACAGGGGACCAGGATGTGGTTGCCAGCCCTGCAAAGATTCAGGAGCTTATGCCCCTTCAGGCCCAGGTGCAGATGTTTAAGAAACAGTCTGAGCATCTTCAACAGGTGGAGAAGCAGACTGAGCAGGCACAGCTGGGCAATAACGATCAAAGGAGTGGTGATATGAGGCCTCCTATGCCACCAAAAGGAGTCCCTGGGCAGCAGTTGTCATCAGCGGGTATGGGGAGGCCGATGCAGCCAATGCAAGGCCAAGCGGGCATGGGCAGCATTGGTGGTAACCCGTTAGCAATGGCTCAGTTTCAAGCTATCCATGCCTGGGCAAAGGAGCACAACATTGACCTGTCCAATCCTGCAAATGCGAGTCTCATTTCTCAACTCCTACCTATTTTACAGTCCAACAGGATGGCTGCCATGCAGAAGCAGACTGAGGCAAGCATGGCTTGGCAGCAGCAGCAGCAACAATCAGTGCCCTCACAGGTGAATAGTGATACCCCGGGACATGGGAATGTTCCAGGTCAGGGTGCCCCATTGAAGGCCCCTCAGCCTCTCCCCCCTAGCTCCTCGGTTTCTGGTGGAGCAGAGGCTAAGATGATGAATCTGAGCAACTTGCAGATGCAGCAGTTATCTGGCCATAACAGGGATAGCTCTAATGAGAGGGCTGTGAGGCCACCCATGACAATGGGCAATGGTGGGCAAATGATGCATATGATGCAAAGTTCTGGAGATGTCAATAAGATTCCTGAGCAGCCCAATCCAAAGAATGTCCTTGCAAGTTCAGAAGCGATGCAGATGCAGTATGCAAGGCAGTTGCAGCAGGCTAACCGAGCTACTGTGCCTACAGCAACTCCTGGTGAAACAGGAGGATCGCAGGCCCCAACTCAGGGTGCTCAACCACATATGGGTTTCACAAAACATCAACTTCATGTACTTAAAGCTCAGATATTAGCTTTTCGGCGTTTGAAGGTACAAGAAAGTTAAATTTGGCTGTCTTTTGTTTACCAGTTTTTTCATGAGTTCCAATCCATAATTGGTTCAAGGGGGTTTAGATCATATACCCTCCTCATAGTTGGGAAATTGAGGATTTACCCTTCCCACTCAATGACATGTATGGTCATCGTAGGTCACTGACATGTGGGCCAGGAGGGTAAATCCTCAATTTCCATCTAAGTGGAGGGTATATGATCAATAATTGGTTCAAGTTGATCAATCTCATACTGTTGCAATTCTTTTTTTCTTTGGTTGCATCTCAGCGTGGTGATCGCACACTCCCACCAGAAGTTCTTGAATTAATCATGTCTGCGCCGCCACCTGAATCACAAGCGCAGCAGGTTTCTGGACCTCCAATGACACATAATCGTGAAAGGCCTGCTACAAGCAATGCCGATGAACATGGAAGGCCCATGGAAAGTGGTGATAAAGCTCCTGGAAAACCCCCATTGTTGAAGAGACCCTGTTTACCAAAGGTGGAGGTTTCTGCTTCAGAAGACAAAGCTACTTCTGCTAGTGGACCCATGCAAGTGATGAAAGCTTCTCCCAAGGAGCCTCTTAGAATTGGACCGGTTTCAATACCTGAACAAAGTAACACCACTCTGATTAAATCTGAGCAGGAACTAGAAAGGGGTATCCAGAGAACACCTGGGAGAAGTGATTACAGTGGTGAAAGGGGGAAATCTTTACCAGTGGAAACTGGTTCAGCAGATGCTGAGCAGGCAAAAAGAGCTGCTTCGACTAGTAGTGCACCAACTCCCACAGATGTTCCCAGAAAATACCATGGCCCATTGTTTGATTTCCCATCCTTCACTAGGAAACATGACTCCTTGGGATCTGCAAATTACAACAGTAATCTAGCACTTGGTTATAATGTGAAAGATTTGTTAGCTCAGGAAGGCACTATAGTTCTTGGCAAGAAAAGAGAGGATAACTTGAAAAAGATTAACGGCTTGCTTGCAATTAATCTAGAGAGGAAAAGGATCCAACCAGATCTTGTTTTGAGGCTACAGATTGAAGAAAAAAAGCTGAAACTCCTAGAGCTTCAGGCTCATATGAGGGATGAAGTTGAACAGGAGCAACAAGAAATAATGGCAATGCCTGATAGGATATACAGAAAGTTTGTCAGACAATGTGAACGCCAGCGCATTGAGCTTATAAGGCAAGTTCAGCAGATGCAGAGAGCCTCAAGAGAGAAGCAGCTGAAATCCATTTTCCAGTGGCGCAAGAAGCTTTTGGAGGCACATTGGGCCATTCGTGATGCACGAATAACTCGTAATCGGGGGGTGGCCAAGTACCATGAAAGGATGTTGAAGGAATTCTCAAAGAAAAAGGATGATGATCGAAACAAAAGAATGGAGGCACTCAAAAACAATGACGTGGAAAGATATCGTCAAATACTGTTGGAACAACAAACTAGTGTTCCTGGTGATGCAGCTCAAAGATACAATGTTCTATCTTCATTCTTGACCCAGACTGAAGAGTACCTTTATAAACTTGGAGGGAAAATAACTGCTGCCAAGAATCAGCAACAAGTAGAAGAGGCAGCAAATGCTGCTGCAGCAGCTGCACGGGCACAGGTATGGTGACATTCTTTACTTTGAAAAATGAGATTAGTTTTCCCCCATCTCCCCTTGGTAGATTAGTTTTACCCCATCTTCCCTTGGTTCTTTATTTCTGGTGGTGAGACTGTTAATACTAGTACCTACTTTTTTCATCTGTTAATAATCATTTGTGTGTAATAGTGGCCGAGCCAGAAATTTCAAGATAGGGGTGTGAACTAGGGATGGAAATCGGGTGCACGGGGCCATGATGGCATGGAGGTGGTGGAACATGCTCACTACCCACCTACCCGATGTGCATTTTTGACCTAGGCATATGCCCGCCAATCACAACGAGCATAATTTCTGTCCATGCCCTTTGCCTGCAGGTGCCTATTGGCCTTCGGGCTACTAGAATGCTTGCCAAATAACCAGAAGACATATAGCAAAACTATACTGGGCAAATCAACAATATTAGACCCAATAATATTTCTTGCTAGTCAAGTCAAAGAACAGTTTAATGACCAAAAAACTGGACGCTAATTAGAATGCAGTGTGAGAAATCTCATAGCATTTATTTTACCATTCATCAATTATAAATGAGGAAAAAATGGTATTAGCCTGTGTACTGTTTGTGTATTCATAATAGTATTTACAAGGTTTTCACAAAATTTTGCGGTACAACTGTACCCCCATGCATCATGGCACATCAGCCACAGCGTAACTGTGTGCTGCACTCTTCCTCCAAGGTTCCTTGTCACTAGTCCTATAAATAATTCAGCATGCTGCTTGTTTAACAGGGTCTTTCTGAAGAAGAAGTGAAGGCTGCAGCACAATGTGCTGGTCAGGAGGTTATGATAAGGAACACATTCTCTGAGATGAATGCACCAAGGGAGAACACGTCTGTTAACAAGTAAGTAATTGACTAATTGAGAATGTGGTTCTATTGGAATGTTTTATTTCCGACACACTGTAAATTAAATTTATATATTCTGTTGACTCCTGAGTAAATTTCCTATACAATTTGTTCTCTAATTTGGAGCGAGTAATTATTCTATTGGCATCTGAGATAAGGTTTGTGCAGATCAATGAGGTCTTCAAGATCTACTTTTCAGCCTTAATAAGCTTTCATTTGTTATATTCTTTTAGGTACTATACTTTGGCTCATGCTGTGAATGAGAAAGTTACAAGGCAGCCCTCGCTGTTGCGAGCAGGAACTTTAAGGGACTACCAGCTGGTATGGCATTTACTTTTAACTAAACTGTTTGTGTGTAATGGTACTATACTTATGGCCTGTCAGTGTCACAAAAAAATCTTACAGTTCGGTTTTCTGGTTATCCAGGTGGGCCTTCAGTGGATGCTTTCTCTGTACAATAATAAGTTGAATGGTATTTTGGCTGATGAGATGGGTCTTGGCAAGACTGTACAGGTGTGCCTTTCTTATTCTGGTTCACCTGTTGGACCTTTATTATCTCATGATATTTTGGTTTATTATTGATTTCTCCCATCTGCTCCCTCGATGACATGCTTCTAGGAATGTCTTTTCATGGTTGCACCATTTGTTTAAACAGGTTATGGCATTGATTGCATACTTGATGGAGTTTAAAGGGAATTATGGACCGCATCTCATAATAGTGCCAAATGCTGTCTTGGTCAATTGGAAGGTCCTATTTTCCTTCATGTTGTACTTTGAGGAAATATTGTTTAATATCTATTTTGTGATACAGACATTAATTTAGAAACATAAGTTTTAACTTGATTTCTATTCTTGATCCAGAGTGAACTGCTAAACTGGTTGCCATCTGCATCTTGCATCTTTTATGTTGGTGCAAAGGATCAAAGGCAAAAGTTGTTCTCTCAAGTAAGTTGGGTGCAGTACAGGGGTGGATTTTTCTCAGTTCCATTGGTGCTATTTTCAATATATCCCTGTTTATTTCCCAACTGAACTTGATCCTTACTGAATTTTGGTATTTTGCATGGATAAGCTTATTTGGCAGCAAATGTATGTGAATTTCCTTGAATTCTGTAGCTCTTGTAGAAAAAATTTCTTCTGAGCTGTTTTTTCTTTGGTTTCATCTTGCAGGAGGTTTTAGCTGTAAAATTTAATGTTCTTGTAACAACGTATGAATTTGTTATGTTTGACCGTTCCAAGCTTTCAAGAATTGATTGGAAGTACATTATAATTGATGAGGCCCAACGAATGAAGGACAGAGAATCAGTCTTGGCGCGTGATCTTGATCGCTATCGTTGCCAGCGGCGTCTCCTTCTCACTGGCACTCCTCTACAGGTAAACCTAATAAACGTATATCGATTATTCAACTAATGCCGGTATAGCTGTATGTTGTGATAGGTTGATGGAGCCTCTTCTTTTCCTGTGTTCATGGAATTTCCTTTTCTCTTCTCTGCCAGTACATCTGTTTTTCGACATCAGCAATGCACTTGTCTATTTTATAATGTTTTAGGTTGTTATTTGATGTTTTTTTGCAATTATTTCAGAATGATCTCAAGGAGCTTTGGTCCCTCCTGAATTTGTTGCTGCCAGAAGTATTTGACAATCGCAAGGCATTTCAAGATTGGTTCTCAAAGCCTTTTCAGAAGGATGGTCCACATAGTGAAGAAGAAGATGATTGGCTGGAGACCGAGAAGAAAGTGATTATTATTCACAGGCTGCATCAAATTTTGGAACCTTTTATGCTACGTCGGCGTGTCGAAGATGTTGAAGGCTCACTTCCGCGGAAGGTGCCATACTTTTGCCCTTGTCAATAATTGACACTAATTCACAGAAGTTAAATGCTTGTTGGTAACTTTGTTATTCAGTTGCAGCATTATTAAATTGGCATGTCGTTTGCAGGAGTCTATTGTTTTGAGATGCAGAATGTCTGCCATTCAAGGCGCTATATATGATTGGATCAAATCCACTGGCACCATTAGGGTTGATCCCGAAGATGAGAAAAGGCGTGTTCAAAAGAATCCAATGTACCAGGTCAAGACATATAAGAATCTCAATAACAAATGCATGGAGCTGAGGAAAGTTTGTAACCATCCTTTGCTGTCATATCCTTTTATGAATTACTATGGGAAAGATTTTACTATAAGATCTTGTGGGAAGTTGTGGAATCTTGATAGGATTCTAATTAAGCTTCATAGGTCAGGTCACCGTGTACTCCTCTTTAGCACCATGACAAAACTTCTTGACATCCTGGAGGACTATTTGCAACGGAGGCAACTTGTTTACAGGCGAATCGATGGAACAACTAGCTTGGAAGACCGTGAATCAGCAATTGTTGACTTCAACAGGCCTGGTTCTGATTGTTTTATATTCTTGCTTAGCATTCGCGCTGCTGGCAGAGGTCTGAATCTTCAGAGTGCAGACACTGTTGTAATTTATGACCCTGATCCGAATCCACAAAATGAAGAGCAAGCAGTTGCCAGGGCCCATCGTATAGGGCAGACTAGGGATGTAAAGGTTATTTACATGGAGGCTGTTGTTGATAATATCTCAAGTTATCAGAAAGAGGATGAGTTGAGGAATGGAGGAAGTGGGGATTTGGAGGATGATCTTGCTGGAAAGGACAGGTACGTGGGTTCAATTGAAAGTCTCATCCGCAGCAATATCCAACAGTACAAAATTGATATGGCAGATGAAGTCATTAATGCTGGCCGTTTTGATCAAAGAACGACCCATGAGGAAAGGCGAATGACTTTGGAGACACTCCTCCATGATGAAGAGAGGTATCAACAAACTGTTCATGATGTTCCTTCATTACAGGAAGTTAACCGTATGATCGCTCGGACTGAAGATGAAGTTGAGCTTTTTGATCAGATGGATGAAGAATTTGATTGGACAGGAGATATGACGAAACATAATAAGGTTCCAAAGTGGCTCCGTGTTAGCTCCTCGGAGCTTGATGCTGTTGTGGCGAGCTTATCCAAAAAGCTTTCGAGAAATATGCCGTCTGGTGGCATTGCTCCTGACACTAATGACAAACTTGAGAAAAGAAGGGGGCGGCCGAAGGGGTCTGGTAAGTACTCCATCTACAGGGAGATTGATGATGAAGATGATGATGAGGAATCTGATGAGGATTCTGAAGAGAGGAATACCTCATTTCTGCCTGAAGAAGGTGAAATAGGGGAGTTTGAAGATGAAGAGGACAATGATGATTCAGTACCTGATAACAAGGATCAATCTGAAGAAGATCCTATCAATGATGATGGGTATGATTTTCCCCATGGGATGGGGAGTAGAAAAGCTCATAGGTCTGAAGAGGCTGGTTCAACAGGATCTTCATCTGGAAGCCGGAGGTTACCACCACCTGCCCCTTCCTCATCTTTGAAAAAGTTGCGGTCTCTATCCGCATTAGATGCCCGCCCAGGCACTTTGTCAAAGAAAACTGTATGTCCAAGGCATTCTACTTATTTGTCTCTTCTTTCTTTCTCTTTTAAATTTCTGCATGTGTAAGTTAACTGTACAATATTTCTTTTCTCTTATGATTTACAGCCAGATGACCTAGAGGAAGGAGAGATTGCATTATCAGGGGCCTCACATATGGATCTACAGCAATCAGGAAGCGGGAACCATGAACAAGATGATGGTGAGGATGAACAGGTACTGCAACCAAAAATAAAACGCAAACGGAGTATCCGTATTCGTCCAAGACCTAATGCGGACAAACAAGAAGATAGATCTGGTGGAGATGGGACCTTCCCCCAACGTGGTGTTTATCTTGCATTCCAAGGAGATGGTGATTATGATTCACAGTTTAAGTCTGAGCAAGATGCACATGCTTTTGCTGATCCTGCTTCCAGGCAGCAAGACGGAGGTTATCCAATAGTAAAACAGAGGCGCAACATGCCATCTAGAAAGGTCTCCCCTGCTTCTAAGGCTGGGAAATTAACTCACTTGTCTGGTGAAGGATCTGCTGAACACTCCAAGGAAAATTGGAGCAACAAGGTCATTGACTCTGTTGGTCCAGATTTCAGTGGCACAAAGATGTCTGACAGCATGCAAAGAAAGGTAGGCATAGAAACTTCGGTTCTTTGTATGCTTAAGCTGGTTTGCTCTGTTAAAACTACCTATTGCCTATTCTTTAAAGGATCTTGGACAATCAGAAGTACTTCTGTGGGGAATACTTTGTAGAATTTAGTGTGTTCTATTGTCCGAAAGCACCATCTTAGCAAACATGGTTCTAGGGCATGTTTGGATCTCTTGCCCACAATAGATCAAGGAAGCAAGGTTAGCAAGGCTAGGTGTTTTGTTCTTTTGCCTTGAAAACACAAAATGAATTTACACTTCTTTTAATAACAGTACAATAACTGCTTAATCTCTTGTATAAATTTATTTGGAACTATTTGGTCATTTGGTGAACCACAACATGATAAGATAATATGAAAGCAAACGTTGCCCTTATGAGAAAGTCAAATTACTCTCCTGCCCATGTGGGACAGTTTGCTTGGCAAAGCAAGGTTTTTGAGGTCTACCAAACACATTGTGTTGCTAGGCAAGGCTAGGTTGGCATTTACTTGGGTTAGCAAGAGCACTAAACATGCTGTTAGTTTCATGTGGCACTTCTGCAACAAGTGTTCTACAATTGCAACAACATAGGTCACATGCAGTGGAAATGGGGTATCTCATTACTATTGCTTTTTTTGGCTAATTTTTAGCTAGCTGTGATCTTTGGAAAATAAGAGGTTAGCATTACTGTTGAAGTTTGTGGATATGTCATTTATCACTAGAGCTTAATGTTGTGTTGTCTGGAATTTGTCATTGCTTCCCTTTGGTATATGGTTTGGCTCATGTCATTTGGCTCTTTATTTTTTTTAAAAAAAAGCTCTTTATGGCTTGGACACTTGTTATACTATTTCAATCTTCAATACCTGCAGTGCAAGAATGTCATAAGCAAGCTTTGGAGGAGGATCGACAAAGAGGGTCATCAAATCATACCAAATATATCTTCTTGGTGGCGAAGGAATGAAAATTCCTCATTCAAAGGTCTGGCTGGCAGCACCCTTGATCTACAGAAAATTGAACAGCGAGTTGATGGATTTGAGTATGGTGGTGTAAACGAGTTCATAGCGGACATGCAGCAGATGTTGAAAAGTGTGATTCAGCATTTCAGCTATAGGCATGAGGTAATCCTATAGCATTAAACATAGCTTCCTTTTTCTCTCGTTATATCTATTATAGTACCTGTTTAGGTATGTACTTATGTTAATCAAATGTGCCCTGTGTGTCATGTTAGGCAAAAACAGCCACAACCGCGCCTTGTGTCTTGTACTGTTTCTTAAGAGCTAAACCATGAACCTGATACATGGTGGCTATAATAAGTGCTCTGATGTAATTCACAAACATTTACTGCATGTTTTATATGGATAGGTGATAGGTCATAGGATGGGTTTGGAATTGATTATAATTAATTTACTCAATCCAAGGTGTAAATAATCATCAAAGAAGGGGAGTTAAGAGGCAACTGTTGGACGTTCCAATTCGTTCCTCTTTCTCGGTAGATGGTGTGTGAGAATGGTAATAGTGCATTTTGAAGTTTAAACATTTCATGAGGGCAAGCAATGGGATTGAAGGTACTAGTGCCCTCTTTCTCTATCTAGATTATGGAGAAGATATATTAAGGACTTGTTCTATACTGTTGACAGTTAGTATATCTGGAAACAGTAGATTAGAAGTACTTTTAGAAAGCCACCACAAACCAAAGGCAGCCAATGACGGTTTTAGATTTGGATCAATTGAAGCATAGTGGGGTCAGAGTCCAATACTGGCACCGTGGCCTCCATCAAGTTAACTGACAGTTCATCTTACTTAGTTACTTTTTTTTTTTTGAAAATGACTGTTCATCTTACTAGTTGGCCTTTATTACTGGAAAACTTATGTTGAGGCAATGATTGAATGAGGCAATGAGCTACCCCCACATGCTTCTACTAGTTGCAGTTCTGTAAATTTGCACTTGCCTAATAGAATCTCAATTCTGCAAAATCTGATCGATGTACTTGCCTAATAGAATCTTAATTTGCTCCAATGAAATGCAGGTCCGAGTAGAAGCCGAGACCCTCCATAACTTATTTTTCAATATAATGAAGATTGCCTTCCCAGACTCAGACTTGAGAGAAGCCAAGAATGCGATGCTATTTTCAAATCCTGGAGGTGGTGCAAGTAGTGCTGTTGCCCCATCAACGAAGCACGCTGCTTCAGGCCATAAATGCCGTTCGACCACCAGTGAAGCGGAGCAGCATGGTTCCAGCAGCAGCAGACATAATCAGCATGTGTCAGCAGGCGAGCTTCCTAGCCGGGTCCACGCTTCCAAATCCGAGAGGGACTCCAGGCATTCTGGACCAGTTAGCAGGGATCAACTCTCAGATAGTGCAGGGCTGTTGAAGCACCCTAGTGATCTGGTCATAGTTAAGAAGAAGAGACAAGATCGGCCAAGGGCCGGCATCGGTTCTCCGTCCAGTTCAGGCCGAGTTGGACCACTCTCTCCAACCAACCCTGGGCGGATGGGCCCAGTGCCTTCTCCCAGAGGTGCCAGGACGCCGTTCCAAAAGGATCCACACCCGTCGATGCATTCAGCCGGATGGGGTACGCATTCCGTGCAGCAATCCGATCGCGGGGGAAGCTCGTCACCGGGCATTGGAGACATCCACTGGGCCAAGCCTGCCAAGAGGTCAAGGACTGACAGTGGCAAAAGGCGGCCAAGCCATATGTGAAAGGGAACTGTCGGATTGTGGTGTACATTCTCTATAGCGTACTTGACCTACCTGTGGCTCCGATCCGCTTCATTGATTTTGGCACCCAATTCATCTCCGTGCATGTCATCCGTTCATTATCACCGCATTGTCGCCCTTGTGTTTTGGACATGAGAAAATGAGGGTAGGAGCACTCTTCTTGTATGTTAGTATTTACTGTAAAGGGGAACTCTTTATGAGGCAGGTAGTGCGACTAGAGTGTGTTCTTTAAGATGGTGTCTACAATTTATTTAATTGTAGTAGGTGCTGTACTAAGTTCGAACAGTTAGAATTTAAAAATACACATAAGTCAAAAGTCCCAGCCACAACCCAAAAGTAGTTGGAAGCACTAATCCATTTTGTATGTCCGAAGTAGTACTAATAGCTACGTTTGCATTCACCTACACTACACAACACTACATATATTATTTCTTATTTCATTCCTTGGCCGAATCAAGTGTAATCGGTCAGACGGTATCCGGAAATGCAGAAACAACGAACAAAAAATGTTTGCGCAGGTTGTGCACTGAAGAAGTCCTCCTATGGACGTCCCGTCGCAACAATGGCCTGTTATATTTGTAGCTGAGTCCTGAAACCTTTCTATTCATTGGTTTCCTTTACGTTTCCCTGCAAAGACTACTGCGACCTTCGCATAGATCAAAATATTCTCTCTTTTTTTCAGTTTGGCCTCCGTCTCCCATGGTCTGCCTTTCCCTCTTCAAAGAAGACTTGATGGAGAATTAGCATCAAGCCGTCAACTAACTAGCGGAATGACTCAAGAAGAATTCGAAGAAGACGGTGAAGGTGGGAAGATATTATTATGAATATTGTATGTATATTGAAGAAATCTAATGGGTAATATATATAGAGAGTACAAGAGGAATATGCTATATAGAGATAAGGCATATAAGAAATAGAATATAAACTCTATATCCTAATACGGACTCTATATTCTTAACACCTCTCTCAAATGTAAGACGTATGCAATAGCATTGTATTTAAAAGAGTTAACATTAAAATAAGAAAAGTCTAAAATCCAAGTCTTATAAACATCGTCGTAGCATCCGGCTCTTAAAAATTATGTCGAAAATAGAAGATCTTTATCCGAAGTCGTGCGGTAGCTCATAAAGTATGATGTCAGCCTATAAAATAGATCAAAACCCAAGACGGCAGCGACGCAATGCACAAAAAACGCAATAGAAACACAGTGCAGAAAAAGTACAGCGGCCTTAAAAGCTTAAAACGGCGGCTCAAAGAGAAGCAACAGTCATCATAATGACTTCTACGATCTGCACGCGGCTTAGAGAGAAAAGCGGTGGTTCTTAACATGCCAAGACCACACTAAATCCTAAAGGATGGACTGAGGCTAGCAAAGCAATCGACTAGTTGATACAAAAATTTGTGGACTCGCATGGTTTGAACGAACTAGAAGATAGAGACTACGAATTTGAATGGAACGCAGCGAAAGACTCAAAGTTGTAGATACTAACAGCAACAACATCAAACTTCTAAATACTCAAGAGGCTATGGATACTAGAATTCACCGGGAAGCAAAGACTCTCACCCATAATCTCTTTATTAGTCGCCTCCCCCCACATCCTATCTGCCCCTCATGCGCGGCAGACCAGTTGCAAACTGCCATGAACTCCCCCACGGGCGACCTCTGGGATCTCCCTTCAGGCGCATCCAGGATTCTCCCTAGGCTTTTAACCTCCATCACCCGCCTTCATCGATCGTCCCCAGGGCTCCACCTTCTTTGCCGGTCCGTTCGGAGCCTAACGCCCTAGCACCCCCGAGTCCTCGGCTGCTTCAACACCCCGGGCGCCCCTAGGTCCTAGCTACTCCGACGCCTCGAGCGCCCCCAGGTCCTGGCTACTTCAATGCCCCGGGCGCCCCCAGGTCCTGCTGCTTCAACGCCCCCGACCAGATCTGGCGCGGGAAGAGGCCATCAGAGCCAGCCGAGCCTGGCGGCTGCAGCCCAAAGAGACAGCAGCGATGTCAACCACTGAGAAGAGCCGCACCGACGAGAGTGAAGAGCCCGGCGGCGGCAACGAACCGGAACTGGCAAGGAAGAGTTCAAATCTAGCGCGGACGAGGCCGGATCCAAACGTCAATAAACATATTAGTCTCATAGTGCATAAGTTATTTATCACATCCAAATGAGACTAGGTAATATCATATTTAATAAACAAGCTAGTCTCGTAATTGTATTTGTCATTATTACCAAACTAATTTAATGGAGTTTGAACTTACACTCGTGGCGTAAACAAGCTGAGCCAGAGTTTTAGCTGGGCTGCATAATGAGCCGAGCCTAAGCCGACTCACGAGCCGCTCGTTGGCTCGGTCGGCCTAGTAGCGCTCTGGCCCAGAGGTGCCATATGTGCCCTAGTGCATTGGACGCAGAGAGTAGCCCAAATCCCTAAGCGTCATGGCATCACCCAAGTACCCAACCCATTCGCCCCTATCACCAATTCCCCATCCATTCCATTCCCCACCCCCCGGCTATGGTGATGGCTAGGAGTGAGAAGCGGAAGGAGTGGAAGCAGTGCCGCAGCTGCATGTGGAGGGAGGCTGCAATGCTCGTTCGGGCTGCCATGGAGGTGCTCGCCACCAACCTCAAGGAGGAGTAACACCTCCGCAAGGTCCAGGAGGCCGAGGCCAACCCATCCTAGTGCGCACGACAGGACTTCGAGGCTGCTATTGTGCACGCGGTGGAGAAGGCAGCCACGCGGCTGCTGCTGCGAAAGAGGTTAGAAAGGTGAGGATTTGGATTTGGGGGCGATGTGGACATGGGGACTAGGGAGTTTGGGGTGACGTTTTTGGAGGATTCTTGGTGCATCTCTTGCAAGATTCCTCTCTAAATTTGTTGTTTGCGCAGGGAAATAAACAAGCAGCAAGATGGTGCTGTGGGTCTTCGAGTATGGTCCCTGATCTAGAACCCTAGCTTCGATTTGTAGGACCGAATATGGCAACAGAGGAGGATGAATGGTGCCAACTCTGTTTTTCCCATAGTATTCAAGATTCTATACTTAAACACCTACAGAGGTGTAGAACATAGAATCTCCACCTAAAAATCACTCCAATTGGCTCAAATCAATAAAATTTGGAACCAAACCCTTCCCGATGGTCTAACCGCGTTCAAGAGGCGGTTTGACCGCTCCGGGCGGTCTGACTGCTGCTACAGTAAAATCAGACGATGAATAGTATTTTCAGCTTGATTTCAAATCCAAAAACCAAGACAATTTTTGATCCGTAGATCCAAATGATATGAAATTTTGTATGGATGTTCTCTAGGTTATTGTGAACCTATTCCAACAAATGATCATGAAAAATATGGTCAAAGATGGGACTTTTTTCAGTTTGTTGGGAGGTTGCACCAAAACCAAGTCAAAACCCCAATTTGTGAAAATAACATGCTCATGGGTAGATGATGGCTGAGATGATTCTAGATGTATTCCCACATATCACAGCAAGTTAGAACACTCAGGATCACTACCCAAAAACTCTTAAAATAAGGGGTCACTTGATGAGATCAAAATCAACAAAAACTGGGGTTTCTCATGAATCTTGCCATCAAAGTGACTAGATGGATGGAGATGGATTCCTGAGGTTTATCTCCACCTCTTATACGTTCTTGGCATAGCAAGATCACAAGAAGAGAAAGAAAGGATCAAAATCAACCAAATCAAGGATAAATCAATCAAAAACGCACAATAGACAAAGAGATCGTCAAAGATCGATGAATGATTACTTGAAGATGTAGGTTTTACAGCTACTCCACCTAGGAGGACAAAGAGCACACAATGTACTCAACTCTCTAACCTTAACCCTAGACTTGAGAGCACATGAGAGATGGATTATGTAGTAAACACAAGTCTTCATCCCAATCCTTTTTATAGAAGGCCCAACCAGCTATTCCTAGCCCTAATGGATATAATCTACTTAGCACAATGGGGGAAACCCGTTAACCCCAACCACACGTGTTTTAACTCACACAAGACACTTGTGCACGTTTTTCAAAGCATATAGGCCTGAATCCGTTAAGCCTTTTCCGCTTGATCCAATTTGATCAAACCAGCATCCTCTTGACCTAAACTGCTCTCCAAACACCACGCATGCGCTGCGGTTTTGATCCAAGGCGGATTCTGGTATTTTGGCCAATCCTACCAAAATGTCCTTCCTTGACTGGGTCTTCATCTTTCATTGCAAGCAATCGCCATACTCATCACGTGTAGATGCACCACGAGCTCGCCAAGTCTCTTCCGTCCCGATTCCATCGAGCCATGACTCACTTGGACCGTCCAAACCTTATGGTGCAATCCCGCCGTTCGAACTCGCCTTCAATATTTTTCGCTTTTCTCGTGCCATACTTGAGCTCACCATCTCACCCGGTGTTCTCGATTGTTCTGGATCTCAACTCCTCCATGAGTCTAGCCCTGATCCTCGCCGTTGACCATGGTTGACTCCAAACGATCCTGCATATCTAAAAACAAAAAAATCGTTTTCGACCATAAGTTCTTCACAACCTGATCTACGTTAACTGAGACATGCATAATGCAACCTTAATATAATGAACTAGGTTATCCCAACTCAATCTGTGACTCAAATCCTAAAATCTTCCATTTCCAACGAGCGATCTTTGCAAAATCAAATAACCACTCCACAAACATTGCAATGGTTCATCACAACATTAATGGAGTTTGTTGATGAAAAAAAGACAATGTTCATAATCAAAAGGCAAAGATCAATGCACCGTATCCAAGATATACTCGCAGCGAATCAGTTCTAGGTAGCTAGGCTCGTGAGCTGGCTCGAGCCAGAAAATGAGCCCAGCCGGGCTAGGTTTATGGCTCGTTTCCTTAACGAGCCGAGCCGCAACACTGGACGAGCCCGGTACCTGTGGGTCGTTGTTAATGGAGTATTTCTGCCCGCTGCATCTGCATGGCTGCATCGACGATCACATGGCCAACTAAGCAAGCAGCCATGCTGATTAGTATGCCCATGCGTTCCATGAGTTTGTTAAATCTTCGCAGAGCATCTACATTTGTAGAGTGATGTGTGGATGATTAACACTTCTTAACACCTGTGAGACGAGTAACAACGACGGACATATCTCCAATGAATCGATCGAATCCTTCGTAATTTCACGCCTAGACAAGCAGACAAAGGAAGATCTATATTTTGGGCTGGTATCTTGACGTGTTCGATTCCTGGCCCTTGAGTGACTCATGAGTAGTACCAACTTAAGATTCCCACTCATCCGGCCAAGCTAGCTTGCAAGCACAACATGCATGTGTTGTCTAGTGTAAACTACGCATGGTCGATAGATTCCTGCTCTGCTATTAGCTAGATCCTGACGATCTATTCTCGTCTGCAAGTTGGGTTGGCGTTACAAATCTCGTATATATGATGGCATTTGTGACACAAAGTTAGGGATCGATCGATCAATTAACATGGGGCATAGTAGCGGTGTTGAGCCTGCATGCAGAGTTCTGCCCATCATCGATGAGGAGTCGTCGGAGAGCGAGGGCGCCGCGCCGGAGTCGAAGAGGAGGATCACCGACGGCCAGAAGGCCATCGTGTCCAGGATGAGGGAGCTCCTCAGGCGAGCTGCTGCGCAGTCAGCGCAATCCAAGCTCCGCTCTACGGTAGCGGTCAGTGCCAAGAAATGGAAGGTAAGATAGTCCATCCAGCCTTTAATTTACAGGTGTCTGAAATTAATTCTACCTTCATGCATGTTAACCTTTGTGTTCATTGCAGAGGGTGGTAAGCTTTCAGAAGAGCAGGGATGCAAGTGGCAGAAATCAGCTGGATCAGCAATTAATAATTCAGGGTAATGACACGAACTCATCGCCGGTCTCTAGCAAGAACAGCTTCAGTTGGGACGCCGTCGCTGCTGTAGAGAGCTGCTCATGGACGGTGTCGCCTGCGCATTCGCCAGTGTGGCCGGCGTTCGTCTCAGCACGAGCCTACGAAACAGCGGGTGATCATCGAATGCCCTCGCCGACATCGAACGCTCCGAGGCTCTCCACCTGCACAATGAGCACGCGGAGCCTGGGGTGTGCGGCTGACATGGTAGGCTTGTTCTGCAGTGGCAGCCCCCCTCGTAGCCCAGAGGTTTGCAGAACTAGAGATGAGATGAAGATGGTGAGCAGGGTGGCTCAGTGGATCACCACAGATTCTGACTGTAAGCCGCTGCTTTTGATCTTAATTGCTGCTGGAAAGATTGTTTCAAGTTTAATTTGATTTGATTTCTCCCTGTTTTAGACCTTTTTTTCCCCATAAATTTGCAGTTGTCGTGTTGGAGCTCTAGATGGCGGAGGAGCCTACAGTCCTCTCCTCTTGTGCAAGATGGCGCGAACGAATTCATCTAAAATGCCAGCCCAATGAGGGCCCAATTATGTGGTCGTAGAACTTGAGCCGTCCAATACATATGAAACGAGGCCCACGTTGTAAGGCCAATTTTTTAATTTTTGTTTTGTTTTGTTTTTCGAGTGAGAGTTGGTTAGCCTCGTCACAACGATTTCAGCTAACCATTATTAATTTGCCATGTACCAAATATTTCAATACAATATACCATATCCAGCCGAAGAAGAATATCAATTGTAACAAATGAAGAGCAGTTTACAGCAGAACTAGTATACCCTCTACAGCCATTTGTATTCTTGGAAATTGACATGGCCAGTGGCTTGTGCATGTTCAACAGCTTCCTGCATTGTGCACAAAAAAGAGGAGGGCTTTCAGCTTTCACAGATTGGTTGGAACATTGTGTTTTTAAGAGTCTCACCTTTTGACCAATGACGCCAATTTGGCACACACCGCAGCGCAATGTGAAGTTTGCAGTGTCTAAGCAGCTCCTCTCCCTACATATTGCATATCCAACAAACAATCAGTAACATTTCTACTCAATCTTCCCTTGGTTTCTAATCAGCTGTCAGATTTCTGCAAACCAAATAAACTATTTGCATGCCCTTGAATTGCATTCTGACATTCTTCAGATCTTTCAGGGGTTAGCTAACAAGACTGCTAAAGGTATTAGAGATATAATAGAATTACTTCAGTTGTTTCTTTATATGCCTAGGTTTCCTTATTTCAACTTCTAAAGAAGCTGAAACCAAAAGTCATCTTAAAAGCCCAAAAAAATAGGAAGGAGCCAACACGGGAGGCCACGCTTCGTCCGCCTAAACAAAGACTAATCTGTATGCATACGATAGGTGGCTTACCAGTGACTAATCTGTATTTGAGGCAACCTATTATATCTCTAATACCCTTAACAACAAAGACTACTCATGATCATGTTAAGCGATAAAAATTAGTAGGAAACATGGCTATTTAGCACCACATACAGAACGGGTTACGTGTTTTTTCCTCTGAATGCATAGTTTACATTACATTAAACTTCCTCCTATGCTATAGCCATCAGAACGTTCAGTTAGATTACTGACCATTAACCACAGCCAAAAGTTTGAAGCATTCAAAACATGAGGTTACAAGCTAAAATAAGCATTCTGTCCGAGGCATTATTGATTGCTGTAAAGGATGTCGTTACTTAATGGTAAAAACAGTATAAGTGACAATAGATGAATACCTCTGTGCCTCCTTCACTAAGTTAAGAGCAAGGCCTTCTACTGGGCCAATAGAACGGTTATGGTCAACAAGGAAAATGGTCTGATCAAAATCTTCTGGTGCTCTTTCAAATGGAGACATCTGATTTTTTGTTGATCAAAAGCAAATGAAAATTAGTTAATATATCGTTGTGTCTTGTTGATTAGTAGAATACCATCATGAAAACTTACGGCTAAAGCATCATAATGCAACGCATCATAAATGAGCATGGCCCTCTCACTATAGTTCTCCTGTATCATGGGACGCAAAGCTAAGCACTAGCTTAACGATTTGGGACAAACAAAGGAAAAGAATATAAGATCACCAACCTGACCATACAGATCACAGCGTGTTGTCTGGATGTCATATACAGCAATTTCACGCCCAGAATGTTCTGACAGAATAGAAAGTTCTGTGCGCCTTTACAACCAAAGAAAATAGAAGTGAAATTAGTGAAATAATCATCAGGCACACAAACGAATCATGAAAAAACTGGTGTTACTGTAACAGATATTGAACAGAAACACTTCTACTGACAACCTGGAGATCCATAACAGAGCCTCTGCAAGTAATGTAGTTCTAGTAGACTATTAATGGAGGCTGATACTTTTATGGTGGAGATGCTTTACGAGGAATCCTGAGCTCTTTGAGTCCCCAAAATTTTTATGGTATAAGGCGTAACTGTACAAATACAAGATATCACATTATATCTGCTGTGGCTATAGACCAAACAGTAAACAAGAGACTAACAGAGTGAGTATGAAAAAATAAGCCCTGTGCCTTTCCTTATTACAAAGATGTACATATATACATGTCGTAAAGCCCGATTACAATAACACCCCTATCACGGACGCAATTTGGACAGACATCGGAGTTGGTGCAGCTGCATTTTGAAACAAGTTCTAGAGCAGCAACTGGAAGCTCCCCAACGAGCAGCTAGACATGTGATGCTAAGCCGATCCCACCAGAGTTCTTATGGTAAAACAGAATTCTGTGAGGAATGTCGCGCGTTTCTTGAGAATCTGCGCATTCTGTTCCTCATAAGAAGAACCGCACTTGTTGGAAAACGCATGCAAGATATCAAAACGAAGAATAATCAGCATCACGAGACAAAGATTTAATATAAAAAATTTTACGCAAAAAAAAATACGAATGTATAATCGGCGAAATCACTGTATAGAGGAGAAATTATAGAATACTCCTACTGTATTACATATGTAGATAACTTGTGTTGTGCGTATTATTTATCATGAGCCTTACAAGAGATATAAATAGACTTTGGAACAAGAGTCTTAAACGAAAAGGAACAGATTGATGCGAAGATTGATAAAGCCATACCTTGTAACAAATAGGATAGACTAAATATTAGTGCGAATATTGATAACGACAGTAAAATAGTACAAATTAAAATTTAGAATGAAATAATAGTGTAAAATAATGTACACTAATAGTAAAAAAACTATGTCTAAATTATCACAACCTACTTACTTTATAATACAAACTACATAAATTACGACTAACTAAATAACACTAATTAACAAAGACTACAGGAATAACGTCGAAAGCATGCAATAAAAAATTACCCGCCTTTCGGAAGAAGCAAACAGCACTGCACTGGTCAACTACGTTGTGTCCAGAGGGTGCACATAAATTTTTGTAATTTTTTGAGCTTATTTGCTATATTAGAAAGTTTATATAAATTTTATGCAAAATTAAAAAATAGTAGGTGATTAGGCCGACTAATCAGCCGGTCTAATCACCTGTCGTCTCACCACCGGGTGGCAGACCCCCTACCGTCTGCTCACCGGGCAATAGGCGGCCTGCCGTCCGCCCCACTGTGCTGCCTAAAAATACTATTTTTACCAATATATTTGATATACAACTACTTTTGTAATCACAATGTAAAACAGTGCTAAGTATGGTTTTTCGTCCATGTGAAGCACCGTGTACACCACCTCAGAACTACTGTTTCCTTTGCTCGACAGCTGCCTTTACCTGCTAAGGGAACTCTTACACAGAAAGCCTGAGTATCAAAGGAGTATGGAGGCAGGTCAAGCTCAATACTTGATTGCTCGGTTTCCATGTCCGATCAAAGCTGACCCATTTGGTTGTCACCTTAGAATCATTTACTCTAGTTGTCCTCACCAGGTCAATTTCACATGCACTGTAGGATGATCATCGACATCACCTCCAAGGGCATTGATGTCAGTGTAGTCTCGAGTTTTCGTATACTAGTACAAATTAAGTAGCTTAGTTTCGTTTATTTTGACTTAAAATCAGCTTCTATTATTTTACGATTTAGTGATTTAATTTTTTTTTATTTTTTAAAGATTTTTGGGTTTTTTGTCTTTTTTTTCTCGTATTACTTTGCATTATTCGTGATGGGTTAACATGTTTTTTTTATTTTAAAATTTTTTAAATTGAATTATGTCAAATAAGCTAACTCAGTTACAGTAAAAAATAAACCAATTACAGTAAAAAAACCATAAACTATCGCTATTCCGAACGTCATCTTACAGTAAGCTGCCTTTGATGCATGTACACGGCACCCTCGTACACCTTCATACCACGTGTGTGTTTTTTAAAATAAAATTAATAGAAAAATTATAGTAAAAAATATTTTAATTTAATTATATCAATTAAAATTATATACAACTATTTTTCTTTACGTATTGCTTATCATAAATAATCAAAATTTAAATATTTAAATTATAAACTATAAACCATCAGAAAAAAAAAACTCACCTAAAGCCTTTCTGTGCTCAAACTCCTCGAGTACTCGATTCTTATCCTGTCAATCACCCTATACTTGTCATGCTCAATCGCTTGTATGCGAAGGTTTTTTTTTTTTTTGTCAGGCCCAACGCATTTCCACATGCCTGGAGGTCCTCATCATCACACAACTTAGAGGTGCAGTGCCGCATCAATCTGTCCAACAGCAATTCCTAGCTCAAGAGCATTTGCCACCCCAGAAAGATCGGCCTCAATTCCCCTCTGGTCACTTGCATCTGAACAAGTCCTCGGTATCAGCACAGTGTGGTAGCCAAATGCGCCCTTGTACGAATGTGCCTCGCCGATGAGCATGGCACGGCAAGATCGACACGTGCAGCATGTACAGGTTGGTGATGAGTAGCCCTAGCATTATCCCTGAACTTTACACGATCTTGCATAGATGTGGAAAGCATCCTTCGTCTACAGTAATCTACGATTGGTGTGATAACAGAGGAAGGTAAATTATGCCTTTAAATTTTTTCCTAAATATTCACCAATTCTTCACTTCAATAGCTATGAGAAGTAATGAAGACCAATAAACAAAAATTCCAAAAAAATACGAAAATTATTGCCAAAGTTCTGATATTTTTTCGTTTGAAGGAATGTTATGTTAAAACCAAGTAAAAACAAAAAATGGTGAATATGACTAGCTCGTGAGTAAATGAATAGCTATAAGAAGTAATGAAGATCAAGAAACAAAATTCAAAAAAAACAAAAATTATTGCCAAAGTTCCGATATTTTTCCGTTTGAAGGAATGTTACGCTAAAACCAAGCAAAAACAAAAAATGGTGAATATGATTAGTTCGTGGGTAAATGATGGCCAACATAGATCTAAATGTATTTTCATATGTCACAATAAGCTAGAATACCTAAAAAATTGAGATAAAAATAACTGAATCAAGAAATCACTTGAAGAGCCTAAATCAAGTAAAAAAACCAGGTAACTTCAAAAACATACCACACCTGATATCTAGATGGATGGAGATTAAACTTATATGTATGCAATCCTCACCCTGCCTGCCGCTCTCACCCCCTGCTTGCCGAGCTCCAGTCGGCCTGCCGAGCTTGGGTGGCGCGGCAGGTGACATGTGTCATCTGTCGTGTCTACTGAGTTCGGGAACGTAGTTATTTCTATAAAAACGGACGTTCGGATGCTAAATTTGAAAAAAAAAAAAAGTGCTACAATGCTACACATATAAACAGTTCGGATTTTGGAACAGATGCACACGGTTGTTGGACAGATCGTACATACGCTCGTTCGCTCTCTCGTTTTGGTTGCAGCCGCGTGATCGCCACCGCAAAAACAAAACATAGCAATGCAGCCACCCCCAACTGCCGCTCATGGATGATTGATTGATCAGATCAGATCAGATCAGCTTAATTCCAACTCGACCCCAACTTTCGAAAGGTACACCGGCCGGCAGAACGGTAGATGCCCAGCTCACAGGTCGATCCCAAATGGCACTCACATCACATGGCCCTCACCAAATGCATCACCAGAGAAAAAAAAAAGATACAATAAAAAGTTATAGGATTAATTAGGTTCGTTGGAGAGATTAACTATATATTAGTATCCTCGTTTACATGATTAATAGTTGAGCTCAGCTTCATGCATGTAAACAAAGCAGTTCATGCTCAATAATGGTGAGATCATCTCCATTCTACTCCACCCTGGCGCGCACGCACCCCCTCACTACCGCCTGGGCCCAACTCATTTGGTCCCACATGGAAGTGGGTGTCAGAAGAAGTACTGGAATGATATGTAAATATAAAACATTACACATATACCTTGGAAGCTGCTTAGTAAGAGGGCTTCACATGGCCAGCCTCGTCGGTCTATGGGCCACATGTGTGCATGTGGCTACCTTGCTAAGCTAGGTTGCTAAACATATTCCCCTCTCCATGATTAATTTGCATGTTTCTCCATGATTAGTTTTGCTTGTTAAATGATTCCCTTATTACAACTTATGGAATAAGCTAGCTCCATCTCTTGATTTTCCATCTTCTCTGTTCTCACTTAGTCTGCACTTTTAAATTGCAATGCATATAAGCTGTTAGGTTCCTTTTAGATTCTCCTTAAGAAAAAAGTATCTAGAAATTATTTGAATCATATATACCCAAAAAAATCTAGCTTGAAGATGTTTTTGAGATCTTTTTCTTGATATCATCGTCATATACCCGAACTTCAGCTTTGATTTCACACTAGGGAACCTGAACCTAACAAAGTAGACACCAAATGGAGCAACAACCGTAACATGGGAAGATTCTCGGAGCAAGGTAAGGTTGGGGGAAATGCCACCGAAGTGACCCATTTGCAACATGCAACCCAGCGCAACTTATCAACAATCCATCTCTGTTTGTTTATTATCGTTACATCTGATGCTTATGAGTTATATGATTGGAGAGACGAAAAAGAAGAGGTGAAAGAAATGAAGCAACGGTTAAGGAATTCTTCTACTTGTCTCTGGCTTTTGACTCTTTATATGCAAGGAAGGACAGGAGTCATGCATGGTATAGCTTTGTACTGTTAGAAGACTCCTCGAGTTGGGATAAAGACAGTGACATCTCGATGTTGGACATTGTTTATTGTCATGTTGTGGGGTAAGTCGATGTTAAGAATTATATTCCATTTAGCTTGTGCAACATAGCTTTCTATAACAGAGTGTTTCAGAAATCTATAGCAGTCTAGTGGACGTAGTTGCACCGGTGGTGCAGGCAGCTTGCATGAATTTCTTTTTACCTCGTCGGCAACACGACGTGGCAACTCGCAACCTGAACATCGAAACTAAGCTACTACATGTCTGCAATTGAGCAAGCTCAACTGTAATGATTCCATAACAACATAGTTGGTGCAAAATGATGTACTGCTTGCATGGATTAAAAGGAAGCAGAGAGAGAGCCAATAATAAGAGAATGTCACAGGCTAGCATGCATGGCTAGCTTTGAGTCTATATCTTTCTTTTTCCTACACCAAACTCATGGTTGTATGATTAAGTCTGGTTGGTAGGAACAGCTGCTTAAATAGCACCGCACGCCAACGTATGATCATCTCTTGAGCACGTTAACTATTTGCAGTCTGCCAAATTTCCAAATGCAAAGTTCTACATTTTGCTTAGGCTCCTACTATGAATTGGTTTGGTTTCTCTAGCTACTTAGGCTTTTTGCTGGTCAGTTGAGGCTATATCGATCGAGATGTACATGTTTGTAGCCATTTTGGTGCGTGTAGACACATTCTTGGAGGATCTTGCGTCTTCTGATTTGTGCCAGATGCATCAAATTGGACTAGAAGCATATATATATATATGAATATCGTTTGATCCTTCAGTGCAATTTTCAGTTATTCAATTGTCTCCATTGCTGCGCTCTTCCATCTGCAGAATCAAATGCACTGTTAGGATTATCCACGGTGCAAAATCAGGTGCTCAAGGTATGAATGTATAAATGAAGAAAGTATTTAAACGCAGAGAATCATGATGTCCAAGGCTTACTAATGTGCAATGCAACTGTGCAAGAACCAGTACGTAGTATTGTTCTTGCACTTGCATTAGCGCAAGTGCTCTTGATTGTTCTTCTTTTTTCCCCCATTTTCTGATCGACTTTTTGCTTCACATTTGGCTACCTGCTATAGGTTATTTGCTTGTAATTATCATCATGATCAATCTAATTTAGTTGTCGTTGAATACAGTCAGTTTGTATAGTCCTACCCTTTTCCTTAGAAGTATGCCTTTTAACTTCAAAATGATTATAGCACAAGTTTTTCAACATGTTCATAGAGTTTGTACCCTGTGTACATAGGTCCAAAACCAATAAATTGAGGGATCTTGTATGGTACCATCTGGGGCTTCAATCCTGTACTAGGTTTTTCAGTAGAGAAAGCTAGGGAAGAAATATATGTTGGATGTAATATCTCCCTAGCCCCTTCTGTTGGCACAAAGATCATCAAATGAACTTGATAAAAAGCTTTCAGGAATTAGCCCATTTACTTTGTTGTGGTCTTCCTACTGCTGATTGTGAGAAATGTCCATTTGCACTTTTGCAGTATTCAGTATATATGTGCACCACCAAACCTCTTTTCAGTACGGATTTTGTTACCATCAATTAATCACATGTGTTCTGTTATAAACCTTAGTTCTTAAGGGAGTAAATACCACCGAGAGGATGGCTGAACGGCGAACGGCTTTAGGGGAGGAGAGGAGACTATAGATAAGAATAACTTTGTTATTTCTTACCTGATTCAATAGCATGCGGTAGCCTTTTATATAGATTGACTCCCCTCCTAACAAATAGAATCTAATATTAATTATATCCCTCACAAATGAAAACTAATATCATATATCTAATTATATATCTAACAATAGAGACTAATCTCTAACTTCCTAATAATGAACAGAGTGGGGCCCAGGGGATACGCCCTTGACATTACACCCCCTCTCGGATATGAGTTGATCTCGGATATGCAGCTCATCCTCGAGCTGCTAACCCGACACGTACACGCAGGTGCAAATAAACAAAACCATTCATCCTCTCACAGGAACCAAACCAATCTGATCTCCTCCCCTATTCTTCTTCCGTAGCACTCCGGAAAAATTACCTCCTTCCTTATCTCCCTCTCTCTATGCCTTCCTTTCGATAGCTTCCTCCCTTGTTCCCATTGTTAGCTTCGGCCACGGCTCCTCCCCATTGTCTCCTTCTAATACTCCTCCCCGATGGCCGCAGCGTCGACGCCACCTCCGCCATGGCCTCCGCCTCCGCGCTGGCACACTGTGTGCACATCCCGAATCCCGCGTAGTGACTTCGATGGAGTACGACTTCCGGGGCAAGTCGGGCTCTGGTTCCTATGGCGCACATCCAGCCTCCGGCGGCGCTCCTGGCTCATCCTTCTACCCACGCATCCAGCAACCGCAACACCACGGCTGTGCCCTCGCCTCCTCCATCTAGTGCTCCTCCAGCCCCGTCGCCACTATCTAGTAGTACTCCCGACCCGTTGCCGTCAACGTCGCCTACTGTGTCGGCTGCTCTGCCTCTGCAGACACCCGCTCTATAGCCACCGGTGACGCTAGCCACTCTGTCGGCATCTTCTCCTCACCCACAGGTGTCAGCTGCTCTGCCTCTGCAGACACCCGCTCCATAGCCACCGGTGACGCCAGCCACTCCACCGCATCTTCTCCTCACCCGCAAGCACAAATGACACCAACTACTATGTCGACATCTTTTCCTCCCCTATAGCGGCACGACCCGCTGGCCTCTTCTCCTCCCCCGCAACAACATGACCCTCCGTCGTCGCCTCCCGTGCTGGCTTCGTCGTAGCTCGAGTGTTGCTGGCTAGGTCCATGTTGGATGAGGAAGCACCTGAGATCTGCTCGCCGTCGGGTCCTCGTGCACCACCCCAACGTCATGCGCCTCCATGAGGTGATGGCCACCCAGAACCGGATCTTCGTCATCATGGAGTACGTTGGCCGTAGCCTGCTCTACTGCAATGTCCCCATGAACGGCTATAGCGAGGACGACGCCCGCCGCATCTTCTAGTGGCTGGCCTCCGCGTTCTCCTGCCACACGGTCAGGATGTACCACCGTGACATCAAGCCCGAGAACCTCCTCATCGACAAGCCCCGCAACCTCAAGGTCGCCAACTTTGGGCTCTCCGCCCTCGCCGACTTGGAGCGCTGCAGTCCAAAATTTACTGATCAGTAATCACTTTACATTTTCCCTCTGACTGTTTTGGCAGCCTTTTGATTGTGTCATCTCTGCTTGTTAACCCATCTAATTAAACTACTACTTCTGTTTCCTCTGATCTGATGCAGTAGTGGTGACATTCTACTGGGGAGTGGGGACATGTGCCAAGCAAAGCACCAATAATCCCCTTGTCAGCACACAGCAGTAACTGCAGCAGCTACTGCCCACTGTCACAGGAATGATTAGCACAAAGTCTATTTTAACAGGGTCAACTTAGGCAGACTAACACATGCACCACTCACTGTACATATGCCTCACAGTCACACAGGATAAACTTTCTTTATTTTTTATGCAGGACATGTGTACAGATCTTAGGGTGCTTGCATCAGGACAACACCAAGAACATACCCTCGTCTCTCTTTGGGTTAACTTATTCTTTTTCTGCTGCGAAGGAAGCATCCTGTTTTACACTTTTATTGACTGTTAAAATTCATATAGGATTAGTAGTATTCCTTTTGAAGGGCGGGCCTGGCGCATTAGTGGATTCATTCCATTGTATGCTGGTGGTTGCAGATTCGAATCAGTCTCTCTACAAAGTAGGATAAAAACTGTTTAGAAAATCCTCTTCTCTAGACCCCAAACAGTGTGGGAGCTTCGACACTGGATACACCCTTTTTAGGATTAGTAGTATTCCTTTTGCTCAATACTAGAGTAGCTTTTCTTATCCTCATAGCTAGCTTTCCTATGTACCATGGAGAAAAGCAGCTAGCTTCTACATGGTACTCTTGTTCGATCAAATCAGTTGCTAAGCCTTGGACCTACACAAACTGTCGGAGTAAATATGTATCAGAGCTTCATGAGCAGAAGGTTCCAAAGAATAAACCAGTACGAACTCCCAGTTACAGCAGGTCTCTGATTTGTAGCAATTGGGGCCTAAGAGCTAATCTACTGTCTCTGCACAGGTAGGGAATGTAAAATAAACATGTACTACTACACTAAACAATGTAATGGATTGGCATAAAGTAAAAGATTAAACAATGCTACAGCCCAAAAGCAGACAGGAAAAGCCATGACTTTAAAACACATTCCCTCCATGTTCCATGTTCCCATGCCCCCTCTTCTCTTTGTTTCATCCTCCTCTTCCTCCAGCTCCAAAAACCAGCCTGTTTAACCCTTAATCTAATCCTGCAAACACCTCACATTTGTTCACTAGGTGAGGTGTACAGCAACTAAACAAACTGCAAAGTGGCATGTTAAAAAATGCCAAGAAGATTTAATAGTATATACTGCCACTAAGAACTAATCTTCACCTCACCATCATATAAAGTCTTTTCTGCTATATTGCAGATGCAATCAGTGGAGTAAACTTAGCAAAGCAGACACTGCACTGACATGGCACAGCACTAGAAGCAGCAGAAGCACAGGCAGAACTAGTGCTAGGAGCTGAGCTAGCTAGCTAGCAAAAGTGCTTCCAAATTCCAATGGAAGCAAGAGTGCCACTGCTGCTCCTAGTGGCACTGTCTTTTATCTTGTCCACCGGCATCGACGCCTCCGGCGACGAGCGGTCGGCGCTGCTCGCGCTCAAGGCGGGCTTCGTTGACCCGCTGGGCGCGCTCGCCGACTGGAAGGATGGCGCCAAGGCCTCGCCGCATTGCAGCTGGACCGGCGTCCGGTGCAATGCCGCCGACCTCGTTGATCGCCTCGACCTATCCGGCAGGAACCTGAGCGGCAAAGTCTCCGACGACGTGCTTCGGCTGCCGTCGCTTACCGTCCTCAACCTCTCCTCCAACGCCTTCGCCACCACGCTGCCCAAGTCCTTCTCGCCGCTGTCCAACCTCCAGGTGTTCGACGTGAGCCAGAACTCCTTCGACGGCGCGTTCCCAGCCGGCCTCGGCTCCTGCGCCGACCTCGCCACCATCAATGCCTCCAGCAACAATTTCGTCGGCCCACTCCCCGGGGACCTTGCCAATACCACGTCCCTCGAGGCCATCGACCTGCGGGGAAGTTTCTTCGGTGGTGGCATCCCGGCGGCTTACCGGAGCCTCGCCAAGCTCAAGTTCTTGGGCCTCTCCGGCAACAACATCACGGGCAAGATCCCACCGGAGCTCGGCGAGCTCGAGGCCCTCGAGACCCTCATCATTGGCTACAATGAGCTCGAGGGAGGCATCCCGCCGGAGCTCGGCAACCTTGCCAACCTCCAGTACCTCGACCTCGCCATCGGCAACCTCGACGGGCCCATCCCGCCGGAGCTCGGCAAGCTTCCATTGCTCACTTCCCTTTACCTTTACAAGAACAACCTCGAGGGCAAGATACCACCGGAGCTCGGCAACATATCGTCGCTAGTCTTCCTCGACCTGTCCGACAACCTACTCACCGGCGCGATACCCGCCGAGGTAGCGCAGTTGAGCCACCTCCGGCTGCTCAACCTCATGTGCAACCACCTCGACGGCGCCGTGCCTGCGGCCCTTGGCGATATGCCGAAACTGGAGGTGCTCGAGCTGTGGAACAACTCGTTAACGGGGCCACTTCCGGCGTCGCTCGGCCGGAGCTCGCCGCTGCAGTGGGTGGACGTGTCGTCGAACACGTTCACTGGCCCCGTGCCGGCTGGTATCTGCGATGGCAAGGCGCTTGCCAAGCTGATCATGTTCAACAACAGCTTCACCGGCGGAATCCCGGCCGGTCTCGCGTCGTGCGCGTCGCTGGTGCGCGTGCGCATGCAGAGCAATCGGCTCAACGGCACGATCCCCACTGGATTCGGGAAGCTGCCGCTGCTGCAGCGGCTCGAGCTCGCCGGCAACGATCTGTCCGGAGAGATCCCCGGTGACCTCGCGTCGTCGACGTCGCTGTCATTTATAGACGTGTCGCACAACCACCTCCAGTACTCGCTGCCGTCGAACCTCTTCACCATCCCGAGCTTGCAGAGCTTCTTGGCGTCGGACAACATGATCTCCGGCGAGGTCCCCGACCAGTTCCAAGACTGCCCGGCGCTGGGCGCGCTGGTCCTGTCGAACAACCGGCTCTCCAATACGATACCGCCCAGCCTGGCATCGTGCCAGAGGCTGGTCAACCTGAACCTGCGGCACAACCGGCTCACCGGCGAGATACCGAAGGAGCTCGCCATGATGCCGGCGCTGGCCATTCTTGATTTGTCGAGCAACTTCTTGACCGGCGGCATACCAGAGAATTTCGGAAGTTCGCCGGCACTCGAGACGCTCAACCTGGCGTACAACAACCTCACCGGGCCCGTGCCGGGGAACGGCGTCCTGCGCTCGATCAACCCTGATGAGTTGGCCGGCAACACAGGGCTGTGCGGTGGCGTGCTCCCGCCGTGCTTCGGGAGCCGTGACACGGCCGCAGGGCCGCGCCCCCGCGGCAGCGCGCGCCTCAAGCACATCGCGGTGGGGTGGCTTGTGGGGATGCTCGCCGTTCTTGCTGCGTTCACGGCGCTGTTCGGCGGGCGGTACGCGTACCGCCGGTGGTACGTCGACGGCTCAGGGTGCTGCGACGACGAGAACCTCGGCGGGGAGTCAGGGGCGTGGCCGTGGCGGCTGACGGCGTTCCAGCGGCTCGGGTTCACATGCGCCGACGTGCTCGCGTGCGTCAAGGAGGCGAACGTGGTCGGCATGGGCGCGACCGGGGTGGTGTACAAGGCCGAGCTCCCCCGCGCGCGCACCGTGATCGCCGTCAAGAAGCTATGGCGCCCAGCGCCGATGGACGACGACGCGAGCGCCGGGACGAAGCTCACCGCGGACGTCCTCAAGGAGGTGGGCCTTCTCGGCCGGCTCAGGCACCGGAACATCGTACGGCTGCTCGGGTACATGCACAACGATGCGGATGCCATGATGCTGTACGAGTTCATGCCCTACGGCAGCCTCTGGGAGGCGCTGCACGGGCCGGCGGAGCGGCGAACGCTCGTGGACTGGGTATCGCGGTACGACGTGGCCACCGGCGTGGCGCAGGGCCTGGCCTACCTCCACCACGATTGCCACCCGCCGGTGATCCACCGCGACATCAAGTCCAACAACATCCTCCTCGACGCCAACATGGAGGCCCGCATCGCCGACTTCGGCCTCGCCCGCGTGCTCGCCCGCACCAACGAGTCCGTCTCGGTCGTCGCCGGCTCCTACGGCTACATTGCTCCAGGTCCGAGCATCGTCATCGAATCCTTCCTAGTCGATCATTAATCTTGATCGAGCAATGCTTGAGTTGAAGAGATAATTTAGACTGATTTTATCTAAATGCAAATTGCAGAGTACGGGTACACGCTTAAGGTGGATCAGAAGAGCGACATCTACAGCTACGGGGTTGTGCTGATGGAGCTGATCACGGGGAGGCGGGCGGTGGAGGCGGAGTTCGGGGAGGGGCAGGACATCGTCGGCTGGGTGCGGGACAAGATACGGAGCAACACGGTGGAGGAGCACCTTGACCCGCACGTCGGCGGCCGGTGCGCGCACGTCCGGGAGGAGATGCTGCTTGTGCTCCGCATCGCCGTGCTCTGCACCGCCAGGATGCCGCGGGACAGGCCGTCCATGCGCGACGTGCTCACCATGCTCGGCGAGGCCAAGCCGCGCCGCAAGAGCGGAAGCTCCACCGGCAGCGGCAGTGCCAACGCCGCCGTGCCCGTGGTGGACAAGGACAAGCCGGTGTTCAGCACGACGCCGGGCTCCGACTACGCCTAGGAGCTCAACTTTTTTTTTTTTTGGGTTCACTGCGTGTTAATGATGATCTGTTCTTGTATGTAGATTCTTGTTGTAACGATTTTGAGTTCGTAACCAACCATTTGCCGTAAGAATTAGACATAGGACATTGATAATCCAGCTTTACCGATATCAATATGATTTATTCTATCATAAAATATTTAATCTTTTGTAAGATAAATAGTACTCTATTAATTATAAAATATTATAGTGTAATATGTACTTCCACAAAGTTCAATAAATAAACTTTTTAACCGAATAGCTTCTTTGCAAACTTCAAAAATAACCATATACTCAACTTATATAATAGAAAATGCAACGGTAGTTTGCAAACTTACTTTTCAGATAACTGCACAACCTTCAACAGTGAACACATAACCAGTGAGAGATCTTCTTTTACCTAAATCTCTGGCAAAATCAGAATTCGTATAACCAACAAGTCCATCTCTAATCTTCCCAAACTGTAAATAAGTATTAGATGTGCCCCGCAAATATCTGAAAATTCATTGAGCTGCTTTTCAATATATTTTTTCAGGATTAGCCACGTATCACTAACCACACTTAATGATTGAGATAAATCAGAGCAAGAACATACCATGACATACATAAGCGAACCAACTGCACTCGCATATGAAACTTTAGACATATACTCAATTTTATCATTAGATTGTGGACATAACGTTGAAAAAAGTCTGAAATATGCAGCTAATGGAGTACTCGCAAGTTTGGCCTTATACATATTAAAACAACGAGGAACTTTATCAATATACCATGTTTAACCTAGATATAATTTGACAAACTGTCTGTCTCTAATGATTTCTATACTAAGAATTTTCTTGTTTGACTTAGATATAATTTGACAAACTGTCTGTCTCTAATAATTTCTATATCAAGAATCTTCTTTGCTGCACTAAGATCTTTCATCTCAAATTCACTGCTTAAATATGCCTTCAACTTTAAAATTTCAGCCTTATCTTTTGCAGCAATCAGCATATCATCAATATATAGGAGCAAACAAATAGTTAAACCATTAACATTCTTCAAATAAACATAACTATCATAACTAGATTTTTTAAAATCTTGAGATATCATAAAGGACTTAAATCTCTTGTACCATTTTCTAGGCGACTGCTTCAATCTATAAAGAGATTTCTTCAATTTGTAAACAAAATTTTTCTTTCCCAGAACAACAAAACCTTCCGATTGCTCTATATAAATTTTTTCTAATTACCTATGTAAGAATGCGATTTTCATATCCAATTATTCAAACTCATAATCATGCATAGTCACAATACTGAGTAAAGTACGAATAGAACTATATTTTACAATAGTGGAAAAGATATCTGTAAAATCAATACCTGTAATTTGATTGTATCCTTTAGCAACTGGTCTTACTTTATACCTAAACTATTCGGTTAGTGAATACCTTTTTTTAAGATCCATTTACAGCGAATAGACTTATTCTAAATTGGCAACTAGACCAGCTCACATGTGACTTTTTGTCAAGAGATTTCATCTCATCATACATGGCAGCCATCTATCTTTCTGAATCACTGAAGAGATTGGCTTTGAATAAGATGAAAGTTCTACATCACATTCAATTTCTTCTACTTTATTTAAACAATAAGCCATAATATTAGCTTCTTCAATCAATCTTTTAGAAGGTTGAATGTTCCTCATTTCTCTATTAATTATAATGGAATGTTATGTTAGTGATGCAATAGGAAATTCTAGAGTATTTTTCTTGTTGATTTCTGATATAGTTCTGAATCAATAATATGTTCCACATGTACGCTTAATTGCTTCTCAACGAGAGATTAATAGATGAATGATTTATCATAACATAGCTGGCTCACCAATATAGTCCTAGATGGCAGTAGCAAATCGCACGGTAACCTGCCCGATATGCCTTCCATGGTATTGGGTGGCAACCAATGGCGTCTGCTCAAGACCGCTTCCATGGTATCAACCACTGATATGTCCGTCAGGTCATTCATACTGGGGACCTACTCTTGACTGAAAACGCCATTGTTTCAGGGAGCTAAGCACATGCTTGCATCTTCATTTTTCATCTTGTTCATGTCACGTACTGCCCCCATCTAAATCTAAATGTAACGCATAAAATTACGATAGTAGAATCAAAAAAATATATAGATATCAGCATTGGACCTAGCTTATGCCAGCTCACCTCCCGCAAGCACTGCAGCTAAAAAGCTCGTTGTTATGATCATATTCCTACGCACTTGTTTTCCGATATAAGAAGAAACACAAACGAACACCAAGATACGCATAAAACAACACGCCACACAGCCACAGGGCAAACAACGAAAAAGGAAGGCGGTGCTAACAACCATAGAACCGGATCATCACATAAACCATGATTGCTAAAAACGACATGTCAAATAATAAGCCATGGGGGCGAATTCTGGAGATGTTGGTCTGACTTGAATTTAAAGGTCAAATTTCAAAGATGCACCGTAAATAATACCAAATCAGTACACTACATACTATAGAAAAAGTGGTTAAGACGGTAATCCAATCAAAAGTACATAAATTCTAGCTTCATAAGTTCTTGATGGCAAAATCTGGACCTAGCTGGCGGCAGCCGCAGCTCTCTTCCTTGGGGTAGCCTCAGTGCCTGAATTGAAGCACAAAAGAATTAATAACTAGATCCAAATTGCCAACACAGTAAATTGAGAATTCACATGTTAACTTGCATCTACCGACGCCAATCTCAGGTACCTTCTCTGAAGTTGCTCTTGAACCTGCGCGGCACATGTCGCATGTACCTCATCCTTCCAGTTCCTGTGGTCTTGCGCCTGATGGCCTTCACACTCCAGTTATCTGAAATGATGAATCACTATGTTAACACTGAGCCAATACGAAATCATACAAGATAGTGCAAACCACAATCATCTAACCAAGGGGTAAAAGGTGAAACACAGAACAGTAACCCCAAACTAGGCAGAATAGCGCAATCCAAACAACTTAACACAAACAGAGCTTACAGATTTACCATGTAATGAACCATCAACCATATGGGAAACAAATAGTAAGGATTCAGCTTTAAATACTTGTACACCAGACAATCAGATGAATCTTTTCCTATTCCAGCAGTGCTTCAGTTTCATTAATCAATGGCAGGTAGATATAACAGTTAATACCACCAACAGAAGTGATTAATAGGTTGGAACCACACATCACAAGAGGGTAAATCAAATAAAGTCCAGACAGGCAGAATAAACAGAAAATACATCTGAAGCTACAGGGGAAGTTAAAATAAAAGTTGGGAGGGAAGGGAAATTTTATTCCGAAGGATACAAGGCAAAAGAATCACAAAAGAGAAAGTGTGAAGGGATCATCGGAGACTTTAAATACTTAGGAATCACAAAAGTATTACTTCATCATATTGTTGCAGTTTATTCCGCGTCACTTGATCCTCACAAATGAAAGCAGCCAAAGAAAACATAAGATGTAATGAGAATGCATATGGCGATACAGAAACATACAACAAGCACCACAAGGCTAGAATACTTTTAAGCCCTACAATGTTCCAAAGAAGAAGAAAAGAGCACGTTATCACAAAATAAAGAACTTCTGTGCTAGCAGAACACAAATCATCTAACGAAAGGGTAAGTGCGACACAGACAAGCTACCCCAAACTAGGTAGAAATAGTGCAATCCAAACAACTTAGTCTGAACAAAGCGTACAGATCATCAGACTTAATTTTCCTAAGAATCACAGGAGTATAACTACATCATATTGTTGCAGTTTATTCATCATCCCTTGACCCTCTCAAACGAATGCAAGCAAGAAAAACATCAGATATATTGAGACGTTACAGAAATTTACAATACAAAGTGCAATGCGGCTAGAATAGTTTAAGCGCAACACATGTTCCAAAGGAGCCGGAAAGAGCTTCAGAAAACAGAGATATTCCATACTAGCCCACTGCTTTACACTAACAAAGACATCTGGATTTATTTTCACATAAATTTGAACTTCTCCAGGCAATCACTAAAAAATGCCCTCTCCTTAACAACCCCCAAATGAAGACAGCTATTTATTGACGAATTGGAATAGACATGAAACAATTGAGAATCAAAACTAAAAAAAATCTGCTCAGAATATGAAATATCTTATTAATGCAGGGCATCTCTGAAGTCTAACATGTGAATATAGTTGTCATCATTCAACATAGCACTTCGCAACGGTGGAAAAAATTGAGGAAACTAAATGCAAAAGGAACATATAGTGGCAATTCTGCTCAGAATATGAAATATCTTCTCATGAATGGCAGGACATCTATGAAGTCTGACATGCGAATATAGTTGTCATCATTCATCATAGCATTCACAACGGTGGAAAAAAATTGAGGAAACTAAGTGCAAAAGGAACATATAGTGGCAATTCTAAATGAGAGCAGAACCCAATTAAGAAGTACAACTACACTTGCCAAAATGATTTTTTGAGTTAGGGTTGATAATCATGTTTCATGAGACTTCCTACGCCTTCCCACCTAGTCATGCTAGTACACCCCGATTTCCCTGGCGCTCCTCCTGACTACACCCATGCTGACAATTTTACACTTTCTTAACAGGACAGTGGCTCTTCTTACAGCATTTGTAAAAGCACATACAGAACAACACACAATTTATTCAATAAAAAAACAAAGTAAAGGAAACCATATTAGTGCTCAGATGAAACACATATGCAGTTGATGCCACAAAATTGACGAATGGCACACGGGGATCAGTTTGGAAAACATTGTTGTCAGTCACGGATTATCAGAAGCACAGACCGATGGTTTCTTCGTCATTTCCCTCAAAAGATCAAACTCTACATATTAGTAGACTACAAGTAGAGAACAGGTGTAAAAACTAGAAACGGGTACATGTAAGGCCACGCATCTCAACTGAGCAATAACAGATCAGCAGTTAACATCTCACTTAGTAATCATCGGAAGATTTCTGCATCTTAATTTTGGCTATCTAATCTAGCTGCAGTATCCTTGTAAGGTCCACATGACAACCCACAAGCATGTAACATAGAACAATACGAACGATGCAAATCCCCACGGCTCACACAGGAAGATAGTAAAACTAGAGATCTTGAGGAGCGAGCGGGGGAAGAGGGAGTGGTATTATGGCACAGCTTACACTTGCGGATGCGCGCGGCGGGGTAGCCGCAGGAGGAGCAGGTGCTCTTCTGGAGGTGGAAACTGCGGCGGCCGCACCGCACGCAGAGCGTGTGCGTCTTGTTCCGGCGCTTCCCGAAGCTGCCCGTACCCTTCCCCTGCAAGCCACAACCACGGAAACACCAGCACGTTAGGGATTGGAGGAGGAGGGAGGACGTCTAGGGTTTGGAGGAGGCGCGCGAACCATCGCTTCCTTGTCCTGGATAGGGTTGGAGGCGGAGGCGGCGACGAGACGAGTGGGGGAGTGGCGTCAAACCCTAGAGCTTTATATGGAGCGGGGCAGCGGTGGTGGTGGGCTTTTTCGATAAATGGGCCGTACGGAAGCCCCTGAGCTATTGGGCCCATACAGCGTATTAATTATTATCCTTCTTACTTGCCCTGCCCGCCCTCCCCTTTATGCCCCCATCCCATAGCTATTGGGCAAAGCTTAAAACTGATTTTACTGTTTGGCACTATTTCAGACTTATTTTTACATAGTTTGTTAGCTTTTTTAACATAATTAAATTTAAAACAATGATAAAAGAGGAAAAAGGTTACGTTATCTCGGACAATACAATAGAATAAAAGAAAAAAATAAAAAAAGTCACAAAAAAAACGAAATTAAAAAGTGGAGCACAGATGCTCACTTTATTTCACGACTTGACCCAACCACAATTGCAGCTATGGTTATGGTAGCTGGTACTGTAGGTGAATAGTACCATCGTAACTGTAGTAGTAGGATTAGAAAAGGTCTACCTTCTTTATAAATAAGAATATATATTTTCCTAAATAATTAAGTAGTTTCGTAAGATAAAGGATTGTTTAATTGGTATCATAGCTAATAGTTAGGAAGGTTGTTACTAGAGTCCTATCTATAAGGTCTATTGTAATCGTTGCTATTAAATTGTGAATAAACAAAATTTATAGGCTCTCCTTTTTCTTCTTCAACTAGGGAATATTTCCGGATACAATCGTTGGGCCCGGCAAAACTTTAGCTCGAATGCAGAACGCGTCTCCCGATCACCTGCGGCAGCACAAGATCAAGTTTAATCAGCGCTGACTGAAGGCTATTTTTAGCGTTCAAAGTAATAGTACGGTAATTAAACAGTTCATTCATGTAATGGTGCTCGCATTCTTGGGAGGCTGCAACAAGCACAGGACGGGAGCTGGGTGCTTCTCCATGTCCATGGACAGGCAAAGCGTGGACAATAGCGGCCAGTGCTCTGGCATGAATGGTTCGGGTTCGAGGCTTCTTATCTCGAGGATAATAAGTTAGTAGAGAAGAAGTTCAGGGATGGAGTTCCTGCTGTGCTGCTCGACTGGGTTGCTGGAAATGAATCTTGTGATGAAGCGCTGAAGAACATGTCATCATATGCTTGCATTGGCAAGAATAGCCAGTGCATCAGGTCACCAAATGCTGCAGGGTATCTCTGCAGCTGCAATGATGGCTTTGCAGGCAACCCCTACCTGGAAGAAGGGTGCCGAGGTCAGCAAGTTCACCTTAAGCTATCTGTGCATTGATCTTTGGTTATTTCTCTACTCGTGCATGATGTTTGCAGATATCAACGAGTGCCAATTTCCAGACCGGTATCCTTGCTATGCATGGAATCTGCAGAAATACAATTGGGGACTACAGTTGTTCCTGCGCTTCTCGGACTCACAGGATACATGCAACGAGAGAAACGTGCAATCCAATTGCAGCTTCAGAAAGAGCTAAACTAACAAAAATGTTCATAGGTAATCTCCCTACACTCCGAAGATTTAGGTAAAGGCCTCAGAATAGATTAGGTAAGCCACACTGGTATAGCACATATGATGAGGCATTAGTGACTTGGAATTAATTCTGTAAATTGTACAATGGACTCCTAAAGCTTAGTAGAAGAACAGCCAAAGTCAAAAGGGTTGACAGAGTACTGAGCATCTCTAACCAACACGAACAATATATGGACCTTCTGTAACAACACAATCATCTCTAGCCATTAGATGATTCAATAAAAGTAGCTGATAGTGCAACTCTACAGTAAGTTTTTAGACAAAGGTATTTGTAGCCGAAATGCTGCACGTACAGAGCAGAGGGGATGCACTACAACTACATGCACCCCTAGAAATCTAAACTATGCCACATATATGAACAAATGACAAAATTATACTGTATTCACTCGTATTCTTAAAATATTCATATTAAGAATGTGGCAAGGCAGAACATGATGCCCAATCATACCCTCCACTATGACAGGTTACATGCTTTGTTTGCGGATAGACAGAACACTATAGCTACAATTGTCCAGTCTCCTACTGTCCCTATTGTAAGAAATACCACCCACCAGAAGGCTGCCTTACGAACCTAGTGGCATATACACGCTGTAGAGAAAAAGGGTATCAAATAGACCAATGTATTATATGAAGCCTCACAAGAATGTGTTTGTCTTAGGTGGATGATTTCCCACATCAAGAAGTCATGTGATATAAACACCGTCGATGACCCCACTATTATCTATGAAGTTTTCTCACGTGAAGGCTTTTAATGAGGCAACAAGTGCGTCATAAGAAACAGATGCAATGTACTACTTTCTTTATCTTTTTTCTACTAGGTTTTTGGGAAGAGTTTTGAATGAGATATGTGCATACCGTGGTATTCGCCTAAAGGAAGTGTTACAAAACATAAAAGATTACGGTGTGGGCAAATGCCGAAATTACTCCTATGGGGTTTAGACTATAAATAGAGAGACCATTGTAAAATGAGAATAGATCTGAATTAATAAAGACTACATTATGGTGTTCTCTCTCAATTGTGTCTCCTAGTGATTGATCTACTATGTTCATGGTGATTGATTGCGTGGATTACATTACCGTTCATTGATTCTTCAACTATTTCTCAACAATATAGAAGTATTACACACTAGAGCTAGTGACATATTTGCAAGTTAAGTTGATCGCTTTCTCTCTCTCAAAAAAAGTTGCAAGTTAATTCTGGCCATCAAGGAAAAAATTGATATAAAAAAAAGACTCCCAATGACCAAAAAAAGAAAATCCACAAGGTGTTACGGCCCAGTAAAAGCAGCCCATCTCACGGCCACTTCTTCCTCTGTCTTTCCATTCTGAAGCTACTCGGCTCCTAAACCCTCGTCTCGTCTCCCCCACCCCAACCTCCCACTCCCGCAGCCATGGCGCGCCGCCACCTCCCCCTCCCCTTCCTCTCCCGCAAGCCCCACGCCCCCACCCCTCTCCTCCTCCTCCATGCCTTATCCTCCTCCACCGTCGAAACCCCCGCTACCTTGGAAGCCCCGGAGGCGGCGGCGCCGGCCCCCAACCCGGCCCGCCGCGAGGAGCCCCTGCACGAGACGCTCCTCCACATGATCCGCCGACGCCCGTGGACCACCCGCCTCGAGAACTCCATCCGCCTGCTCTCCCCCACCCTCGCCTCGCCGCTCGTCCACGACGTCATCTCCGGCGCCGCCGCTGCCGGCCGCGCCGACCTCTCGCTTCAGTTCTTCCGCTTCGCATACCGCCGCGCTGGCTTCCGCCCGGAGCCCGCCACCTTCGCTCTCCTCATCCCGGTCCTCGCGAACCGCCGCATGCTCAACCACGCCCGCTGCCTCCTCCTCGACACCATGCCGTCATTCTCCATCTCCCCCGACGAGGCCACCGTCGCCGCCCTCATCGCAGCTTACGGCAAGGCCAACATCCCACAGGAGTCCGTTAAGCTGTTCCGCTTGATGCCCGAACTCGGCATCGCCCGCACCGCTCTCTCCTACAACGCCGTCCTCAAGGCCATACTCTGCCGCGGCCGCGAGGCCATGGCTAGGCGGATCTACAATGCCATGATCGCAAACGGCGTCACCCCGGACGTGTCCACCTACAACACATTGATCTGGGGGTTCGGCCTGTGCAAAAAGATGGAGGCCGCCGTGAGGGTGTTCGGGGACATGAAGGGTCACGGGGTAACACCGGATGTGACGACTTATAACACCCTGCTCAATGCCTGGGTGCGGGCAGGTGATCTGGAGAGTGCACGGAAGGTGTTCGACGAAATGGCTGGGGCTGGGTTTGAACGGAACTCAGTCTCATACAATGTCATGATCAAGGGATATGTTGCGGAGAATAAGGTGGAGGAGGCAGTGCTGTTGTTCACGGAGATGGGGGAGAAGGGGTTGAGGTTGAGCGAGAAGACATTTGCTGCGTTGATGCCGGGGCTTTGCGATGATGAGGGGAGGGTTGCGGAGGCCCAGAAGGCAGTGGATGAGATGGCAGAGCGACGACTCACGCCAAAGGACAAGTCGGTGTTTTTGAGACTTGTGACGATGCTGTGCAGAGCAGGGGACTTGGATGGGGCGATGGAGGTGCACAGGAAGAGCGGGCAGTTCAAGCATGTTCTGGTGGATCCGAGACAGTATGGGGTATTAATGGAGGGCTTGTGTGCAGGTGGGAAGTTTGATGGTGCTGTTGAGGTGCTAGATGAACTTCTTGAGAAGGGGACGCTGCTCAGCCCAAAGAGTCCTGTGCTGGAAGCACGAGCTTATAATCCGGTGATTGAGTATTTGTGTAGTAATGGGAGTACCAACAAGGCTGAGATGTTCTTCAGGCAGCTGATGAAGAAAGGTGTGGATGACAAGGCTGCATTTAACAGTCTTATCCACGGACATGCAAAGGAAGGCGTGGCGGAGGCGGCGCAGGAGATTCTCACCATTATGACACGCCGTGGTGTCCCTACTGACCCTGAATCGCACGCACTGCTTGTTGATATCTTCCTGGAGAAGAATGAGCCAGCTGATGCAAAGACAGCGCTGGACAGCATGATGGAACAGGGGCACCTGCCGAGCCCAGCTCTGTTCCAGTCTGTCATGGTGGCGCTTTTCAATGATGGTCGGATTCAGACCGCAAGCAGGGTCATGAAGAGTATGATCGAGAAGGGGGTTACAGAGAACATGGACATGGCACATAAGATCTTGGAAGCTCTCTTCATGAGGGGCCATGTAGAGGAGGCGATCGGTCGTGTCAATCTGATGGTGGAAAATGGCTGTATGCCTGATCTGGATAAGTTGCTGGTTGCCCTTTGCGAGAATGACAGAGTGATGGAAGCACAGAAGCTGGCTGATTTTGCATTGGACAGGGACTTTGATGTTACCTTCTCAACCTTTGACCGAGTCCTGGAGGCCCTGTACACCGAGGAGAAGATATTGCCAGCATACTCCATGCTTTGCAAGATTAAGAACAAAGGAGGTGTTGTGGACAAGAAGGGTTGTGATGCTTTGATGGAGAGCTTAAAAGCTGAAGGGTACTCAAAGCAAGCTGACATTTTGTCTAGGATCTTGATGGAGAATGCATCATCGACATCTAAGAGGGGCAAAAGGGTTGCCATGGGTGCTTAGCGAGGCTTCTGGATTCATGGAAAGATCCTATCTTCTTTTTTGACTTGATGAAAGTAGTGGTTCTTTTCTTTTAGTAATGCTTATTTGGCTATGGGTCAAGTGGGGATTTTTATCGACAAGAGGGGCTGGTACATTTACTTTTTTTTGGCAAAACCCCAGATTTAACTATGTACCATGTCTTAGAAAAGAAAACATGTTTTATGTTTAATAATTGATGATGATGTACTTATTGTTATGAATTTAGTTGAGATGATGAGCAATTATAACTATAACATGCTGTACTTCGTTGTTTACAAGTGGCTGTACTAAAGACCAGCCCATAATATTTGGTTGGGCATGACGCTAAGGAAGACTTTGCTCTGTGTTTTTCATGCTTTTATTATTTCAACTCGTTAATTGCATCAAGACTGATACTGACAATAAGCTATTTACGACCTTTGGGTTTGTTATATGTATGTATGGTTTGGTGAAGTGAAGTATCAATTTAAAACCATGCAGTTGCATGATGTGTATTCTTTGCTTCAGTTCTGTTAGAAGTGTTAATGTTTAATTCTTGATTTGCCTCCTGATTCCATAGTAAAAATTAGGTGCATTTTGATGGTATATTGTCTGCACTGTTTTTATATCATTTTTGTTATGCTCTAGTCTAGCAACTTTGATGTGACCATTAGTATATGATATCAACTTGTGGGACAGTTACTCAATTTTGGTCATTTAAATTCAGGTTGCAGAATGATTTTTGCTTGGTATGGATGACTTCTTTCTTTAGCCCTGTTGTTTTTGGTTTTTGGTTTCTTCATACGTCAAAAGGTCAAACGTTGAAATAGAGTAGCTTCTTGAAGTGGCTTCTTTATACGATTTTCTGAGTCTAAAACTGTGTACGTCATCTACGTTAGTGTCTTCACCGTTCGCTGTCGTGTCGAAAAATACAGACAAATGTCATCAGACACGATTTGGACCTTGCAATTGCTCATTGCTTCCACCACAATTTCACAAGATATTTGTAGATGCAAGACGGACCCTGCTTGGCATCACACAGCCTCAGTAGTTGTTTTCAATACAATGCATACAAAGAGACACTTGGCACACCTTTGTGTCATGTCGTTTACACGCGACGGTGACCATAGATCTGTGTTTGGTTGCAACCATTGAAGCTCATCACTCATCAAGTAGACTGTTCGATGATTCTTTGATGGATTTGATTCAGGCAAACACCGCGCCGTGCGACCGCAGCACAAAGTCCCGCCACGCCCGCTCGAACTGCAGCGGCACCGGCGGCTTCATTCGGAGCATCTCGTACCGTCGAACGCACCAGCGGCATCTCTCTCACCGCCGTGAACCCGACCTCCCCGCCGTCGCCCAGCACCCGCCGCACCTCCTCCTTCAGCCGCGGCCGAAGACCGGTCTGGTCCTGCCCGACCTCGACGACCAGGAAGGGCAGGAACACCGAGAAGCCGCCGAACGCGTTGAAGCCCAGCACGAAGAGGATGTTGTTGATGGCATCCCTCCTGGCAATGCCGCGCTCCTTCTCGTCAACGGAGACGGCGTCGGCGCCGTGCGTCTCGGCAAAGCAGTAGCAGTGGCAGACCCAGAATTTATAAAATAGGGATTAAGAGTTGATGAATAAAATGTAAAATTTCACAATAGCAAAAAAAGTATAAATTGTTTCGTATTAGATACAACATCTATAAATAATTTAGAAAAATTACTAAATAATTTAGAGAAATTACGAAATAGTAACTATGTTGATGCAGTCTAATGCGCATGGCTTGCATACACCAGTACACGACGACGTATAGTCATTGCCTAGTGCCTATTACCTCATCAACCTAGCCGCCACTGTCGCATGCTCCCTTCCCAGCTCTCAGGTGATAGCCATCACCCGTTTGCTCCTTGTAGACATATCACTGCTTGTCGTGCTATGCTCTTTGTCACTGAGGACAAGCCAGTGGCCAGAGTTGCCCTCGACCCTCACCAAGCCACTTGGTGGTCAATTGCATCTCGATCTAGTGCGTAAGTGCCATCGAGCTTAGCAATTTTGGTCTAGATTAGTGAAAGGGGGGAGAGGGGATATGTTAGGATTGGAGGGGTCTAGAGATGGGCCAATAGGCTAGTCTAATGAGGGAGCAGATGGGTTATTAAGTCGCGCTATTTTAGGTGAATTAGAGAGAGGAGGTGTGGGAGTGAGTTGAAATCAATTAAGAGTACAAATATAAAATATTTTATCTAATTATCAGTATATATGTGTAATATACCTACTAAATATTGGGTATTACACAAAAAAATCAGGTGTTCAGCTGAACATCCTTGAACCACGTTGGGTTCACCCATGAGCGGTAGAGCAAGTCGTAGACAGGTTTGATGGCGAAGGATGGCAGAGGGAAGGAGTGGAGGAGCAGCACCTCGAGCGGCTGCGGGATGGCACCCACCTTCTACGTGGGCGATCTGCGGGCCCAGCCACATGTCAAGGATGTAGAAGCTGAGCTGGTCCATAAGCGTGTCAACCACTGTGTCGGCACCGACGAGTGCTTTGCAGAGGAATCGAAAGATACATTGCTGGAGCGGGAATAGGTAGTTGGCGTTGGCGGTTGGCTTGGTGAGGTCAACCTCGACTGTGGTGAGCATGATCTTGACGGTGGCCAGATCTAGACTTGGAGGTGAACGAGGAGGGGAGGGTGGCACCAAAGTCGAAGGAGGAGGTGGAGGAGGCCGTGCTGGTATGAATCCATGGCAGCCCTGCCGCGTGAGCCTATGGCTGCTCTGCTGTGCTACTCTCGTGCGGAGTTGAAGGAGGAGGTGAGAGGATCTGACGCACTTGGGTGAACTTGCAGCCGCCCCACGTGCATGAGCTGCACGGCTCCACAACTCTAGCTCCCAACTCGTTTACTGCCTATATACCGCTACCTCCTATGGAAAGATATGATAGAGATGCACACGAATGCTTGGGTTGGATGGATAAGGACCACACATGGATTGGATGGATACGATTATTACTAGAGGGCTGAATGAAACAACCAACAACTATCCCATTAGTTTTGCTAGCAACAACATAGGATTAGTTTTTCTTTGAATTTTGACACAACAAATTGACGTGCCGTGTAATTTGCTATTTACAGCTCTTGGCGGTTATGTATGTCCTGCCTGACCCTAGAACGAAGCTTGTGCTCACCGTCGTTGCATTCGCATCGATCAATCCATCCATTGATTAATTGATCAAGGTAGGCACGCACCAATTGAAAGTGCATAACCTGGACCTCTTCGCTCTGGTGCTTGATGAGATAGAGGCACTCGCTGAGCTAGAGGATGTTATTACTGGAGGCGCCTAAGGCTTATGCTCTAGTTAAGGTGTAGTTGTAGTATTCTCAAAGGGTGCAAGGTCCTCCGATGTAAGGCTGTATTTAGCAAGATCAATGTGATCCATGGAGAAAACTACAATTCAAAAATTATAATATTATTAACTACACCTTAGTCCAAATAGTAATAAAGTAACAACAATACTCAATAAAAATCTAAACATTTAGCATAGTTACCTCTCTTGGCGAAAGCTACCAATTTCCGAAATTTTAGCTATTTGGCGATTTTTTTAAACTTGTTAAATTATCACAAACTGTATCTCAATTTTTCACAACACAAACAAGAGAGGAGATTGAGGGAGGAGTTATGGCTGGATGAGGGAGGGGTGCGTGCCTATTTATAGAGAAAAATGTATTTTTGGAGATTATTTTTTTGAATTTTTAAAGTCTCCAACGGTTAAGAGAGGCCAAGTTTTTTGAAAATTCATGTCCAACCGTACATTAACAAGCCTAACGTTATATTCATACCGTATCGTGTTAAATGAACCTAATGGCATTGTTGGTGTCGCTGTCACACGGTAGTGCACCGCAAGGACCAGGGGCTGGCTGGTAGGGGGCCAAGTGGAATGAGGCTACTAGCAAGAGCCAAGGGTGCCACTAGTAGTAAATTTACTACCAATAACAAGTAATGCTATTGCCAATTGCAAGTAAATTTTCTGTCAGCCATAAATAATTTTACTGCCAATAATAAATAACTTACTGCCAGTCGCAAGTAATTTTACTGTCAGACACAAGAAATTTTACTGCAGTCTTAAGTATTTTTGCTGCCAAGTGACCTGTCCGTGATCATAAGAGTACAATAACTCTAACACAAGTAATTTTACTTCACTAACACAGGAGAGTCCCTACTCTTTTTTGAGCAGACCTCTTGGGAGGACTAGAGGGGGGTAAATGGCATGCTTGCTATGCTGGGCTTGGTCGTGCCTCTGCACAGTATTGTGCATGCCATGCCAAGCGACTCACAATACTGAAGTGCCAACCTAAGCATAGCACGCTTAGTTGGTCTACACCGATATGATCCATTTACTGTTCATGTTATATTGTGTCTGGATAGGACCAAGAGTAACGTGGCTTGGATGGCCACATTGGCCATTTGGCCTAGTTTGCTAACCATTGATTGTGCTTAGTATCTGTTTCAAACGATTTTAGCTTTTAGCTTATTTAATCTAAAAGATATTTGGAACGTGTAGGTTTCTAATTTTATTTTTTTTCTTTGAATTGTCCATAACGGTATAACAAGTTTTTTTGTTTTATTTTTTTTAAAAAATATAATTTTAGTTAAAAACCAAAAATCACTCACATAAATTTAAATCTAAAGCTAATTGGAGCACACCCTTAATCAAGTCTACTCATCATGACGCCAGCCAGGGGAGCTTCGTGTTCCCATGACTATCAGGCACGACCCGGACCGACGAGGCGACGACGCACACCAAGGCGCCGGCGCCGCCGCAGCGCACAAACACAAGAAGAGTCTTGCCTCCGGACATTTGCATCGCATCGTCTTCCCTTTCAAGCAAGAGAAGCACTGAGCCCTTCCCTTCCCGCAAATGGTAGCGACCGCGTAGCAGTCGTCTCCTTGGCTAAAGCCACCTCCCCTCTCCACCTATCTGTCCATCTCCCTCTCTGACCCCCACCTCACCTTCCCACCCTACCATGCCGAGCCTAGCCGCCGCCGAAACCTCGCCCCCGGCGGCCGCCCCGCAGCCTCGACGCCTCTCGTCGCCGCTACCCAGGAGGGCGCCGCCCTCGCCCTCCACCTCCTCCCGTGCCAAGCCGAGGAAGGCGGCCGCGGCGGCGCAGCTGGACACGGACGAGGTGGCGCTGGACAACCCGGATCTGGGGCCTTTCCTCCTCAAGCAGGCCCGCGACGCCATGGTCTCCGGGGAGGGTGGCGCCGCCGCGCGCGCTCTCGAGTTCGCCGAGCGGGCGGCCCGCGCGCTGGAGCGGCGGGGCGAGGGCGCTGAGCTCGAGCTCGCCATGAGCCTCCACGTCGCAGCCGCGATCCACTGCGGCCTGGGGAGGCACGCCGACGCCATCCCCGTTCTCGAGCGCGCCGTCGCGGTCGTCACGCCGCCCGAGGGAGAGGGATCGGAGGAGCAGCGGCCTGAGGAGCACAAGGGGGAGGAGTGGGCACTCGCCGCCTTCTCCGGCTGGATGCAGCTCGGCGACACGCACGCCATGCTCGGCCGCATGGACGAGTCCATCGCCTGCTACGGCAAGGGCCTCGAGATCCAGATGGGCGCACTCGGCGAGCGCGATCCCCGCGTCGCCGAGACATGCAGGTGATCATAGTTACCTGTTTCTCGAACTAGATCTCTCTCGAAGACACCATTTTTTTTCATCTCCCATCTCTCGTCAAAGGCGAGATCTTTGTCCCTTCACTGTTAGTTACTTTTAGATTGTTGCGGATCTCGGCTGAAATGACATTAAGATTGAATTATATTGCACAAAAAACTAAGAAATCTAGATATGAGTCTTGACCAATGCGTTGCTTTTGTACAATGAGCAGGTATTTGGCGGAAGCGCATGTTCAAGCTCTGCAGTTCGACGAGGCAGAGAAGCTGTGCCGCAAAGCCCTCGAGATCCACCGGGAGCACAGCGCTCCCGCTTCGCTTGAAGAGGCCTCGGATCGCCGCCTGATGGCCCTTATCCTTGATGCCAAGGGTGACTATGACGGTGCCCTTGAGCACCTTGTGCTGGCCTCCATGACAATGGTTGCCAATGGACGTGACATTGAGGTCGCCACGATTGATGTCGCGATAGGCAACACCTACCTTGCCCTTGCTCGTTTTGATGAGGCTGTCTTCTCCTACCAAAAGGCATTGACTGTCCTCAAGTCTGCCCGAGGCGATGATCATCCATCAGTCGCATCTGTCTTTGTCCGCCTTGCAGATCTTTACCACCGAACAGGGAGGCTCCGTGAGTCCAAATCCTACTGCGAGAATGCCCTCCGTGTGTATGCGAAGCCTGCGCCTGGTGCCGCTCCTGATGAGGTTGCTGGAGGCTTAATGGAGATTGCTGCCATCTATGAGGCTCTTGGAGACCTTGATGAGTCCCTAAAGCTTCTTCAACGAGCACTGCAGTTGCTTGAGGACTCACCAGGACAGTGGAGCACTGTTGCTGGAATCGAGGCACAAATGGGCGTGTTGTACTACATGGTAGGGAGGTATGCTGATTCAAGGAACTCATTTGAGAGTGCGGTTGCCAAATTGAGGGCTAGTGGGGAGAGGAAGTCGGCATTTTTCGGTGTTCTTCTGAACCAGATGGGGCTAGCTTGCGTACAGCTGTTCAAGATAGATGAGGCTGCGCAGCTGTTTGAAGAGGCAAGGGCAGTTCTGGAACAGGAGTGTGGTGCTTCTCATCCAGATACTCTTGGCGTATACAGCAACCTGGCTGCAATCTACGATGCCATGGGAAGGTATGTGTTAATAACAAAAACTAGGCTCTGTTTCAACCTGCAGCCATTGTTGGAATCCACTGATATCTTCGCAATGCAATTCTTTGTTGAATAATCCATGCATTTAGGATTTTTTGATAGTTATGACATGCTTGTAATGGTGTCTAATCATCATCATTTACACTGTAGAAGTAATGCCCATGACTTTGTTGTGCTCTCTGAAGGGGTGAACTTGTGGTATTCGACTTTCAATGCTTTGTGAAATATTGAATAATGGTGGGTTTGTGGGTGGGGTTGGCTGCCTCATTAGATTACCCATGCAGGAATAAGATTGCTTAATTTGAACTGCGAACAACCACGGGATCACTTGATGAGTTATCAGTTTATCGTGTCTGCCATGTGAGGGCATAAGCTATTTTAGTGGTCCATCATGTGCGGCCCAAAAGTTGCTGCATGCTAATGAGTTATAATGCTACTTTTAGGTGATGACATAGCTAGCAACCTGGCCTAAATTCATGATGAGTTTCATTACACACCTGGTTTCTAAACTGATTAATCAGCTGATCCATGCGCAGTAACCAACAGGCACACTAACTGTTACAGGCTTGTGGAATTTAGTCATTGCTATGTATTTTGTTGTGGTGGATATTTTGTACATTGAGAAATTAACTTTCTTATTGTATTAAACGTTCTGTTTATGCTACTTGATACATGATTGCGTTTCCTTGGATTGTCAGAGTGGAGGACGCCATTGAAATCCTGGAACACGTACTCAAGGTGAGGGAAGAGAAACTCGGCACAGCAAACCCGGATGTTGAGGATGAGAAGAAGAGGCTTGCGGAGCTTCTAAAAGAGGCAGGTCGGTCCCGGAACAGGAAGCAAAAATCACTGGAGAACCTTTTCGTCACCAACTCGCAGCGGGTCAAGAAAGACGCTGGAAGGAGGTGGTCCAACTTTGGATTCAGGAGTTGAGAAACGCTCTCACCTCATCTTACTGCACCTGGTGCTGGCCTTTGTAACATAAGGAGAAAATGCATGTGTAAAGATGTTGTTAGAGTAGGAAGATGATTGTGCTTGCTGTTTGAGATTCCAAATGTCTTGTTGCGTTTCTTCATTACAACTATCTTGTATTAATTTTTGTTTTCTTTCACGGTTAACTGGTTCCTGTTGTACCTGGATAATACATTGATTGTGCTGGTCGTTGATGAATACCTGCAACTTGTTTGTTACATCCGTCAGCTGTTCCTGGAGTTGAAATAATTTACCGTTTCCTTGTCTTTGAAGATAAGTCTCTGGCGTGGTGTACTGGTGTGCCGTATGAATGATCACTGGAAATTCAGGCGTTGTACAAATTATCGACAGAAGCTGCGTTTATCTTCTGGCTTGGTTTTGCCGGAGAGGTCTACGTAGCCCATAGCTGTCTGTACCAACTGCCTGATGATTGGTTTGCCAAGGCATGAGATCGTGTCACAATCTGTAGGAACCAAGCAGCGCAATTGATGTAATGTACGAATCTGAACATAGACGTAATTGGGTTGGATAATAGTAGCAGAATAGCATCAAGTGTGATCATGTCATGTGATGTGCCTGCCCAGCCACAGGTCGATAGATATATAATTCAACGTTTTTGCAAAGCCAGCCGGGGCGGGGGAGAGCGAAGAAAACAGGCATGGAACAGCTTGTGTGGCCGCCGCCATGGCGAGCGCTGGTGAGGCGGGCACGTGAAAGTCGAGGTGCAACTGGCCGGCGTCCAAGGCGAAGGAGCTGAGGGAGGATGACCTGGCCACTTGGGCCTCTGCTTATGCTCCCCACAAAAAGAAATTCCTTGGCTATCTGTCCATCTATTCTACAGTCTTTGTTTGGGTTTCTGCCCACCACTGACGCGTGGGCCCACCCGCAGCACCGCCTCGCCCCGCACTCACTACAAAAATCCTTCCCGTAAGCTGCCTGCCTAGCCACCAGCACCCACGCGCTCCTCCTCCCGCCCCGGCGACGCCACCGCTTCCGCCGGGATCCCCTCGCCGCCGGTGCCGCTATGCCAAAGCGCAAGGCCCCGGCCGCCGCCGCCAAGGTAACACATCCAGAAATTAACTATGTCTCGCTTTCTCCCCCCTCCATCAATCAGCGCCCCCGTCAAACCCGCAAGCTGCTTCACTTCGCCGCGAGCTGTTTCGTTTACTGTTCGCCTTGGTTTTTTAACGGAAGTTTGATCATCGTATGCCCCAAAGTTTTCGGGCTATCGCCAACATATCGTCGAACACAAAGCACCCCCGAAATTCGTTGACGATTTGCCCTTTTTGTATGTTAAATTAATTTCTGAATGTTTTTTTCCATAGACGACCGAAACGCCCTGGGCTATTTCCTCTACTTCCTTCTTTTCCTTTCTTCCTCTTCCCGGCCAGGCTTTCCACGGTGGCGCATGCGCTCGACCGCATCGGTGAGCTGCCCCGCCTCCCTCAAGACGGAGGCGCCCGCGCGATGGGTCGGGGAACGGCGAACAGGGCGGTAGGGCATGGAGGGGCGGACATGGAGGCTACGGTTCCGGGCGAAATCGACGGAAATAGAGCGAGCATGGCGTGTTCCCGGAGGAGGGGATTCCATTTTTGTGGATGTCGGGCTCGGAGGATGTGCTGAGGAGGCTAGCATCAGCCACGGCCATGGCGACAGGGTGGCGCTTGGCAGTGGCAGTCTACGGCGGCGGGGAAGGCAGAATGAGGTGGGCAAGAGCATCAGCTCAACTCTGGCGAGTCTTCGTGTCTCGGTGATGTCGGTGGCCTCGGCATGTGGAGGCGGAGCCCATGAGGAAGTCGAGCGAGGCGCAAGCAGAGGGAGGCAGCGGCTGGCTAGGGAGACAGGCTCGGCGGCCGACGAGGGAAGCGGCGACGGCGGCATGGCTGGGCGTGGGTGACGGCGGAGTTGGAACAGAGAGAGGAAGGCCGGGGTGGTGCCGGGTGGCGCAGATGATGGGGAATGAGGAGGGGAGAGGAGAAGAGAAAGAAGAAAAGGGGAGGCAAGGAAGGAGCCGGGGGTATTTAGGTCATTTCCCCTCTGGTTCAAGTGGCCATGCAATAAAAACTCAAATTTGGAAAAATGGCAAATCATCAATTGGCTCACAAACTTTGGTAGAGGACCAGGAGCCTCTTCCGTCTCTTGGGGTTATCAGAAGTGGTGGATGGACGATTAGGGGATGTATGTGCTGAGTGTAAATAAACTCCAGTTGGTGCTTGTGTTGGTTTTGCTTATGTACTTTGTATATACTTTGTGCTTTGTTCGTCAAACATGGTTCAATTTGACTGCCCATTCTGCTCCCAATTGGCACACACGCACGCTCCACGTTTTATCCACTTCCTAGGTATGTGCATTGTGTATAAGTAGAATGAGCAATATGTACACTGCGTAAGCAGTGTCTCAAGCTACCAATTACATATATGTGCAGTATATAAAGAAGCAATTACATTTCAGAGTACCTGTTCTGAACTGTAGCCTTGACCTTTTCCTATATGTACAATTGTACATGCATGATTTATGTTGGTTACTGGAATTTGCAGAAGACAAAAACGACGGATATAACCTCACACATGTGTCATCAGTGCCAGAGGAACGACAAAGGAAGAGTTGTACAGTGCCAGGGCTGCAAACATTATAAGAGGAGATATTGCTTGCCGTGCATCACTCGCTGGTTTGTGCCCTGCTAAAAAGCATTCATGTTGATCAATTGACATTGCATTTGGCTGCCTGTTTTTGTAGAGCGATGGCTCTTGTGTTTGTCTGGTCTCTTATTTTTTAGTATCGTTCCATCAGTCACCATGTTAGCTCCTATGTCAATTTACATTTATGTATTTGACACGAAAATGTTCACCCTTTGTGTTTGTGGTATGATCTGAACAGGTATCCACATTTAACAGAGGATGATTTTGTGAATAGCTGCCCATTTTGTCGCAAGAATTGCAACTGTAAGACTTGTCTGCGGGGAACCAGAATAAAGCAGGTGCCTTTTTTTTTTGTTCCATTTCCATTTTTTTTCCTGGCCGCAATGTGTTTGATATTTTCTCTTCGTTCTTTCACAGGTTAACGAATGGAATGTATCTGAAGACAATAAAATTAAATTCTCTCTGCGTATTGCACACTTTTTGCTCCCTTGGTTGAAAGAATTTCACCAAGAGCAGATGCTAGAGAAAAGTGTTGAGGCCACAATTCTAGGTATTATCATTGAAATGTCAGTTTTTGAATTTCTAGATTAAGAACATGGTTGCTGCTTATTTATTACTCTATTTGGTTCTGCTGTTCCTAATTTTGCTTTTATAACAGGGATTGATGTATGCGATTTGAAGGTTCCTCAAGTTGAGTGTGGACACGATGAGCGGATATACTGGTTGGTCTTGCTTTACATATGCATCATATGCAGATTATTTGTTCCTTTCAGGTCTAATTCATAGTTTTCTTTGGAATAGCAACAACTGTAGGACATCTATTGTTGACTTCCACAGAAGCTGCCAGAAATGCTCCTACGATCTCTGCCTCACTTGCTGCTGGGAGCTTCGTCGAGGTCTTACTCCTGGTGGTGGTGTTACTAGTGACATGGTTCTTAGTCTACCTGAAGTAGGAGGCAAGGAGGATTTGCAACCGGGAAGTAGTTGTAATAACGTTGCAGGTCAAGAGCCTTCTCAAGGGCAGAATGAAATTTTGATAGATAGTGCAGTTCCTGCTGAGGATAGCACTCCTAGTTTGAGGCGATGGAGGGTAAATAGCAATGAAAGCATACCTTGCCCACCAAATGCATTTGGTGGTTGTGGGAGTTCTCTTCTTGAACTTAAGTGCTTGTTTGAGGAGAAGTTTATTTCTGATTTACTGGAGAAAGCCAATTCGGTGGTCAACAATGGAACAATGCTGGGGTTAGGAGGTTCAAAATGTTCCTGCTTCACTGAATCAGATGACATGAACGATGCAACATCACGGAAATCAGCTTGTAGAGAGAACTCCAGTGATAATTACATATATTGTCCAACTGCTAGAGATGTTCAAAATGGATGTCTGGATCATTTCCAGGAGCACTGGTTGAAGGGTCAGCCTGTTATTGTTCGTGATGTACTTGCATTGACTTCTGGTTTGAGCTGGGAACCAATGGTTATGTGGCGGGCCTTACGAGAAAAGAGAGACAGGAATAAAGACGAGCAACTCTCAGTTATTGCTCTTGAATGCCTGACGTGGTGTGAGGTTTGTGATGTTATTGTGACTATTGATTGTTATCAACATTTTAGATTGTTATAAGCTGGAAGTGATAAAAAAACTGGTGTTAAGGATTACTAGATGCATAGAGTGTCTTCTACAATCATTAAACACATGGTTTTGTTTCTATCTGTGCTAATCTAATGAACTTGGTGCTTTTGCTGAAATGTGGCTGACTGGCTGTAGAATATTCATTCCTTTTTTCCTTTTCTATTTATGCCTTCCACATCTGCATAATATTTGCTCAGTTAATGTGCCTCATTAGAACTTAGAATGGTGGTTGCCAGAGTTTCTGTTAGTATCAGTTCTGATTTTGTCCACACATCTATATATTATTTCTTGGCTATACCATAATTAATTTTATATGACCTCGTAGATCCATAGGTTATGTGGTTACCTTTTTTTTTTAAAAAAAATATTTCCTATATTGCACTTGCCATCCAAATCATTTTTATTTTGAAATGAAATTTCTAACACTACTGCTGCTTTCATGTACCCCAAATGCAGGTTGATGTAAATATTCACATGTTTTTTGCTGGGTATTCCCGTGGGCTTGTTGGTCCAGAGGATTTGCCTCTGTTGCTTAAGCTTAAAGATTGGCCGCCACATAGTTCCTTTGAGGAGCGACTGCCACGGCATGGTGCAGAGTTCATGTCTGCGTTACCATTTCGTGATTATACAGATCCCAAATCTGGTCCTCTCAATCTGGCAGTGAAATTGCCTGACAGTGTTAGCAAGCCAGACCTTGGTCCGAAGACTTATATTGCTTATGGTGTTGCCCAAGAGTTGGGAATTGGCGATTCTGTTACGAAGATCCATTGTGACATGTCTGATGCGGTAAATAAATGGATATTGCTTATGCTTGCTGGTGTTCATATGTAGAGTTTGTTGGTTGAAATCTTGTTATCCTTGCATGGTCTTCAAAATTTGATATGTTCTTTGTCCACATTTGTCACGCGCCGAATACTGTTCACGCGGCCGAATCACTGTTCACGTGTGTGAACAGTACCATGTACTGTAGCAGCGTGCATAGTGGGCTTAGGTTGATTAAGATAGAGATAAGAATAGTTAGTTTCCTTATTAGTTGGGTTTACTACCTTATAGATATATTCTATTTATTAGAGATATGTTTCCTTAGAGATAGAGATTGTTTTTTAAAAGTCAAGTCGAGTTATTCCTATAAAAGATATAACATATATCCATTATTATCAAGTAATGAATAATGAAGAAATATTTCTAAGTAACTGATTCCTAGCTCTGGTCTCTCCCCTAGACCGGCTCCCCCAATCGGTTCCTTCTTTCGTCTAGCGCCGTTCTACCTTAAATCATCCAATCTCTCTCCAACAGATGTTTATTCCGTTATGAACTAATATTTATGATAATTGATATCAGAGCAGTTGATCTTTTCCCATGCCTTTTGCTTACCATGAAGTGCGCCACTATTGTTCCACATTGGCTGCCCTCGTCACTGGCAACTTCCTCGACATCGAGAAACGCTAAGGCTCTTGCGCCTTCACCATCAATCGTCACCACACTGTTAATCTCCTACGTGAGGTATCGCAATTACTCGTCAGATTGGGTCTACCAAGGGCTGCAACTATGGCCGCCGCCATAGCTTGAGGACGAGCTGTCGCTGAAGAGGGGAGAGGTTGTCACGCTCTGAATACTGTTCACGCAACCGAATCACTTCATGGTACTGTTCACACGCTCGAATAGTACTGTGTGTTATGAATATTGTGTCTGTATTGAAGAGGCCCAGTGGGCAATATATATAGGAAGTACAAGAAGCGAGGGTATTACAGATTAGGAAGGCATATAAGGAATATAATACAAACCCTATATCCTAATACGAACTCTATATCCTTCATACCTCTCTTAAATGCAAGACGTATGCAATAGTATTGCATTTGAAAGAACTGATATTAAAATAGGAAAAATTCAAAATCCAAGTCTTATAATCTTCGTCGTAGCATGTGACTCTTGAAAATTGTGTTGAAATTAGAAGATCTCCATTCGAGGTCGTGCGGTAGCCCATACAGTATGGTGACCGCCCATAAAGCAGATCGAAGTCCGAGACGGCGGCGACTCAATGCACAAAAAGTGCAATAGAAACGCAATGCGAAAAAAGCGCAGCGGCCTTAAAAACTCAGGGCGACAGCTCACAGAGAAGCGATGGCATCATAACGACTTCTACGACCTGCACGCGGCTCAAAGAGAAGAGCGGCGGTTGTTGCCATGCAAATGACCACATAAAATCCTAAAGAATGGACTGAGGTTAGCAAAGCAATCGACTAACTGACACAGAAATTTGTAGACTCGCATGGCTTTAACGAACTAGAAAATAGATAACTATGGATTTAAATGGACGCAATGGATGACTCAAAACGAACTAAAAGATTTAAAAAGAAATCAACAGCAAATGCTAACAGTAGTAACTCCAAGACTAAAGACTTCTCTATCCCTATGCCGACAATGAAGCTCAAGACGTGTCGCCGTTCCCCGAGAAAAAAAAACACTAAAGACTGCATAGCTCTGTGCCTCAGTTCCATCCCTTCTCTCTACGCTTCTTAGCACCATTAAAGTGGCAGTAGCAAGCCAGCAAGCCCTTGTCTTTTCCTCTCCCCGTCTGTGCTCTTCACGGCAGCCAACAGGAGCAGGCGAGTAGCCGACGGCAGTGGCCCAAACGTGTCGACAAGATGGCACCACGATACCCTCCACTCGTGCCCACGACACGCCGTGGTGTTGGCCCGCGCGCCAGCCAGCGAGGCGCGGCGGTGGCGGCTCATGTGCTTGCAAGACGGCCCTGCGGTTGTCCGGGCCTGGGCAGCGACAACGGCTACGGGTGTCGGCAGTGGTAGTAGTTGAACGGCGGCGGCAGATAGGATTTGGATCGATGGTGGATGGGCGGCGGCGGTAGACAGATCCGGCGTGCAGGCTCCCCCCTAAGCGGATCTGGGGCGGTGAGCGGGTCCGGGGACGAGCCATGAGGCGCGGTCAGATCTAGAGACGAGGCGGTGGCGGCGGTCGAGGCAGGCTGAGCCAAAGCAGCAAGCGACATCGACGAGGATCCGAGGCGGCGGCAGCGAGGAGCCGGAATAGGCATGACCGGCGGTGAGATGGCCGTGCAAAGAGTCCCGGCGTTGGTGGCAGCCAAGGCACCTTCAAATCCGGCGTCGGTGGCGCCTTCAGATCCGGGGACAGAACGACCTAGAGGTGCGGCAGTGGCTGGATCTGACGAAGAGCGGTAGCTGCCTGAAGAGGCCGTCGGCGGTGGTGGCCGGAGATGAGGCGACGACCACCAGAGAGACGACCTGGCCTGGTGATGACCAGAGAGGTAGCTGCCCTCGGGAGACCTCGGTGGCGGCGGCGCCCACCAGCAGAGGCGGCCGGATCTGGCCATAGCAACGGCGGAGACTGTTGGATCCGGCCCGGAGATGGCTGGATCTAGGCGATGCGAGGCCGACGACGATGGATCCGGTGATGGCCTGGCGGCGGTGGCGGCCTGGCACGGATCCGAAGCAGGACGGGGAGGCACCGGAGGAGGCCGAGGAGGCGGCGGCGGGTCGGCGTGGCCCAACAAGGTGGCCGCCCCCGGGAGCAGAGATCGATCCTCCCGGGGGCAGCAGCAGTGGAAGAAGAGCGAGGTTAGGGTTTCAACCTTTGCTCTGATACCATGTTATGAATATTGTATGTATGTATTGAAGAGACCTAATGGGCAATATATATAGAAAGTACAAGAGGCAAGAGGGTATTATAGATAAGGAAGGCATATAAGGAATAGAATACAAACTCTATATCCTAATACGAACTCTATATCCTTAACACTGTGTACTATAGCAACATGCATGGCAGGCTTAGGTCGATTATATAGGAATAAGAATAGTTAGTTTCTTTATTTGATGGGTTTACTATCTTATAGATTTGTTTTATTTATTAGAGTTAGGTTTTTCTTAGAGATAGAGATTGTTTTTTATATGTCAAATCGAGTTATCCCTATAAAAGGGGTAGCATGTATCCATTAGCATTAAGTAATGAATAATGAAAAAGTATTCTCAAGTTCCCAATTTCTAACTCTGGTGTCTCCTCTAGACTGGCTACTCTAGATCTGTTCTTTTCCCCAATCGGTGCCCTGTTTTGTCTAATGATGTTTTACCTCAAATCGTCATCTAACCTCTTTTCGTCGGATGTTTATCCTGTTATGAACTAAGGTTCATGACAACATTCTTCTTATGGAACTTGCTAATTGCTATCTCTATATGCTGTTGTATATTGGGACTTGCTTATTTATAATTTAAATTTTCAATTCTCTTAAGAATTAAGACGGTAAATACAAACATCTTGCAAAGGAGTTAACACTGCATGGAGTAAACACAGCAATGAAAGTTTTAGGTGATAGTTACTTAATATTCTTGAATTTGGCCTGGTTGTTTTCTGCCAAAAGCTACACCTCTTATTGTTAATGGTTTAATGCTAGTTACGGTAGCCGGCAATGTTGGTTGACCATAGATCAGACTATAAATTCTATGGGAAAAATCTAGAAAACATCAATCTCAATTATCAACTTGTATTTGCTACATACTGTACCCGCCGTGTCATTGCTTAATTTTCCCATTTTCAAGTTTTTTTATTGACAAACCATCTGTACTTATCCTTCTGTTGTTTGTTCAGTTTTATGAGTGACATCCTACTTCCCATTGCTTAAACAGGTCAATATCCTCACACATACTGATGAAATAAATCTCAAAGCAAAAAGGATTACAGCAATAGAGGAAAAGAAGAAGAGTCTAACTATCAAGGAAGAGAGTGGGAATGTTCGAGCTTCGTGTGCAGATTCTGGTGCTAATTTGCCAATAGCTCTCAGTGAACCAGCCAAGGTGCCAAGGCCTGAAGAATGTGGAAGCGACATGGGCATTAAGCAGCCAGTACCACGTGTTGCTTCAGAGGAGGAAGGTGTTCAAGAAGATGTGGTAGCTGATGAAGTTGGGGGAAACTTTGATGTATCGAATGGGAAATCATCCATTCAATGTGATGCAAATCATACGAATGTTTCTCTTGCTAAGGGAAAAGCAGAAGATTCTTTGTGCACAATTAAAGGGAGAGAGAGTGTGGGTGATGGAGTCAGCAGTGAAGATAAAAGTGAATCTCCTAGTGATTTAGCAGAAGGAACATCTGGTGAACCTACTGGTCAAACATGCAGTAAGCGGCGTGGCCGTCATTCTTCTAATGCAACAGGAAAAAGAAATAAAACAACAGGCAAGGAAAATGAGACAGGGCGAATTTTCATGTATCCTGAGCCAGAGAATGATGACCTCCCATTCGTGGAGGGGAACCAGCCAGAGGGTGGTGCATTGTGGGATATCTTCCGACGGGAAGATGTCAGCAAACTACATGCTTATCTAATGAAGCATGCAGAGGAGTTTAGGCATTGCAATTATGAACCTGTGAAGCAGGTGACTAGTTTGTACTGTTTGACCATGAAATGCCATTTCATATCTGATTCTCGTGTTGCATAACTATCGTATTCTGGCAGGTTACTCATCCTATACACGATCAATGTTTTTATCTAACAAATGAGCACAGGAGAAAGCTTAAGGGAGAATATGGTCAGTTCAGAATACTGATGTCTTTTGGAAGCTGATTTTTCCCTAAGTTATTACTTCCTGGATTTTTGTTCACTGCAGTTGTCAGTTGAGTTCTCCCATAGGGTTCACTTCATGGTTTTTCATACGCAGGAGTTGAGCCATGGACATTTGAGCAGAAGCTTGGTGAGGCGGTCTTTATCCCAGCAGGATGTCCCCACCAAGTAAGAAATTTGAAGGTACGATATGATGCTAAGGCAGGGAAACAGTTGCCTTTTCCATTGCTGTTAATGCCATGCTTTTGAATTGAAATGATTGTCATTTTCTGTGGGATCACTCTTTTTTTTTATCTACCTCGTTTGTGTTATTGGGCAGTCATGTATAAAGGTTGCACTCGACTTTGTTTCTCCGGAAAATGTGCAAGAGTGCATCAGGTTGACAGAAGAATTTCGTCTGCTTCCGGAGGGGCATAGGGTGAATGAAGATAAACTAGAGGTCTACCAGTCATTTCATCAAGCATTCTTTTGATGATTTGATAAAAAATATTCCTGTGCATAGCATGGCAATTTTCATAGCTGCAGAACTCCTAAATCTTTTATCGTGACATTGTTATCTAACTGCATTTATTAAGAACCTTGTGAAATTCTGTATGAACCCTGTTAATGTGAATCACCAGGTTAAGAAGTTAGCTCTTTATGCAATCAACCAAGCCATCGAGGATATCACCAAACATGATTGCAAGCAAAGGTTAGTGGTAGCAACTCTTTGTATCATGACAATTTACTTCTGCTTTCTACATGTCTTGCTTCTTTGATTACTGAAATATTGCATTGTAATCATTTTAGTTTGATTACGCTGAGGCACCATGTATTGACCTTGTTTTAGCATCCCCGACTTTCTGTTTTCTACGGACAGGGCTGCTTTGTTTGCTTTGCAAACTTCTGTAGGGCCGCTTTATATGCTTGCAGATTTTTCAAAAACTTAGCTGTTGTCACATGGAAAGATTGCTGTTTCTCACATTCTCATACTGCCAAACTTGCAACTTGCAAGAGTGGCATGTAAATGGTGATATTCCTAAAAGCTGGAAGAGATGTTTACAGAATTTTCTTTGTGTTTTGCGTATTCAAAGTTTTGTTCATCTGTTGTTTTTTTTCCCGTCATTTGCATCACTTTACGGCTTATCCATTCATCTAGGAACTCCATATATTCCATTCACTTTTAGAATGTAGAGTCTAGTATATCTGATCATCCATTATCTGAACATAGAAATAACGCAACATTAATGTTCCTGACTTCCTGTGCACGGCTGATGGTCTTTTTGTAAATGAACCTGGGGAACTTGTGAATTCCATGCTGTTGGTTCCGCAGAACACATGGACTGTTCCATGATTTTAGTTTACTTGCATGACATTGCGGTAGGTAGAACAAAGCAGCTCTCTGTAACAACACAATAGCTGTTCTGTCGTGTCAATTGTTGAGCTTCTCAAAGCATTCTGGCTTCTCCCATGCCGTTTGGTGCTGTTGCAAAAATGCAGATTCTGCCTAAATACTAGAGAAGTTTGCCATCCAAAATGCACCATGTCCTGATTCTGAAATCTTTTTGCGTCGACAATAAGCAGTCTCGGTTTGATAATTTACGTGAACCCTTTAGTGGGATACAATGACATATATGGTTGCTCCATAGACCACTGGATGGTGGTGTTAAGATATCATCAAGTGATTTTTGCTTTTACCAGGCCAGAGGGTGAAGTAAAAGATGAACCACCTGTCCCAGGTGAACCTGCAGAAATGGAGGCGCACAAGAAATAACCAGCTCAAGCCATGTGTGTCAACATGAGTAGCACACCGGCATTTCTGTGGCGTCATGTTTTGATTCGGATTCGGATTCGGATCATACGGCGGGTGTGTCCAGAAGCTAATTACCATGGCCGAGTAGAGGATTCTGTATGAAGGGCATAAAAGGTGCATGTGGTACCGTAGACGAATATATACACGTGAAGCGGAGGTGAAGATCACATACCAGATTGATGACTAAGGATGCTAGCTAGCTTGTGTAGCATTCATTCTGAACAGACAGTAAAAGGACTACGTTTCACTGTTCTATATTACATAGCTTGTTTGCATGAGAGCTTCGTGTGTTGTTATTCCCAGTTGTTGTTTGCTGAGGAGAAAAGAGAGGGCAATCGATAATCAGAAGTGCAGCTAAGACCATACCCTTTTTGAAGGCTAACTGTCCCGAAACAAACGCTGTCTAGCCGAAGGCTTTCCCTGGGGAACGCTGGAAGCACCTGCCGTAAATGGTTACAATAGCAATGCACATCTAACCCTTTGTGTATAGTCCCTGAGTGTTGCTGGGTGGCCAAATACTCGCAATTAACTCGGAAGATATTGTGGAGCAGCAGGCGGCAACCCGATTCGCCGTACTGGCGACGGGATGCTGCATAAGAGGTTATTATTATTATTATTATTATTATTATTATTATTATTATTATTATTATTATTATTATTATTATTATCCTTGATTTTCAGTGTGCGCGTTCGCTGTTATTGCCAGCCTGGTACTAGTAGCCTTTGTTCCGCGTCGTGTGCAGTGTCTCGGCATCGGCAGTGGGCCCTAGGTCGCCCGCCGAGCTGAGCTGATATATGTAATACTAGCAATTTAAGCGTGGTGTCACATCACGCTAGCTACTATGTAGATCGAAGTAAGAAAAGAAAGGTTTCTATAAAAATAAGGAGGACCTATACACAATTTCCATGAAAATACGCATGTGACTTTGGGTATGCTCATTTGGACTTTTTTAGTGGTTTTTAACTTTTTCATTGTAGCAGCTAGTAGTTTTTTTAACGTAATTAAATTTAAAGATTTTAAATAGAAAAATATATGTTATCTTATTATAGATAATGTAAAGGAATATAAAAAAAGAAAAGATAAAAAAACTCAAAAATACTATATTGATAGCTTTGGAGGAGAGGCGAGGCGATGTCGATGGCCAGGCCATGTCGATGTCAGTCAGTCAGTGCGTGGTTCCTTCTTGGTAAAAGACGTGTCTACTGCAACAACATCTTGACGGGAGATCCATCGAAGCAGCCAATTATTAACCAAGAGGTTACAGTAAGCATCGATGGATAGTAACAGCCCAGCTGCCAAGCACCCCGTCGCATCCAACTCATCGTCTTCTGATGAACAAGTAATTAAACTCCTGGCAATTTAATCAGGAACCACATGACCAATACATTCGCTGATATATCTGAGATGATTTCAGACTAGAAGAAACCAGTGTAGCTTACTCTCTCTCTTTTTCCCCCTTCGAGAAAGGTATAGATTAGCTTGTTTCGTTCTGCTATCTAGCTTGTTGGACTCGAAATTAAGTCGATCGAAACATCAAATAGAAGAACATAGCATACTGATGCTATGTAATTACTGTTATGAATATTGTGTGTATTGATATGAAGTTCAAAGGACCATATATATATATAGAAGAGTACAAGGAGATATACCATATAGAGATAAGATATATCTGGAATAGAATACAAACTCTATAACATAATACAACCTTATCTCCTTAACATCTCTCTCAAATGCAAGGTGTATACAATAGCATTGCATTTGAAAAGAGTTGTTACTAAAATAGTAAACATAATTCCAAAGTCCGAGTCTTGATGATGTCGTCGTAGCGTGTAGTTCTTGAAAAAATACTGTCGAATCAAGCCGAAGAGGAATAGATAGAAGCATGACGGCGCAGATCGAAACCCGAGACGGCGGCGGCGCAGTGCATAAGGTGCAGAAGAAACGTGACGGCCTTAAAGCTCGGAGCGGTGGCTACAGAAGCGGTGGCATCATACGACTTCTACGATCTACACGCGGCTCAGAGAGAAGAGCGGCGGCTGCTGCTATGGAATAGGGGGTAGAGGCATGGCAGCAGTAGATCGAAGCCTAAAACGGCGACGACGTAATGCACAAGGTACAAGAGAAGCGCGGCGGCTTTAAAAACTCGGGGCGACAGCTAAAGTAGCGGTGGCATCTCAACGACTTCTACGATCTGCATGCAGCTAAGAGAGAAGAGCGGCAACTGCTGTTATGCAAAATAAAATTCCTATGCTTTTTGATTGATAATAAATTTTATGGACTCGCACGGCTTAGACGAACTGAAGGATAGAGACTATGGATTGGGGATGGATGCAACCGAACGGATGAAGTGGAGACGACGGCGGCCTGGGCAGCAGCGGCGGTGAGCTCGGGAAGGAGACGACGCCGCATACGGAGGGCAGCGAAGTAGATGACGTCGCACACAGAGGGCAGCGAAGTGGAGACAACACCGGCTTGAGCGGCGGCGACGGCTCGGGCGACGGCGGCAGCGGATCGGGAGATTGGGAAGGAGACGACGCCGCACACGGATGGCAGCGAAGTGGAGGACGTCGCACACAGAGGGCAGCGAAGTGGAGACGATGACGGCCTGGGCAGCGACGGCCAGGGCAGCGTCGAAGACAGCAGAAGAAGAACGTCATGGTGGTGGCGCTACAGATACTGAAGTGGACGACGAGAACGCCACGCATTATCAATGTTGTTTTTTTCCTCATTTTTTTCTGAGTTAACTTTCAAGACTCAGATTGGATCTTAGCCTTCTTCTCAGACATTCTATCCACCGAGCGCCAAGGAGCAACAGCAGTCTCGCATCTGAGGCGTGGGAGATAAAGGTGGAGGTCCGGATGGCGCGGAGGCTCCTCGCCTCCTCGGCGACTGTGGGATTATAGATGTAGCCCAACAAGGTGGCCGCCCCCGGGAGCAGAGATCGATCCTCCCGGGGGCAGCAGCAGCGGAAGTAGATTAAGATTAAAGTTAGGGTTTTAACCTAAACTCTGATACCATGTTATGAATATTGTGTGTATTGATATGAAGCACAAAGGACCATATATATAGAAGAGTACAAGGGGATAAGCCATATAAAGATAAGGTATATATGGAATAAAATACAAACTGTATAACCTAATACAACTCTATCTCCTTAACAACTACAACGATACACGGTAACACAGAAGTTCAAGATAACCTGAACCTGACCAGATTGAAAAGGATGCATAATAATGGGTCTGTTCTTTTTTGCTACGGCTTATGACTTTTGGATGAAATTTTTGAATTTTAACTGTTTGCGATAGAGATACGGAGAGAGAGATACTCGCTTGCGATTTTGGATTGTATAGATGTTGGGCTTTTAATGTGTACTATAATTAACTTGTAGACTTCATCTTAAAAAAATACCCCATTTGAAAGTTAGGTACTGTAGTAAAAGTTAAAAACCGTTTTGAGAAGCTGAAAAGAATAGGTCCAATATATCATCATCCCCAAGCTAGTGAGGTGAGAACAGGACTTTGGTCTATGCAAGTAATCAATGCAACTCAAATCCAACACCCTGACATGGTCCTAGGAGAACTGGACAATACTATCAAGTTTATTTATTTGTTCTCTCTCTCTCTTGAAATGCCAAGACGATATAACCCTGACTTAAACTTAGGGCTGGAGAAACTGACCAAGTGGATGGGTGGAAGATCTCACCAGGGTAAAGATCACATCACCGACTCGCTGGAGCTCCAAATCGGCGATAAACGGCAATACCACCATGGGAATCCCTCAAAGGAAGATTTATTTAGGGTAAACTACTGCTAACTATACTAGATAATATACAAGGGGTGGGTCCCTCCTCCTTGACGACACCGGTGGTGAGCCGGAGACAAAGGGGAAAGGCCGGAGCGGAAGTGAAAGGTGGCCTAGAGAAGAAGCACTGGGAGGACAGCACAAGCACCCATGTGTTGAAGTATAATGGTATATATTGCGGTTGTCTGTAATACACTTCCATATCATCTATAGATAAGACTAAATATAGCTCATATAATAGGTTGTCGAATTTTGGACAGATGTAGCACTGTTGATCTCTAAAATTCCAAAAATAGCATCGAAATTACGAAAATTTCAAAACTAGCTCCTTTCCCGACCGCACCACTAGGCCACGTGTCGCGTCGGCGACCGCACCACTAGGCCACGTGTCGTATCGGCATGGTTGCGCGGTCGGAAAGGGTGCTACTTTTGAAATTTTGATGTTTTAGGGGCTATTTTCGGAATTTCGGAGAACAATCATACCACATGTGTCCAAAATTCTAGGTTGTCTATATAGTTATCTGTAGTGGCTTCATACAATTAATGAGTTGTTTATATAATAATATATACGGTAGAAAGTTGTTTATAAGACTGATTGTTAAATAATAGTCAACATCTTTTCTGTCCATATCATCTAAAATCTTGTATGATATAGACTTATAGACAGTTGACATATATCATAGACAGCTGACATATATCATTGTATACGTCCTAAGTATTAAACTTTAAACCGGTTAGACAGTTGTGCGACATGTCCTAAGTATTTGTTTAGTGCCGTAGCGTAATGCTGTCTGCCAGCTCTAAGAGAAGAGGAAGAAAAGACAAAACAAAGATCCCAAGCAAATATACCCTGTGCTGTGTGTCCCCTATGTATTTGGTTTCTTCTCTATCAGATGGTAGCTCCCCTCAAAAAAAGAAGAAAAAAAAAGAAGTTGGTGTCTAGCTTGTCCTTTTCTGTCACTGCTTGTGTTTTTAATGAACTCTTCCTTGTCATGCCTTGCAGCTCAGGATATTCATTCATTCCCTGACCTCAAGGCTTGCGATGGGAATGGCATGGTGCATTAATAATAATCATTCATGAATGATGTGTCGATTCAATTCCATTCCTTGTAAGTTGGCACATTAATATGTATTTTCTCTTCCAGAGGAGGAATTACAAGCACATACTCCCAGCAGCAAGCACATAATATGTATTTTCTCTTCCCAAGAGAGGAAGTCTGGATCTCCAAAGGAGGAATTACAAGTAAATTCAGTATGGAAATACAGCTCTGATTACAAACAATTAAAAAGAGAAAAAAAACGAGCAAGTCTTTGTTAAACAGAAAAGGAAGAAACACTAGACCCTCGCAAAAAAAGAACATTACAGGAGGAAAGGAACTGGAGAGAGCCTAAATTAAATTGGAAGAAAGTATCCGCACTTTCTGGAACCAACTGACACAGAAAAGGAAATAGAGAATAGCTAAAACAAAAACAATAAGAGTTCGGAATAGGAATAACGATAGGTTCTGATTAAAATTTCACAGTAAATAGCTTTTTTTACAATAACTGAGTTAGTTTATTGGACATAATTAAAATTAAAAAATAAAAAACATATTAACCTATTACAGATAATACAAAGGAATACAAAAAATACAAAAAATTTAAAATATCTAAAAAAATTAGAAAAAACGAATTACTAAATAGTAAAAAAAACTAAAACAAAAAAAAGCGAGTTGAGCCGGGCAAGCACAGGCAAGCAAGCGAGTCAGCTTCCACCCCCTCCAACGAACCAGTCCACCACTCCCAATCCCTCCACGCACCAACATGTCTCTTCTTTCTGCCGCTGACACTCGGACCCACCTAATAATGTCCCACGTGGCATTGGAACACAGCTCCCATCGCCGGACTTGTTCTCCGTCTCTCCGGTATATATCAACGACGCGCGCACCACCCGCGGCTCCCCACCATTCCATTCCCTCGCCTCGCCTTCCAACTCCAAGAGCACAAGCCCAAGCCCAGCCCAGCCCGCGAACCGAGGATGGCCGCCGCCGAGCCGCCGCCGCCCACCGGGATGGGCTTCCTAGGCCTGCTCAGCTTCCGCCGCAGCGCCACCGCCGTCGCCTCCGTCGACCCCGCTCAGGAAGACGAGCTCCTCGTCCTCGACGCCCTCCAGGCCCACGTCGCCGACCGCCTCGCCGCCCTCTCCACCTCCTCCCAGCCGCAGGCCCCCGTCCTCTCCCTCGCCTTCCTCTCCAAGCTCCTCGACGCCGTCCTCTCCTCCGACGCCGCCTTCCGCAACGTCCTCGCCATCGCCCCCGTCGCCGCCGCACTGTCCAGGCAGACGGCCGATCGCCTCGCCGCCGACCTCCTCGACCGCGCCATCAAGACCCTCGACGTCCTCAACGCGGTCTCCCTCACGCTCGCCTCGCTCCGCGGCTCGCACCGCGCGGCGCTCACCGCCGCCTCCTGCCTCCTCGGTCGGCCCCTGCACCGCTCCCACTTCGCCCGCGCGCGCCGGGCCATCTCCAAGCTATTCCCGGACGCCGCCAAAGTCGCCTCGCCGTCCCCTTCCTCCCGCACCGCGCGCGCGCTTTCGTTCAGCGTGTCCAGGAACTGGTCAGCAGGGCGCCACGTGCACGCCATGGCGGCGCACCTCGCGCCGCCATCGCAGGCACCTGCGGCTGCCTCCGCCGGCGCTGGATGCGGGCTCGGGATGGCCTTCTACACCATGAGCTCGGTTCTCGTGTTCGCCATGTGGGCGCTGGTCGCCGCGTTGCCGTGCCAGGGCCGGTCGTCCGCGGCTACCAACCCCCCTGTCGCGCCGCCGAAGCAGGCGCAGTGGGCGACGCCGATGTCGGCTCTCCAGGAGCGGATCGCGGAGGAGTGGAGGCGGAGGGAGAAGAAGGGGTCATCGTCCGGGTCGGCGGCGACGACGGGACTCCTCGCCGAGATGCAGGCCGTGGAGCGCGCCGCGCGGGAGCTGAGCATTCTCCTCGTGGAGATCGCCGAGGAGGAAGAGGCGGCGGAGGCGGAGGTGGGAGTCAACGAGGAACGCGCGGGGGAGGTCGTGGAGCGCGCCGAGGCGCTGGCGACCGCGTGCCGGGCGCTGGAGGAGGGCCTCGCACCGCTGGAGCGGCAGGTGCGGGCTGTGTTCCACCGCGTCGTGGCCAGCCGCGCCGAGGTCGTGCGCTGCATGGAGCTCAGCGCGCGCAGCGCCAGCGCCAATGCCGCGGCGTCCGCCTCCGGCGTGCCGCCGCCACACCACCATTCCTTCTGAGCAGCTTTCCGTTCGGTGGAGGGAAACCCAGGATGGTGGTTAGTTAGGAGCGGTGTTGTCTTCGAAGGGTTAAAATTAGTTCTTTCTTTACTGTACTGTACCATTCTTTGATTTGTAAGATTACCACTGCTGCTGCCGCCTTTGTGCCTGTGATCTTGTGTACATGATGTGGCTGTAAAAACTAACCTGTTGGATTAGTGCGTGGTGTGTAGCAGCTGAATGTTGATGCATGCTGCAGAGCGGCGGAGAAGAGAATGTATTATGCGGTGAAAAGTGAAGAGAGTCAAGGATTGCAGAATTTGTCCATTCTCTGCCCGAGTGTTTGCTTCTTGCACCTGTTTCTGATCATCACGTGAAGGCCATTGTGTTCCAGTTGCTCCTTGATCAAGCGACTTTGATCTCGGCAACTGAAAATGCCATCCAATTGTTTCAGACGAACAGAGTTTGCTAGTATTGCCCAGTTGCAACTTGCAGTTGACAAAGCCGTGTGCTGATGACTGAGAGCTAGGACCATGTGGTTCTCGATCAAGATTTACTAAAGCTTTTCTCTGTCTCTTTACTAAAAAAAGATCAAAGTTGGTGGATGCATGGCATGACACGGGGAGAATGGATAAAGTCATGATTCTTGCTTGATGCAATCAAATGATTGACTCAAATCGGCCTGCACCTAACACTGACAGACAGGGGATGGCCGAGGCTGACCAAGATTTCAATGCCACAGCTGAGCCATCAAGGGGGCAGCCACAGCTGAGCTGGGGATTAGCTGTGAGACCCTGTCACTTTGTCAATTGGCACCACTCACAATCCCTTTATACTAAGAGGAGGATTCTTTTGGTTGAATTTTATGGCTTATAACTATGATTTTTAAATTCTAATATATTCATGAGAGGTGATATACAGAGAGAAATAATTACATATAATTTTGATCAGTACAGTTGAATTCGATACAATTTGTACTACAATTTATCTGTAGACCTCATCTTAAAAATCATACCGTTTAATGGTAAGTTACTATAGAAATAAAAACCGAAATTTAAGCATAATAAGTCTAAAAGAACTTGAGTCTAGTTCAATTCGATTGTCCTGTCCATAATATTTGGGTACTAATCTGACAGCCACCCTAAAGCTGTAGTATTCATCTTTTTGTAAAAAGGGTTGTGTGCTAGCTGCTACTTTGCTGCCGCCTGTATGAAATAGAATCTTCCTATGCTATCCATACGATCCAGTTGACTCCACGGGCAGTAGTATTTGACACATGGGCTTTGCGACTCTGAAGGCATGAGTCATTCTCTGCACTTCACTTGTTCTTCCTTTCGGCAGAATCATATTTGCAACTGTTGACCATTTGCAGTTACACCGGTGCAGTGGATATGGGATGTAGATTGTTAACAGCTTTAGGCCACAAGCGTGGAGCAACCAACGCAAATGCAATCCCACATGTGGTACGATTTCTTCTAGCCGATGATGATCTGCACGGCCCTACTGGCTTGTTATGATGACCTTGCTACCTTCAACATGTTGGATGTTCCATCAGTATTTATGAGCCCTGCAACATTGTCACTCGTCTTTTCATCACATTTTTCATGCTACTACCGGTAGTATCGGATAGGACAATTGTGGGAACCTTCCTTCACCGGGATAAATATCATCAGAAAAACAGTTGGATAACGCCGGTTTGATTGGATAAGGGATTAAGCTACAGATAAAAGAGAAAAACCTTCAAAAAAAACTAGATTAATTTATCTTCATTACTTAATTAATAATAGATATATATTATTCCTTTTATAGGAATAACTCGACTTACCTCTCAGAAATAATCTTTATATCTAAGAAAATCTACCTCTAATAAATGAAATATATCTATAAAGTATTAAATCCATCTAATAAGTAAACTAACAGTTCTTATCTTTATCCTAATTTATCTGATCATACTATATATGGATGTTACAGTACCATGGTATTGTTCATGAATTGAACAGTACACATGAACAGTAATTTTAGCCTATGACAACTTCTCCCTCTTTTGGTGATAGCTCGTCCTCAAGCTGTGATGACGGCCATGGCCGCTGCCTTAGGAATCCCCAAGTTGATATGATACTGTAATGTTTACTAGTGACTTTGAATACCGTGGTCTTCACGTACATGTGTAACAACATTGATGACATCTACGATCGCTACAGTAAACGCGGTGGCAACCATGACAGTGTTGTAGTAGGCTTCCACAATGAGGTTGCTGCGACAGGCTTCGGTAGGGTCACGGTGGCTTTCGACAGCACCGTGATAAGACATGATATGGTCACGATGGGCGTCGGTAGTACCACAGTAGGTCACGATAATGGCATGGTTGTCACGATAGGTTTTGGTAGCAACACGGCTACCACACCAGGGCATGGCATAGTTGTGGTAGGTGTCGGCAGAACCACTACTGCCATAACATGTTCTGTTGGCGCTTTAGTTCACGATCTTCTCTAAAGTGGCATGCATGTTAAGGAAGATGATAGCTATTTTCTTGTCGATGTTGGCCATCTTGATGGCATTAACTTTTTCATGGCCAATGACTTGGTAATAGAAACCACGGTAGCAGAATTTGTGAGAAGAGATTAATTGCTCAAAATAGTCCTCAAAATACCATGGTGACCAACGAACTCGGCAACATCTTTGAATTGAGAAGAGTTTTAATTAAATAGTCCTCAAAATACCTTTCATGTTGTAGCTAGACGTTTCTTAGGGGGCGCTCAACTGGGCTTCTGTGACCACGGCGGTGGGCGATTTTTTTACTGTAACAGGTACTGTAGCTACAGCACCTGCTACAGTAAAATTTATTTTTTTTATATATAAAAAAATTTACTTATACTTTTTTCGTTTTTTGTTTTTGGTTTTTTATATATTTTTTACATTTAATTATACTCAATAAACCAACTCATTTCTGATGTTTTTTCATCATACCATGTGTTTTTCAAAGAAAAGCCAAAAGACATCGCTATTCCGATCACCCCCTTAGCATCGTAAGCAACCGTATTTCTTGTCAGACACGCATAGTATCTATATGCTCCCCAAAGTCAAAGCAAGATGCATATTACTTCCTCTGTTATTTTTATTTGACTTTTTTTGTAGTCTTTGATATACGACTTTAATCATTACTTTTTATAACTTTACATTTTAATATACTAATAAAATTATAATATTATAAAAATATTTTTAACAATAAGTATAATGATGTAATTTTTTATATAGCTAATTTAGATAATTTTAAATTTATTGGTGATAAATTTTAAAAAAAATTAACGGTACAGGTACTAAAAATCAAATAAAAAAATCTAAGGGAGTAACTGATAAGAGCAATTAAGGGTTGATCTAAGGGAGTAACTGATAAGAGCAGTTAAGTGCCAACCCTATCATAAGCAGCAGTAGCCTTGCTAGCGAAGGTGAAACAAAACTTCTGCTCTGCTTGCTTTGCAACATGTACCCACTGCTGCTAGATCCTTGTGACCTCCTCAGATTAGTACGACAGCATTAAGCAGCCGCGCTACCAACATATCCGTGCCCACATACTTTCAGGTGTTCTGTTCAACAAAAAATCTGCAAGGAGCGTCGACATGGGAAGATACAAGGCTGCTGTAGGTAAAGCACGATCAAACCAACAGCAAGATAAAATTGGTACTGCAACGACATGCTCTACACAGATAATGGACGTCAACGACCTTCTCACAAGGAAACAAAGCTACCATGGGAGCAGGGTGCACCAATTATATAATAGATCACCAAGAAAAACTTGCTACTCTCAAATTTCCACCAAAGCTGGAAAGGCATGTTGATAGATCCAAAATATTACGTATAAATCCTTGTCATACAAAAACACAATAACAGGCTAATAAAGCTCGTGGTTGAGGAGCACAAGCAGCAGCACAGAGGTGCATCAGTTACATTGAAACAAGCTAACGTTCAAACACTACAAACACAGACGCCTACAAGCAGCTCAGCATCAGACATCACCTGTCCAACTGATTTCCCTTCAATCCCCTCCAGCATCCTTGACATCCACCGTGAACTCGTACTCCTGATCGCAGCCCAGATAGGAATCTGACATCAAGTAAATCATGTAATCCTTTCTCCCTGCTTCTGCAGCAGCAGTGAACTCGAGCTTTACTCGAGCCCTCCTCTGGAGTGCAACCCTCTTAATTGCCAGCAACTGGTTTGTCAAGCTATCACCAATCACCAGCCACCAGCCTTCTTCCTTGGGCTTTGGGTACCTGGGAGCATGAACTGGCCCAACCTCAGACGGCAAGTTTGTCATGTCACGCTCTAGCATTACTTGCACTGTTACATTGTCACCGGCCCTTATATCGTCACCCTCGCGAACTTCGTAAGCCATATCAACGTTGGGGAACCGTTTGAAGAATTCGATGATATCCTGCAGCTGAGGGTTTGATAATTGCAGCAGATCTCGCATCTCATCGGTACTCATCTCAGCCAGATCAAAGATACTCTCAATGGCCTTCCCTTCATTTTCCTGGCACCTCCGGGCTAACTCCTTGGTGAAGTGTGGAAGTTGAAGCAGCACAGAATCACGATCCCACATGCCTTGTGTCACCATTTGACTCAACTCCATTGCATTAAGAGCAAGAGTGAGCCATCCATTGCTGGAGATAACATCAACCATTGCCTGGAGCAATCTATGGGCAGAAAGGAGTATCTCCCGCTGGTCAGCTGCCAGGTTCCCTACCACCGTGTGCCTTGAAAAGTGGGCTTGCAGTAGTGCGGTGGCCTTGACATGTGGATCACCGTACTTGGGCTTCTCAATATAAAATCTCTGGTGACGAACCAGCCTCTCGATGAACTCTTCCTCACCAGGGCGACTCGGAAGCTCTGCATATTCTGATGCAGAAGCTAGAATCTCCAGGAGACCTTTCATCTTAGTTTTCTGAGTTAGCATCGAACTGAATCGCTCAATAGTCGTGTAGCTAATGTAGTAGTATGAGGCAATGAGACCAAGGTTGAGGGGCTTCAGGTACATATCCTCCTCTATAGCCACACACTTGCTTGATTCTAGGTCATTCAATACTGTCTCGACCATCTCAGAAAGATGATCCGAGAGATGCCTGTGACTTACACCCTGCAGATTGTAGTAGTTAGGGTTCTTGGTCAGCCGCCGATACATGAAAGTCCAAGTAAGATAATCCACGGCATCTTGCTTGTTTTCTATAACACCAACAACAACTTCAGCATTCATATGATCATGCAAGAAATGGTGAAGATGGCTCTCAACGGGAAAGGCCTCAAAAAGGAACTTCTTGTAGTATTCCTTGCGAGGTGCATGGCACAATATAACACATTTCCCTGAGTTATCTTGAAGAGGCCTGCTGGCATGACCCATCATTTGTAGCAGATCAGTAATCGGATAATCAGTATGAGCATTCTCCCGGCCATCATAATACTGGGTTCCCATCACAACAACCAGATGAGCAGGCAATGATCTTCCCCAGCACATAGTGCTGCTCGCAACACACACTTGGATCCTCCCACCAAGAAAAAGCTGAGTTACAAGTTCCTGATCAAGGTCACTTAGACCCTCATGCAAGTAGCCTACACCACATTTCAGCGTATTTTTAAGTGTTTCTTCATTGACACCTCTAGTGAAAGTATCCATCTCATCTTCTGACCCAAGAAGGAAAGGTGTTCCACCACCCTCAGTGCTTGAGTATGCACACAAGTCCAATGCAGTCAACCTTGCATGCTTACGTGTCGGTACAAACACCAGGGCAGGCTTACCATTCTTTGCGTGTTGTGTGATAGCAGTGTATGTTGGCTTTGTCATTGCTTGCATTCTCGCCTCAAAATTTGCTATATCCACACCCTGAATATGTATTTCTAACGGCACTGGTCGCACTGCTGGAGGGAAGTTGAAGAGGCCATGGGAGGTGGCACCCATCCATTCTCCGAGATCTTTAGCATTTGCAAGTGATGCTGAAAGCGCCACAATCCGGATGTTACTGCCAATATGACTAGCAATACGCCTCATCCTAGAGACAATGATTTCCAAAACATGTCCCTTTTCAGATCCAATCAGATGAAGCTCGTCAACAATAAATAAGCTGACCTGTTGGACGTGTTTTCGCTGTTTCCACCGGCGAGAGAGTGCATCCCACTTCTCAGGAGTACTAATAATGATCTCCCCTTTATCAAGAAGCTTCAAATCAGCTGCAGTTTCACCTGTTAGCTCAACTACATGGGCAAATTCTCCAAATTTCCTCTCCCAGTCCCTGTATCTTTCTTTTGCGAGAGCTTCAATAGGAGCTATATACACGACGCGCATGTTGGTTTCGCCAGATTGTGCCTTCTGGTGGTTCCTTAGTATAGCAAACTCCGCACATATGGTCTTTCCACTGCCTGTGGGCGCAGCAACCAACACGCTGTCATCACTGTTATACAAGACAGTGAACACTTGAGTCTGGATGGGGTTGAAATGTTTAAAAGCACTATAAAGGCCTTCATATCGTGCATTTCTCAATGCAGTAACAGGTAGTGGCTGTAGATCAAGCAATTCAGTAGGTGGAGCATATTTTTCTGGAAGAATTAAGTGCCTAAAACAGACAGGAAGAATCGTCTGAGAACCAAGCCACTTGTCAGACACAACACGTATAAAGTACTGAGGGGGCAGTGGCTCATATATTGGCACTGTAAAGTTAAGTGTATGATCTTCATCCACGTATTGTTTCTTAAGCATGAAGTACTCATGATGAAGAATGTACTCGCCATCATTGTCCTCCACTATAACCCAAAAGGGTTCCACATATCCATGTACCTTATCATCCCATTGGAAATCAGGTGTTATAGTCAGCTCAAAACCCAAAACTGTACGAGTGATAGGTTGAACATGGGCTGAAAGGTTCAACTTTGGTAACTGGTGGATGCACTTGTGCAGCTGCCTTCCCATCTTTGGATAACGGATTAGCTCACCAATTTCCTGTGATGATAGGTCATAGTACCTCTCCCAAGCCAATTCTTTTTTCTCCAGTTTCATCAGGATTTCCTTCGGAATACCAGGAAATTGGCGCAAGGGAGTTTGGACACTCCACATCTGCTTATCAATCATCTTGCAAAGATTCAGAGCCTTCTCTGTTAGCTGAGCCCATCCTCTCTTCAAAACTATCTCAAATAATGCTCGTAAGAGGCGGCCAGCACTCTGCATCATAAGAGAAAAATATATAAGAATACTAGACCAAATAAGCAGGCAATTCAAATTCAGGAAGTGTATTCAGTAGAGAACACATTACCTGTCTAATGTAGACCATATCAGAACTAAGGGAGAGACCCTCCAGTTTTAGCCTAGAAATATATGCTTGCAGCAGAACATTGATCTTTGCACTGGGCTCCTCCAAGCTCTCTTTCACAGGAATTGGCACACGATCCAAAAGCTTTGCCAGCTCCATTTTCTCATCTTGCCTGACACTAACATACCTAAATTCTTCACTCAGAGAGAACAGTCGACACAGCTCAATATCACCCATTGTAGGCTTCAGGTACTCATTGTAAGTTGAAATAGTCCCGTGACTAATATAGTAATAACTAGCAATCCTTCCCAGGTCAGTAACCTGAAAGTATCCTGTTTTCCTGTCATACTTTATCAAATTGTTCCTATCTAACAGATTTGCAGCAGAGTGTACCTGCAGCAGCACATAAGTACAGGAATCAGCAGTGGAACAAGCAGAGGAGTGAAACAAATTATGCAAGATCAAGAGAGCATCTAGAGAACCATATTAACAATACGAGCGTAAAATAATTGCCGACTAGATTGCTCTGATATTTCTCGAAGATTTTGTGCCAGTATCAAGATGCAAATTGAATTCTTTCAATTAAACCAATATGGAACTCATTCAACAAAAGCCAAATAGCAGTGAGTTTCTTTTCTTTCCTTTTACAAAAATACTACATTATCTGATAGGATTATATTGCCCCCTCCATTTTTACATAACTCTTAAATTTATAACAATCTCAAGCAAATGTTTCACATGATAAAACTAGAACATGCCTCGACTACAACATAACAATCTGTGTTGAATTTGTGTATCTACCAAAAAAACTGCACAGTTTTTTCCTGCCTACCCATACCACATTGTTACAATTTCTAGAAAATACCTTACCAATACAAGTGCTACATTTTGCTATGAATGTATGACGTTATATAAAACTGCCAAGAAATGGAACAGACATTCTCACCAACAAGGACGTTTGTTTCATGTGAATATTCTACAAATTCTCACCAACAAGAACGTTTGTTTCATCTGACTATTCTACAAATGTACAACTATAATGCATCTGGCAACAAAATCATGAACCCATACAGGCACAGGTGTTTTTCCCTGTTTCCAGGGGCAGAAACAAATATCCATTATAAACCCATACGCATTAGTATGATGCTACTTGATGATTTCATGTAGCCATTCAAATCAAAGAAAATAACTTTGTGCTGCTCCAATTTCTTGTAATGCCCCAAGGATGCCATTGCCCTAGTAAAGTAGTAACATTAACATGTCACTGAAAGCACAGTATTTTCCAAACATAGCATTTTAATACTGAACATCTCTCAGTAGACACCCAGAAAAATTTACCGGAGGATTATTTATGAATGAGCCTAGCTCATGCAACTGTTGAACACTAGAATGTAGAAAGCCAAAAAAAAACTTGAACACAGAGTAGAGAAAACCTAGGAAACAGGTGGCCTCTACAGATAGATAAACTTAAAGAGAATATATTAGCAATTAGTGCATACGTACAAGCACAACAGCCAAACCAATGCTGGAGAAATAAAACATCAGCATGATGGGATTACTATGGAACTTCAAAAAAACAGAACATAGATATGGCATGTACTTACCAAGTCAGCTCTCCTTTCATCTAGTGTTTTGTCTCTCTCCATGATATCTGCTGGTAAACCATACAATGTTGGATTCCGGAGCATCCTAATGTAGAGGTATGTGTAGCCAAGCCACGAGCATGCCTCCCGAGCATTCTGAATAGTTCCCAGAACAATTTCTGCATTTAATTGATCAGCCAATCTGGATATGAACTGACTCTCTATAGGCAGTTGTTGATTCATAAGAGACAGGTAGTATTGCAATTCACTGTGGCCAGTTAAGATTATTCCCTCTCCATGTGTGTCATACTGAGGCCTGCCTGCACGACCAAGCATCTGCATGACATCCAGAGGACTTAGTTCTGTCCAAGCACCCTTTTCTGGATTGTAAATCTGGGTTCCCTTTATAATAACAGTGTGTGCAGGCAAATTGACACCCCATGCAAGGGTGGCTGTCGAAACGAGGACCTGTATATGTTTATCAGCAAAAAGTTCCTCAACGAGTTCACGGTCTACCCTTGCCAACCCAGCATGATGAATTGCAAAGCCATATGGCAAAAGGTCTTTAAGATCACTGCTTTTGACAAGATCTGCATGAGTGCCAAGAATCTCTTGGCTTGCACTCTCATCCTTCAGAAAGCGGGTCAATGTGTCATTAGCCAATGCAGTGTCTCTGATGGCACGAGCAGTTTTCGCTGTCTCCTTCCTCGAGTGCACAAATATAAGCACTTGATGCTTACCAGCAGCAGCCATAACCTTCTCATAACAAATCTCATTCATCAACTGAAACCTCTGCAGTGGCTTCCTCACAGTGATCCCAATGTATTGCTGAGCAAGAGGGCAAGGTCGGTAACTGTTATCGAAATGGAAGAGACCATCAGAGCGAACACGCAAAAACACTGCAACATCTTCATAGTTTGGAAGAGTTGCCGAGAGGCCAACTAGACGGATATGTTCCTTGGTCGTCTCAATCTGCCGGACTGTTCTAGAAACAATGCTCTCCAGAACAGGCCCTCTGTTATCATGAAGTAGATGGATCTCATCAATGATTAGAAGCTTTACCATTTGAGTATAGGTTCTGTCACCTGATTTCCTTGTAACAATATCCCATTTCTCAGGTGTGGTGACAATAATCTGCGTTTCGTCAATCTGTTGTTTGGTTAGGTTCTGGTCTCCGCTGAGCTCCCTAACAGTAACGTTGAACTCTTTCAGCCGTGCCGACAAATTTCCAACAACTTCAGCAACCAAAGCTTTCATCGGGGCCACATAGACAATTTTGTACTTGGTGTTGTCAAACTCTCCATCCTTCATATGCAAACCAATCTGCTGAAGAATCGTAAGCACAGCCACGTTGGTTTTCCCAGCACCTGTTGGAGCACAGAGAAGGATATTTTCTGGTTTGAAAAGGGCAGTGTCATAAACCTTGCTCTGAACCCTATTCAGCTGTGTCATCCCAGCAAAAGCTGGTTGAGCCCACTGTGGCATATCAGATATCTTCACAATCTTCTCCCCAGTTTCATATGGCCTAGGTTTCAATGCTGGCACATGGACCTCCTCATACCCCTTATGAGGCGTTCTAAATGATCCTGGAGGAAGTTCACATTTCTTGTTGGCCATCAATAGACCACCTTGCTGAAAGGAGAGGCTGTCAAGATCCAGCAGCTGCCTCTGGCCTTTCAACCATCCACTCTCCATATCCCGGTCAACTGCCCTACGATCCCTCGCACCATCAACACCAGCACTGTCATTGTTTAGAAGCCTCTTGGCCTCATCCCTGATACTTTTCTCCAGGTTCTTCTGCCTCTCCTTTGCAGATGCTCTCGTTGCATGTAGCTGCTCCAATATTGGAGCTAAGCTTGTGTTGCTCATCATCTCTTCCTCTATCTCCTTCCGCTGTTCCTGATCTTCGGCCCTGGCTAAGCGGGTACACCAAACTATCTTGAGTCGGTTGCGTAGTAGTAATTTAATGAGGTCAAACTTCTCGTAGTCCAACAGCATGACAAGGCGATTCTCGACATCTCTGTCGTCACCCTCGGCAATTATCTTCAAGATCTCCTCGGCAAGCTTCTGGCTGTGCTGGGGATCAATATCTCCGTATGCTTGCGATATCTTCCTCTGAAGCCAGTAAGCATCAATGTCTTGCACGTTTATGGTTAGCCCCTCGTTGGAGTTCTGCATATCATCGTCATCTAACTCACCACCCATTTGCATAGCTCCAGGACCGTTCAATTCAGCCATGTCGTCGTCGTCCTCTTCGTCCAACTCATCTTGCACCTGATCAAGAAAAGAGTTATAAGACGTTTCAACCAGGCACAGCAAGAAAGACATTCTAGACAGTAGGTTGGGTTGCATGTATGTACCTGATCAAAATCACTCTCCTCGTCATCTTCATCCTCTTCGAACTCAACAGCAACGCCAATATCATCATCCAGTGTCGTGTCCATGCCATCACCAGAAGGCACACTGGCAGAATCGCCGGCGGTGGCATCATGGAAATCCGTGATGAGCTTCCCGATGGAGACAAGCTGGTCGAACATCTGGTTGGAGATAGGGTTGAGGAGCTTCTCGATGTCCTTCTTCTTGTCAGGGCTCTTGATCTTGTCATTCTTAAGAACGGCAAGCACCTCATCCGCAGCGCCGCCAAGCACATCGAGCGGCTGGCCGCCGAACTGCTGCTGGATGACGCTGAGCAGGGCCTCGTAGGCGGCGCGCGTCTCCTTGGTATGGGGCTTGTAGATGACGTCGTCGGCGAGGGAGAGCACGCTGACGTCGCGCTGGGCGGCTACGGCGCGGCGCCTGCGCTTGGCGTCGCGGCGGGGGACGTCGGGGTCGGCGGCGTCTCGCTCCTTCTTCTTGCGCGACTTGTTTAGCTTCTCCTCTAGCTCGGGGGCCTTGGTCTGGACGGCGCGGTCGCCGAAGCTCCTGGGGTCGATCCTGCCCCAGAGCGTCTCGGGCTCGCCGGTGGGCTCGTGCGTGTCGCGGGGGCGCGAGTCGGTGGTGAGGACGAGGCTGGAGTTGGCGCGGTACTCGTACTGCTTGAAGCGCGCATGCGCCTCCGCGCCGCCGCCCAGGTTCGCCATGGCTGTAGCCCGGATCGAGGGAAGGCAGGAGTCAACAACCCGCCGGGATGGAAGCGAATCGAAGCAGAAGAGAAGACGCAGCAGGGCTAGGTTAGGTTTTGGGGGGGGGCTTACCTTTGGTTGGGCGAGTCGAGGGCGGCTAGCTACCTCTCCTCGTGGAGTGAGCTGCGGCGTCCGGCCGCGCGCGGCGCCTCTCCTCCTGTCGTCGCGGCGGAGATGGGGGAGAGAAGGGGTTTGATTTGGGGGGAAAGGCGGAGATCGGATTGGGTGGGCTGGAACTAGTCCACAGAACGAGAGAGCCCTAGGCGGGTTAGTGAGGTCCCCGGGCCGCCCGATCTGACGCGTGAAAGCCGATCCGCCCGTCCGTTCTCCCTATCTCCTCTCTCCTCTCTTCGTCCCCATTCACCTGGGCGACGCCGACACCGCCGCTCCACTCGTCGGTCTTCCTCTCCTCTCTCTCGTGCTCACCTCCTTTCCCGCTGCCACCGCTCCTTCTTCCTGCCTTCCGCCTGTCTTCGTCGTCCTCGGGTGGCCACACGGCCGAACCCTAGCTCGCTCTAGGTTGGTCACTACCACCGCCTCCTGAGCCAGCGATGTGCCCATCGATCGTCAGGAGGGCTTCAGCCGGAGCGCTGGTAGATTAGCAGGCCCGTAGTAGCGGCGTTGGGCTCTCGAGGGCATCTATCGGACTGGCGGCGTGCTGCGATATGTCCACCCAGTCGCTGCGATTCATCGGCTAGATGAATTAAAGGGAACCATTGATTATAGATGCACAACATACACCATTATGAATCCTGCCTATCCTATGGTATTTTTGTTTTGTTGGCTTGCAACACATCTGGAAATCATTCAAGTTGGCACCTGTGCCTTCACCTGGGTTGTTCACATGTTGTACTCGTTGAAGATGCCGGGTTTGATGCTAGGACATCAGATGTGGTGAGTGGTGACTGCTTCAAAGTAAAAGTGAGTTATGTGATTGAAGGATTAAGATTGAGAGCTTTCTTATTTACTTTCTGTTCATTTGCAATTTTTCTCCTTTATCATGGAAGTAAGAAGAAAGTGGGTCTCTAGACACATATACTGATTTAGAATTATCTAAAGGACCAAATGATAATGTGTTTTCTATTAATCTCCCTACAGTAGCTTAGACCTTAGACTAAAATTGTAAGTGTTAACTGTTTATGTTTTGTCGTTTATGAAACAATGCGTCCTTGATTTTCAAGCATGAGTGTAGGCAGCCTATGATTTGGCTGATGGGCTAATAATTTTTTCATGTTAATTTGTTGTGATGAACATATTTGGTTGCAAGTGGTGAGCTATCTATTTTCCTCGTGTTTATGGCTATTTGCCTAAATTTATGCTGGACTTTCGTTGACCTGGATCTCACGCAACAGCAAGATTTATGATATAATTTCTGAGTTTTCCTGACAACAAGCCTAATAAGTATAATATCAGGTTAGCCTTTTGCCACTGCTAAAAATTTTCTTTGTAAACTCGTTCAAATTAATTAGCTAATATAGATAGCCTTTTGCCACTGCTAAAAATTTTCTTTGTAAACTCGTTCAAATTAATTAGCTAATATAGATGGAGAGCTAAAGGCAGCATACCTATAATGTTGATTTAGCGAAATAACAGCTAAAGCCATTGGTTTGAGCATGATATAAATGTGTGACACTCTTTAAAATAGTGGCTGCTCGCATAACTCTATGTATTGTGTAATATTGTATCTTGCAACAGTTATTTAGGAAGAAAGCACACAATTCTAAGGCTGATTATAGTTTAACTATTGATGTGTTGTTTATAGGGCTAAGAAACAAATCTAGCTTTGGTGTGTCCTTCCATGAGGAAAGCTTGACAAATGAGAAAAGCTTTCATCGTAATTCTTTTTTTGTTTGCTAACCTGCTTTTGCATCTTACCCCCCCCCCCCGGGGTCCCTTTTAGGATGTGACTGTTTGTACAAAAGGTAGAATTGTTAGCTTTTCATTTCTCTTTCTGCCCAGTTTTTAATATTCAGTGCATCAGAAGGGGATCCATTTATGGAATGGTTAATTTTATCTTCCTTTGTTTCTTTGCTAAATCTAGTGTTCTATTACTTACACAGTTTTTTTCACAGGACAGCTCCTTTCAGGCAATTATCACCTCACAACTATTTATGTTATCCAGGCAGCTCAGCTCCAGAACACAATATTGAGAAGGAAATAGATAAGAGCCTAGGTTTGTTAGGTTGCCGTAGGAAATAGATAAGAATCAATTGCTATGTTATCCTCAGGTCCTCAGGTAGCTGTTTTTACATTGAGATGATTAGATCTTACATGGTATGTTTATACAATATGTGGATGCTTCCCTTCCATAACAATGCAGTCTTAGGACATGCGATGCAAGGGCAAATTCTCGTGCAGTGTGCCATGCTGATCAAGACCTCACTCAAAAGAATATCACCGGCGACAATTATGGAAGATAGGATTTAGATATTTCGATTGTTGTTAGTGCTATGATGAAAGGCATGACTATTTAAGAATTTTGATTGGTGTGAACTCTGTCTAGAAAGTTAGGAAGTCACAATTGTTAACTGTTAGTGCCATATTGATTACTTTGTGTTCTTATCATCGATACTATTCTGTGTTTCCTTGCCTTTTCAAACTGAAAGATGTTCTTTCTTTTTAGGCAACAAGAGAAGCAAAAGAATTAGAAGTAATAGCATTTGAGGTGAGCTCCCCTCATTGTCAAGCTATGTCTTCTTCTGATTTTGGAAGTAATACTATTTTTTAAATATTTAGTTTTCAAATATGGCAATTTTTTATCAGATCTCATTTGCAAACCGTGCCCATGAATCTTGCACCAACTAGATAACCATTACTCTAGAAATATGACTTGAGCTAATTCCAGTAATATTGGTCACTTGGGTAACAGCTTCTACAGAAACTTTAAAAATTGGGCCGGCTATCAATATCTGAAGATGTAGTTATTTGAGAGATAGGGTTGGTTTTCTATTCACATGTTGGTGGCTACTGTTTTCATCCCTTAAACAGTGCTACATAATACATATGAGACATTTCTGGTGGGAATCTTCATCGCTATGCACAATTTCAGTTTGATTATGCTTTTAGCTAAACAGTAATCTAGCTTTTCCTGAATCTCCCTTAACGGAAGAAATAGAAGCTCAAGTGATTGCCTTGCCCTATAGGGAGTATGTTGAATTACAATGGAATAGAAGGCAAGTAGAGTGGCTGGTGTTGAGCTGTAGGTATAAACTATTTAATATGTTGCAAGGTAAATTTTTTAGATGTTCAAGACCCTGGCGTATGATAGAATTGAAAGTGAAATGTGTGTTTGCTTAGTAATTGAATTTAGAGCATTCATGTAATTGCTGTGTATCACACGAGTTGATTATCATGATCCAATATGGCACCGAGCAGGATGAACCGAGCTGGCTGTAGGGCCTTGATAACCAAAGTTATATAGTTGAGGCAAATTTTATCACTACTAGACTAGGCATGAAACCATTGTATAACATATATATTGTGTCGTTGGTTAAATTTGCTATTGTGTTGTATGTCGTGGAAAAAAAATGGTAGTGTTCTACTAAGATATCTTTGTGGGATGTCTGAATTTTATTTGTCATTTGCGGATTTTTATGACTCAAATGTTATTTCAATCGTCGCGTACAATTTTAATCACAACGTGTAATCTTAAATCGTCGCGTACTATTTTAAATCTATGCATGCTATTCTAATAGTCATGAACAGTATTAAATTTTTTGATGGCTAGTAATTATTCTAAAAATTAAGAATATTTATTACAGGATTTCTATAATTTATAAGCGACTAACGAAATTATTTGGACCTTCAAATGCACAACAGAGCGATTTAAATAATAATACAATTATGAACAACTAAATTGGTGTTACTTTGTAAACTACAAATTTAATAATTTCAGTTGTTATCCTACTATGTTTGAAAAATAAATATACAAAAAAATATAGAAAACTCACCGTCGTTGCTGCACAGATCTCTCCTCCTCTTCCCCTTTCTCTCCTCTTCTCTCTTCCCTCCCCCTCTTCCTCCTCTCCGCTCTTTTTCTTCTTCGTTTCTCCCCCTTTCTTTTTCTCAGGCGAAGGCAAATAAGGCGCATCCCTCAGTCGGCCGCGCGCCGCTTTGCGTTATAGCCCTAGTCGCCCAACGGTTAAGCGATTAAGAGTTTATCGTTCAACGGTTGGGCAACAGTGACTAGTCGTTCTACCGTTAGACGACTTGGCCACGTGTTGCCTAATAGCTGGGTGACTAGCTTAAGTCATCTAAACGTGGAGTGACATACGGTCAAAATTGTTAAAAAATAAAAAAGAGGTGTAATATTTTAATTTGAAAATAAAAATAGATTATTTAAAAAAAATTCATATATATATAGCTACTGCATATACGGCTTTTACATGGATGGATCTTTCACAGGACCACATCCCCTGGTCCAGCTATGGAAAAAGTCAAGAGTGATCGTTTGCAAATGTATCTCTATGTCACTTGTGTACGTTAGTTAACTAATCATGCAGGATTCCTTAATTGCACGAATCGAGGAATTAATGGTTAAGTCGCAAGTGAAACCATGTAGTAATGTAGTGCAAGCGTCCTTGAGCTAGCTAGGTTAGCTTAGCTAGCAGCAATAAATATAAATTCCAATGCCATCGAACGATCGATAGGCGTACGTACGGTACAGATCGACCGAGAAGCACGCGTGTTGGAAAACCTGATCATCTTGTCGTATCCTGTTTGGAGTTAACGGTTAATTCAACAGATTGCCGAGGAACCAACTCGGGAGATGCTAAAGAACCCCAAGGGCGCAGCAAATTTGTACAAATTAGCTGCAACAAGTCCGAATCAAATTTGGGGGAAATCAAATTGGTTTCAAAATAAATTTGATAGTAAGAGCGTCACTTTTCAGCCGTGTCGCTTTTTCTGTATTTATGTTGCTTAAATTTGATAGTGTATATATGGTGTGGATGTCATGGCATCAACATATAGATCAAAACATCTCCATGAAAGGGAAGGTGTAGTATATAAAGTAATCACTTTTTTCCCTTTTTTTTTGGTTCTTTTGGTTTGGTTTTCCTCTCCTGCTTTTTTCTAGGACTAGCTTCTTCTATTTGTTTATGCATGCATGATTAAGTATCAGTCGCAATTCTCCGCTCTTGGCATGCATGCATGCATGCGGTTCTTTTCTCCTTCGCCCCCGGCAGCAAGCTGCATCGCGCATGTTGCCAACCTAACCTAACCCTGCCTTGCGTGGATCGATCTGCGCCGCACCTATGGAGAGGAGAGGAGAGGTGAGGCCAGCGAGCCTGACAAGTCCACAGAAGAATCCAACCTAACCTGACCTTGCATGGATGGATGCACGTAGTTAGATCGAGGAGACCTAGTACAAGCCAGTCCAACCTAAGCTAGCTCCTCACATCGGTCAGAGCCTTAGGACAAGAACTGTTGGGTTTTAATTGTGATGAGTTGGAGCTGGAGCTCCTCGATCATGCGTGTCAGCTAGCTCATGATCGGACAACCTCGCCTCGCTGGCACCGCCAAAGGTACGCTAAGCTAAGCTGGTAGCTCGTCAGTTTGTTCGTTTTCTGTCTGTCATGATTCATTCGAGCTAGGCTCACTCTCCCTCTCTCTCTCTCTCTCTATATACATATTTATACCGAGACAGTAAGTACGTATCCATCATCCATGAGAAGACCGAAATGGCATGCTGGTACGTGAGAAGAGCTAGGTTCCATCGATCAACTCTAACAAGAGCAGTACTACTGTTTACAATGTACCCTGGCACAGTACACAGTACTATTAGAGTTACATTAATTGGTGTATGTACGTATTGGCATTTATTTTATTATAGCTTGTAACTTACTACTGATCCAATCGACACACGGTATGATCGATGATGTGTATATACTTGGCAAATCGATCCGTCGGCTAACTAATCAACCTAGCTTAGCTGCTGTAATAGTGAGCTGCGAGTCACATCGACCTCTAGCTAGCTGTAGGAAATGCATGCATGCATGTGCAGCTTCATCTGTTTGATGTTTTTGTCTCAAAATACAGAAAGAAAAACTGTCTGATGTTTTACCGCTCTCCTGATCAATTGTACCTCCCTCCCTAATCAATTTGAACTTAAGGAGACAAGCATGGAGCTTATTAATTAGTACTTGTATTGTTCACCAAATTAATATAACTAAGTACTCGATGTACAAAATTCTTACTGACTGTTTTTTTAGACCTTACTGAACGGTTGTTGGGTAGCTTGGTTTGTTGCCACTGTACACTGTTCTAGCTCCTATTTGATACACTAGTGCTTCTTTTCGATTGACAAATACTACCTACTCGATACCATCTCCACTTCAAAGTATAATAGTTCCACCGTGTTTGTTTGATTTGCAAAAAGCTTGTCGCTTTGTAGCAACATGAATTCTCTATCAATTAACTATACAATTCATTAATATATATAGATTGCTCGTAAGCTGTCTCCCCCGGCCGGCCATGAAATCTAGAGCTAATAGGACTCCAAAATTCGTGTAGTATTTTTTTTAAAAGCAGTGTAGTACTAGTATATTACGCCGTCCACGCAAAGTGGTAATTAATGACTCGAGCAACATTAATTGGAAACACGCAGTACTACTGCTCAACCTTCGCAAATCGCAATTTAAAGCCGCCGATTACTTAATTACGGGGAATTGAACTACGAATCATGTGTAAACGCTCTTTAATTCCTTAATTGCGTGTCCTTACGCAACTCCCAAAACTTAAAAATATCGATCGTACGTACGTAAACATTTTGAAAAAGTTGGACGGATACTAGTAGCCCGAGGAAGAAGACGACCTAGTTTTGCTATCTTTATGCAGTTACCTACTCCGTGCGTATATTGAAGTGTCTTGCTCTTGTTCCATGAAAAATATTTAACTTTTTTTTTGTTTTGCTGCTAAATTACCATGCATGCATCAAAGTGTTCTCACAGATATTGATTACTACATATGTATATCACGATGTCATTGGTATATTTTTCTTTTGTTGTGTTTTCGATCTGCTGAGCTCGCTCTAAGTAGAGATAGTAGTATTTCCTAGCTAGAGAGCAGTATTTAGGCATGCAAAACCAAAGCCAAGCTCAGCTCAGCTGCTTCCGCCGCACCACACAGCAGAGCAACCGCGAGAGCGCGCCATGGACGTCGCCATGGCCCTCGCCGTCCTCTTCTTCTCCCTCCTCCTCCTCTCCTCCGCCGCCATCTCCTTCCTCCTCCTTCGCCACTGCCTCGCCGCCCTCCGCCGGACCACCACACCGGACGCCGACCTCGAGGAGGCGGTACCACCGCCTCGGCCGCAAGAACTGACCTTACAGGCTCCGCCCAAGATACCGGCAGCCAAGGAGGCGCCTCGGAGGCTGACGTGGCGGGAGGTGGAGGCGCTGACCGGCGGCTTCGACGAGGCGGCTGTGGTGGGGCGGGGCGGCTCCAGCACGGTCTACCTGGCGAGGCTCCGGAATGGGTCGCCGGCGGCGGTGAAGGTGCACCGCTGGTGCGGCGGCGAGCGGCTGCTGCGGGCATTCCGGCAGGAGCTCAACCTGCTCCGCCGCATCCGCCACCCGCACATCGTCGCCCTCTTCGCCTACTCCGACGACCACGGTACACTGCGTCTCAATTACTAGCTCCTCCGCCCGTAGTGTTACTTGTTGTGGTTAAAGAAACCTTTGTGTTCCTTCTTTCTTACGTTCTGACACCGCGCGCCGCCGGCAGTTCAATTATTTACTTAGTTTCTCTTGTTAAAAATTAATTAATCTTAGCTCGATCGATCGGTTCATCCATCCATGTTAGTGTTCACTTCATATTTTAGTTAAGCAGCTATCAATTGTTAATGGTTAAATCTACTGATTGGCAAGCGACATGTACTCGTAAGCTAATCTGAAATAGATGTTGACTTTGTTGACGACTGATATGAATGTGTAATACGATTCCAAAGCCTACTCCGCCATGGTAATTAACATCTACTTGCCTCTCTTGCCAAATCTCGTTACTGCAGAGGAGGGAGGTGCACTGGTCCTCGAGTACCTCTCCGGCGGCACCCTGGCCGACCGCCTCCACGGCGCCACAGCTCCTCTGTCCTGGCCCCACCGCATGCGCATCGTCCACGACGTCGCCGGAGCTCTGGAGCACCTCCACGACGCCTCCGGCGGCGCGCCCCCCGTCGTGCACGGTGACGTGTCGGCGTCCAACGTGCTCCTCGACGGCGCCCGCGGCCCCGCCGCGCGCCTCTGCGACCTGGGCTCCGCGTCCGTGGGGTTCTCCGCCGCCGTCGCGCCCACCAGGGCGGCCGTGGGCACGCCGGGGTACGCCGACCCGTTCTTGCTCCGCACCGGCATCGTGTCCAAGAAGTCCGACTTGTACAGCTTTGGAGTGCTGCTGCTCGAGGCCATCACGGGATCGCCGGCCGCCGGATCAGGGTCGGACGGCAGAAAGAACCTGACGGCCCGGGTAGTGCCGCGTGTCAGGACGGAGGGGGTGGAGGGGCTCGTGGACAGCAGGCTAGGGGAGGAGTATGACGTAGCGGAGGCCGCTGACGTGGCGAGGATCGCCATCGAGTGCGTCGCGGTGCAGCCGGGCCTCCGGCCGACGATGGCGCAGGTGCGGGCGGCCATTGCGGAGAAGGCGGCGAGGTCCATCGCGATGGCCGGCAGTGATCATAAGTTGCACGACTCGGACTTCACATGAGAGATGGATCGGATTCTTTTTCCCTTTTTCCTTGCAAGTTCTAGCTAGCTTCTCTCTCTCTCTCTCTCTCTCTCTCTGCGTTTTGTGATTGGTAAATGGATTAATTGATTGCTCTTGTTAGTTATTAGTGTCTAGGGGTAGAGCGCGGTGAAAACCGCAAAGAAAATCGTCGAGTATTTGGAAGAAATAGTTGAAGGACTAGAGTTCATGTAAATATCGATTTATGGTCTCTTTCATAAGGGTGCAATTTCTGTCTCAGGATATTACCGTCTGAATTTTCAGCTAATGGACAAAATTAATAACTCAGCAGCAATCAGAGAGTTCAATGATTCAATCATGATGGTAGGTTACATTGGAGTGCGAAAGCAGCAGCAGCTTTTGGACGACATGCATGTGATTGGACGTAATTGTTGGAAGAGTTCAAGAGGAAGAGCCACTGCAATCGTGGTGGTCTAGTGATTTCTATGGTTTTTGTGTTGTCCCAAGTGATGCTCTCCATTATTGGTTTTTGGTAATTTTGTTAGCTGGTAGCATGAGATCAGTTTCCTGGACCACAGGATGGAAAATCTTGCAAAGCACAGGCTGCCCTACGCAGAATGGAAGTTCAATTAGGAGACAAGGGGGTTGGTTGACTACTAGGAGCTGCAAATCCTTCTGGGCCAGTAGTTGTAAGAACACAGATGAGTTTACTCATATGGAGAGGTGTGGTAGAGCAAAGAAATATGTGTTTAAAATATCATGTAAACATGATTTGCACCACACTAGTTTTCTACACAACAGATTGCTCGGCATGACAGCAATTCCACCAGCAGAAGCCAGAAAGGGAACGCATGACAACAAGTATGTGAGAACATTAAACATGTCAAATGCCGACTACTGAGATACATTATCTTTCCCAAAAGTTTTGTACAAGCAACGGCTAATACATAGATTGCATAAACTTGCATTTTCATCTGAGGAAACGAGAAATTATTGTTGCAGCCGTCGTATCGTGCACTGCTCTGAACATAGCATGAACTACAATGTTATGGGACCAATTACCAAAACAGAAAATCACCAGCATCCAAAAATGGTTTACGGATTAAAGGATTTACAAAAGAGATGGGTGTCAGCATTGTTGTTTCCAGGCATGGAGTTATCATTCTGGATTATGACGCTTTTGTCAATTTTGATGCGGACGATTTGGACCACTGTGACCGTGATCCTGCCTGTTCTTTGCTCTCTTCATCTTTGCTTTGAACCTCAGTTTTAAGATCAAAGTCTCCACCGTGTTGACAAAGTTGCCCACCGCCATAACCACTAGCAAGATCCCACAAACTACAACCTGGCAAAGTGGAAAACGACAGTGCCGTAAAAGTCAGTTCAGGACAAATGGCATCTCAATTAAGGATGATATCATCCATTTCAGACAGTTTGACCGCTTCATCACCACCTTAATTTTTTTCATTTTTTTTTAAATCTCTGGGAAAGGCATGAGTGGGTTCTTTTGGGTTTTGACTTTTGGTTTATGGCTATTCGTGAAAAACAATATGAGAGAAAAATAATCACATGCAATTTTGGCCGGTATAACTGAACTCGGTACGATGTCTTACTACAATTTACCTATAGACCCCGTCTTAAAAAACACATCATTTCAAATCTAGTTACTGTAGCAACCCAAACCAAAGCCTAAGCATAAGCCGATCCGAGGGCAGCCATTTTGTGTAAGGACTGAACTAAAAGCCAAACAACAATAAATTTGATCGAGAACAAGTGCATAATATAATCCTTATGAAGACCTGATAGTCAACTACCAGTCGTGAAAACAATTGACTTAATTCTTGCCTGCCATTCAGAGGCGAGCCCGTGCAAAGCCGTTTGAAGAAGCAATACTCCAACATATGCTTCAAAAACCTAAAAACATGGAGTATCCAAGATGAGGTGCATTAGCGCAACATAGAAAGGATATAGTGGCCAACTAGCCGTCTTTGTGCTAGTGCTCAGGATTCAAAGGAATACTTCCAGTAAGGAAAAGAAATCTGTGTTCAAAAACATGCAATTGAAGTATCAAGAACCACCAACATGAGACGACATATTCTGAAGGGGTTAAGATTACTAACAACTAGGAACTGTCATGCTTTGAGCACACATGCCACATGCCTGTAATATAAAAAGGACAGGATATAGCAGCAAGAGCTGCCCTTCCACACCAGCTGTTTCTCCAGCCACAACATCCATTCTTTTAGCCTGCAAGTAGTCAATGGCAACAGAGTAAAAAAAATGAGGCAAATGACATATTACTCTTTCTGATATTAGATACAACTTAATTGCAACAAAAAGTTAGGTTGAGTTAGAGAAAAGTATAAAGATGATAAGAGAATCAATTTAACAATCCTTCAAGTTGTACAAATAAGCATTGCCAATAAGATTTATTTTAAGAAAGGTCACAACTCTTATATTTGTTATTATTACCAATGATGTCTCCAATTCCTAGCTAAAATGTAAATATGAGAACAAATATCAAATGAATTGAATTGCCTTTCATAAGCACCAACTAAAGATCTCCATGCATCTATATACAGGATTATTTGCAGTTAATACTTGTTAGAATCTTGTTTTGGAACACACGGTAAGATATACTTCTTATTGGAATTCAAATTACAAGGTTTCAACACTAGAGAGTACATATCAATTACTTTCTTGAATCAAGACAGAACCATACCTTTCCTAGAGCTATTCGAGTGCGTAATCTTTGGCGCTGGTACCTATTCTGTAGATGCATTGCAATTCCTTGCATGATTGCCCACCGCAGGAAAAGTTGTACCCCCTTCTGCAAAAGGGTCATAATTTGAGTTCAGTGTTCAAAGATTTGGGAGTGATGACAAAGCGATATACCTGCTTCCTCTGAAAAAATATCATATACCTGCTTGCTGGAACAATCAGGCTGTCCCTTTATCTCCCATGTAAGGCTAACAAGAGCCATCAGCATTGCTAAATAGTGGTGGTATATCCACCTGAAAATATAATAGCACATTATGATAAAAAAAAACATGCTTTGGAAAAGAAATTGAATTTGCAAGGTTCAGAGAACAAGCTAAACATGGGCTTTACGCAACAAAATGAAGAGATGTATTGGTGCTAGATCTTTCAAATACCAACAAATTGACCGCCACTTGGTAAAATTTGAGCACACTTGACTGGCCATGCGTTAAAATGGGCATTACAATCAATTGCTTGAATGCTGCAGTTGACAATTTCCATATCCTAAGCAATGAAATTCTGGACCCTTACCAAGGACGAATATCACTTCCATTTACAATCAAAACATTCTCCCGCAAAGCAAAGCTTGTGTAGAGGAATAATAGCCAAGCCTGTACAGTGGCAAGACACTGTTTAGACCATTTGTATTGGACAATGAAGTGATGAGCAGAGTAAATATATTCAGGGTGTATCACAGATTCACAGTACTCAATAAAATACCTGGTAAACCTGAACTGCCAATGCTGGAAGGCATCCATCCCATATCCACCATCTCAGTAGGAGGAGAGTGGATGGAAACAATAGAAACAGATAGGCAGCCCTATCCTGCCAATACAAAGGTTAAACCATCAAGATTGTCAGGCATGGCTTAAAATTTACAAGACTGGAAATTTAAGCAAGTATACAATATCAGTTCAGCCGCTAAGCTCAATTATAAAGGATTATTTGAACTTGACATGAATAAATTACTTTACATGGCCTTGCAACATAATTACCAGCGTATAGTCCAGCATTACATGTTTCTGCATTAACTAATCTAACCATATCATATGCAAAAAAGGTTTGAAGTTTTATTTGCATGACTTTATGAGTTTGAACATACACCATGTTTAATCTTGATAATTTGAATTTGGTTTAAAATTTTGTAAGCAGTGGTGGATTAGCAGTGACATATGATATATAAGCATTTCTCATAATGCCTATCACAAACCAAAATTTACACCATACCAATGGGAGCAATCATTGTCAATTTAGAATTCATAAGTCATCACACTAGAACTAATTAATAATTTAAGTAGATAATTTCACTAATTCAGTTCGGGATATCATATCCATAAAATCCGCATAGGATTTCTAAAGGAAATACATCGAACAACCATCTGAAGTTTACCCTATAATTATTGTACTCATCCTTCACTTTGAGCTTATCTTCCTTCCTTGCGACCCGCACATTCACAGGGCCAAGAAATATCTTAAGGAACTTCCCTAAAAGTTCAGAAGAAGTAGATTTAAATAATAACCCTTATATAACAACTAAAATTCAGCCTGAAACAAAAGGAGGGAAATTAAACAAAACATAGCGAACCATTTCCCTTGCTTGGGAGAAATGCAGCCACGTCACTATCTGAGATAGCCACCCTGGCACGCTCCAGTTCCTCCTCAACCTGCACATATGACAAGGAAGTACAAATGGTAAAATGAGATCATTTCCACAGCAGATAAAAGTATAGAAGAAAACATATTAGCAAAAAAGAAAATCTTAAAAATAAGAAGTGCAACATATTGGGAATTGCAGATGGATATTCTTGCAACAACTTAGAAGCAAAGGAGATTCTATCATTTCTGCATGCTAAGGGAATACATGGGAGACTGGAGATTATGTTTGGCTGGACTGAAGTGTGGCAAGGTGTTAAGACTGTTAGTTCATAAGAACATGATCATTTCATAGTACCCAAGCTTGTGAGACTGATAAAAAGGATCCTCCGAGTGCTCAGCGGGAGGCCAAATTGCAGCTATACCTACGGGAAGAGGTCCACCCCTACCTGTCAGAAACCGAAATTTCCAAGGAATCTCCAAATAGTGCGGTAAATGATGGGGGTCAGAATTCTGATGGAATCTAATTCCAATTCGCAAACTTGCCCTAAACTGTAGCGAGATCAAATCCTTTGCCAGCATCTCGATGCACACACCTCAAATTCCTGCCCTGCTGAACCAATAAGAAATACCTGATTCCGGACATCTCCTTGGAGATATCGCAAACAAATTCAGTCGACGCACACGGTCGGATCGATCCGCAAAATTTGATGCCGTGCAGACCCCACCCACATCTCTAGGCGCACGCACGAAGCAGGAATGCAGAAAAATACGCATAAAAGCGCCCACCCTTTTGCTTCGGAAGCTAATCGCGATCTACGGGAGCTTACAGGTTTCAATCCGAGCCACCGCACGGAGGCATGAGGGAGGGAGCGAGAGAGATCGAATTCGAATCAGGGCCAGAGAAGAGAAGAGGGAAGGGGCGGACCTTGTCGAGCGTGGAGGGGTCGAGGGTGGTGAGCGAGCCCTGGAGGCGGCGGAGGTCTCCGTGCAGCTCCGTGGCGCGCCGCCGCAGAGCGTCCTCGTCGGCGGCGCGGCGCGCGGCGAGGGCGGCCGCCGCCTCCCGCAGCTCCCGCACCGCCTCGGCCGCCGCCTGCGCCTCGAGGCTCCGCGTGTCGCCGTCGCTCGCCATTGCCTGCCGCGGCACACGAGAGAGAGAGAGAGAGAGAGCCTTCCAAAGGGACGACGAGACGAGAACGAGGGCGGAACCTCGTCTCTTTTGCTTTTTTTCCGATTCGTACTCCACACACCCTTAAACATCATTATCTGCTGTCGGATAACAACACTCACTCGCTGCTACGGTTGTTAAGCATAAACAAGTAAATAAATAAATGAGATCATTGTCACATGAGATCCGGCCCCATACCTGGCCACTGGGCCGTGCCGGGCCGGCACGGCACGGGTCCGTGCTCGGCATGGCCCATTTAGGCACGGCCCGGTAAGGCCGTGTAATAAGCGCGCGTCTGTCGTGCGCCAGCGGCGTCGCGAGCAAGCCTGAGCACGGCCGGCGCGTGCGTCGCGCCGCCCGAACGCGTTAAGGCTAAGCGGCGTCTGCCCGGCCAGCCCGCTTAGCCTTAAAAAGCAGAAAAATAAGAAAAATTGTAGAAAAATAAGAAAAATTGTAAAAATTTGTAAAAATTTAGAAAAATTCAAAAAATATAGAAATTTATAGACATTGCTAATCATAAAAATAAATATTTGCAATGACATAATGAGCTTTATTAACTTATTAAATTACATGGGATGGTCAGCCTCATTAAAAACTTTACCAAGTAAAACTCAATTTGAGAAAACCTTGGTAAAGAAAAAAGAGTACAACCTATAAAGCTCATTAGTGACTATATGTGAAGAAAAATATTGAAAATCCTATTCATTGCTATCTAAATACAAATTCTCAAAAGATTCTTCTAAATCTTTATTTTCTGCAGTATGTTGGAGTCTTGATTCAGCTTGTTCCCAGTCTTTGACGGTCATAAGTACTTCGACCATCTCGTTGGACAGACTTGTTCGTCGCTCCTCGATTATTCTTCCGGAAAGACTGAATGCTGACTCCGAAGAGACTGTAGAGACAGGAACAGTCAACACATCCCGCGCTAATATGGATAGCACTGGATATGACACCTTTTGGGCTTGCCACCATGAGAGGATGTTCAACTCCTGCTCGAAACTGACGCTATCACTGTTGAGATAGCTTGATAGGTCTCCAGTGCTTGATAGGTCTCGAAACATTAATTAATTTAAATCCTATAATTCTTTTTTCCATTACCCAGTCATCATTAATATAATGAGCAACAACACTAATATAATCCTCTCTAGCTCTACCACTCCATATATCAGAAGTTAAAGCAATAGAGAATGTACAGGTATGAAACATTTCTTTCATTTTATCACGACAATTGTTATAATATTTAATTAAATCTCTAGTTGTTGTTTGCCTAGATACGATTACTAAATCGAGGTTATGAGCGGTCCTAATATATTTTTGAAAAGCGTCGACTCACCAAAATTTAAAGGTAAATCTTGAGAAGCAATTAATCTACAAAGAGATTCCCGAGCTACCTGGGTTGTACTCCCACGCACGCATCGAGCCGTCGAGGTTATATTGCGATTGTGTCCGCGCATTTGTATTCCTTGCTTTTTCTTGCAACTTGCAAAGATGTCGTTGTAGATGACCGTCCCACCAAGATTTTGCAGTCAATTCATTACCACAAATTTTACAAACAAGATACCTCACCAAGTCCCATCATCCTCGGTCTTGAACTTCTTGTCGAAATCATTCCAAATCGTTGATGTACTAGCTCTTGATCTTTTGCACCCGTGCTTTGAGTCGTGGATGCACTTGTTGAGCCAAGAAGATGGATCGATTGGACCTGCGCTCCGGGGCCATCATTTCTTCGGCATTTTCGGATGGATATGCTTGTGGAAACGGTTGCATATCCTCCGCCGAGAGGCCGAATTCGGAGAGTTCAAAATCGTAGTTCTCCATTAAATCAATCAGAAATTAAAATAGTAAAGAATGATTAACTTCCTATTAAACCAACCAATAATAGCAATAAATTAAACTAATAAATAATACTCAAAAATTAAAATAAGACAGAATTATTACCTCCTTTGCAGCTCTCACAAAAATCGAAAGATTTTTGAATTTTGAATTTTTCCGAATTTTCACCAAATTCGTGCAAGCACTTTCGAATTTTCACAGCTAAACCGAGAGAGAGAGTGAGATTTGAGGTGTGGAGAATGGAGACCGGATGCCCACTATTTATAGAAAAATTTCAGATTTTTCCGAATGTTTTGCTATTTTTCCGAATTTTTTACTCCCAACGGTTCAAAAACGGCTATTTTTCAAAAATCCGGCGGGCGTGCGCGTCTTCGGGCAGCACGCCCCGCTTAGAGCCGTTGCCCGCCGCCGTCGTCTTGGCCGCCGTCTGCGTCGCGTCTTGGCCGTCGCCGTCTTGCGCGTCGCGTCGCCGCCGTCGCGTCGCGCGTCGCCGTCGCGCGCGTGCTGCGTGTCGGCCGACATTAACGGCCGGCGCCGGCCGCCGCCGCCGCCGCACTCGGCCGAGCACGCCCGGTCCGGCGGCCGTGCGGCCCGCCCGCTTACAACCCGTCTTGCGTGCCGTTTGGGCCGGGTCATGCGACGGGCCGCGGTTCGGCCCGTGTAGGCCCGGCCCATTTGGCCAGGTATATCCGGCCCTGAGTGTGTATTTAGCCTACACACACATTGGTATGGTGTTTATCAATTTTAGAAATACATATACATATATGTTCATTAAAAAACATATGTCTGCTAATTCCTAAGCGCATGTGATGGATGCGCCCGTGTGTGTATATGTGTGCGTGGTGTAAGGCTCCGCTCAATTTAACTTCATTTCTAGATTTTGATTTTTTCATTATTAATTAATTTCATCTTTTTAGGTTTTTAAGGGCTTTTTTGCCTTTTTTTTCCCTGTATTCTTTTGTATTATTCATGATGGGTTAATATATTTTTATTTTTAATTTTTTTAAATTTAATTATGTTAAATAAGCTAACTTAGCTACAGTAAACAAAATAAACCAGCTACGGTAAAAAAATACTATAAGCCAACATTACTCTGAACACCTCCAAAGTGAGTTGTGCAGGGTATGTTCTTTTCAGTTTCTCAAAACGGCTTTTGGCTTTTGCTATAGTACCTAACTTTCAAACGGGGTTTTTTTAAGACGGAGTCTATAAGTTAATTATATTACACGTTAAAAGCCCAACATCTATACTATCTAAAATCGCAAGCGAATATCTTTTTCTCCATAATATCTGCCGTAAACAGCTAAAATTCAAAAATTTTAACCAAAAAATTATAGCAAAAAAGAACAGGTCCTGAGTTTGTGCATCGCTTTGTATTCTTAAAAAATAGCTAAAAGCCTGAAACGAGAATAACTAAAAAAACAACCGTGAGCAGTACGTTACGTGGCTGTGCTACATATAAATATCATTATTTTGGGAATAGAAGAACAAGACCAGGTGTAAAGAGTACTACAATTATTCCGAATTGGATATGCTTATGTTGTCGTGCTTGGCAATCTAATGACACGCGGGTATTCTCAATAGTTTGGTGCTATAGTTTATTATTAATGGAGAGAGAATTATGAGATGGGATTTAACCCTGCTCAACGCGATTTTTTTTTTTCAGTTTTAACTTCTAACTTAAGTTTTTTTTACTATTCAGTAATTCGTCTTTTTCTAATTTTTTTAGATATTTTAGGCTTTTTGTATTTTCTTTTTCCCCGTATTTCTTTGCATTGTCCGTGATGGGCTAACATGTTTTTTTTCTATTTTTTATATTTTTTAAAATTTAATTATACCCAATAAGCCAACTCAACTACAGTAAAAAAGCTAGCTACAGTAAAAAAAGTCAGCTACAGTAAAATTTCAACCAGAAGTTAGAAATCATCGCTATTCCGAACACCTCATAAATAATAAATACAATGACTCTAATAGCTTGTATTTTTAGCCAATTACTAAAGTTTATATCTAAACGAGAGAGAATAAAAGAGGTATGATACCACTAATTTCTTGATTTTCTAAGTATGAAGCTTGTTCCTTTTCTTTCGTCTAAGAAAGCTGAGGTGGCATGAAGTAGTTGTGCTAGTTTTTTATTTTAGCCTTCTACAGGCGTATTTTGTAAAAATAAGCTTGTTCCTAAATTTAAAAGACGTGGTATGACAACACGTACCGCCTGTTGTACTTTGGTAGCTCGACAGAATCTACCGAGCTACCAGAGCTCGACAGGACCTATAAACAACCACACCTCGACAGGGACCATTTAATCATGCTTAACACTAATCATGATTAAGTGTTATTAGCACTAGTTAATCAACTGTACAGTTGGCAAGCTCGGTACATCATCCTACCGAGCCTGGTAGCGCCAAGCTATGATCTACACATAACAGGTGCCCTTAACAATCTCAGTTATTATCATTGCAGGTGCTCTTAACAATCAGTTCGAATTCTTCGAATACCCATAACTTCTAAACCCATGTAAAATCCCTTCGATGCATTGCACTCTACACAATTGGTTCGACAAAACAAGTTTAATATTGAATATATTTTCATACTCCTCAAAATTATATATTGTACAAACACACTTACATATACGACATATGTCGGGTTTTTTCTTTCTATTTTATTTCCAAGAATTGCACCGTTTCATTTGTGGTCGTTTCTAAACATTTTGATTTGTTGAGCATATTTTTAACATTTGAAGTACGCCGCAGCAACGCACAGGTTTCCATCTGGTTATCTTATGCTGTGGGTGTGTTGACCGGTTACGCTACAAGACAGCCCGCTTACCAATATATCTATGTATGGAATTGGTTTTTTCCGAAGCCAAGACTTGAACCAGATGACATGGTCAATCCAATTCAACTCGAGGAACAGCTAGTCATATGTTCCCATCCATCTACTTTTATAAAAATACTTTTGTGTGCTCTAATTTGAACGGAATTGTTGACGTGTTCAGCTATAAATGGATTGTGTACGAAATATAGACGACACAAATGAAATGCTGGCTTTCAAACGAATCCGAATGCTGCAGCTATAAATTGTGGCCTAGTTCTTTTTATCTTATAGTTTCTCTCGAACAAACAATGTAACTTCTCTAAAATCGGTTTATTAAGACATAAACCATCATCCGTAGTAGAAAAGAACGCACCCTGTATCAAGTCACTAAGACAAGTTATTAGCGATTGCCTCAAGAACTTCTATGCCACGTTATCATAATATCCGTAGAATCATCCCTACAACAAAGATGGGAAACTCTGACTTCCCCCTATGCCATGTGGCTATTTTATAAAAAGCCCACCCAGATTTATGAATTTACATATAGGGCATTGGTTCTTTCAAAAAGATTCCTGTCACATCAGTTTTTGGCGAAAAAACATCATCCGCTCCTCTGAAATTACGTACAAATCCTATATATTTTCATAGAGCCCCCTCCTTTTACTGGATAACACCCCACGGTTTCCTTAAAATTACGCATGAGTCTTTTTTTAGAAAAACCCTTCGCTTCCTCTAAAAATACATACATGTCCTCGTTTTTTAGAAAAACCTCTCTTATGAATTTTTGACACTCCGTACTCCTATGAAAGTCTCGAATCAACCTCTAACTATAAAACTGGATATTTGATACCTCTCAATTTATAAAACCGGGTAACTTACCCCTTAAAGCCATTTCATCTCGGATTTCCCCTATCGTGATAGTGGTTTTGACATGTGTACTTGTTTAGCTAATGCAGCATCCCTGGTGGTGAGGCGGACTCTAACAACGCTCACTCAGAACAAAAATAAAAAGTCACTGTGCCGCTGCAGTTGCAGTTGGCCTCGAGCTCGACCGCAAGCGAACACAGAAAGACAGAGAACATGTGCACAGAAAGACACAATTACTCGTGGTACTAGAACCTGACCAGGATAATATCGATAGTCTTGAGCTGCTCCATTTCTTCTGAACTAGCAATTCCAAGATCCACACAGCACAACTGAAAACATATCAGATGTGTTACAAAAGTGTACCAAATATTTTATGTTCAGATATTTTGGCCAGTCATTGGACGTACCTGATGCGGTTGCTTATTGAGGGTGTGGACACCCCTTTTCACCAGCCTCTGCTATCCTCTCTTGCTTCCAAGAGACCTCTCTAAGTCTGCTGTTCTCTGTAACATTTAAGATAAAACATTTGAATATTAATTTTTAGAAAGAACAACGCATTACAAATTCTGGAGTAAAAAGGATTCAAAATGGATTTTTTTTAGTAAAGTGAAGAAATAATGGAGTTAACAAGGGGCTTGGCTCATTCTACCAGTCATCATTGGGTGAAAATTGCATTCTGTAAAACAAAATGAGTGGAGCAAAAAGATTTACAGTTGAAGAACAGAAAATTAAGTAACGAGAACATTTGTATACAAATTGAGAAACCTTGAAGCAACACAACTTGGTAAGCTTTGAAACCAGAAAAAGAAATATCATAAGCCATACTTCCAATTAGCTGTGAAATTAAAATTTATATAACCGACAAATTGAGAGGACAATAGGTTACGCCGACAAAAGGAATAAAATCCCAAATATGGTAAATCGGTCTTGAGATCGACGATAACCCTTCTGCTTTTGAATCCCAACTATGGTGCTTGAATGACCTTGATGTTGAAAATACAATGGGCTGTGAATGGCACCTCATTAGTCAGTCCAAAACAATCTTCGCAGTTAACACGCATTTCTCAAAGGCCAAAGCTGCAGCCTGCAGGAATTCCAGATGATGATATAGAACATTTCCCAAAACAGGAGATATAGAGGCTCTTACGTTTTATCGCCGACAACGACACACTGTGAATTGTCCAGTATATCAGAATGCTCGCTTGCGCACCCAGTCGACAAGGACCTGCTGGCCTCTCATGCTTTCAGCCTCCTCTTGACAAAGTTCAGAAGACGATGATCTTGGAGAAGGATTATTCTTAATTAAGAACTTGTCCACGGGCCCGCATTAAGGATTAACTACTCATTTTCCATTCTTACTTTGCAGGCGCGACGATTCTGTGCTGTCAAAATATACAATCCTTGCGCGACGATCTTACTTGCTTCTGGTCTTTGCTTTAACAAATGAGAGCTCGGCATCTGGATATTTCTCCATCCACACCCCCATCCCTTGTCTTCTGATGAAAGACTCTCATGATGGTCAACATGGCCTGCTATTATACTTGTTGAAGAACCACCTTCAGATTCCAGGCAGATCCTCAACAAGTTCATAATGCCACCTTCTACTTGTTGAACTTTGTCTCTAATTTGTGCCCCAATCAAGCAAGAAATTTGTTCGTCCAATACCTTCTCATAAGATGAGCATCTGCTGATGCTTGATGAGGCCTCTTGAGCATGAGAGCCACAAGTGAATGATCCCATACAATGTTGAAGAGCATCCTGCAAAAAAAGCTCATCTGCATGGGTATTTTTGTCACAAGAAGGCATGCAAAACATAAAGGCCTTGAGGGCCTCTATGAAGCACAAAGTAGACCAATAATGACAATCTTTCACTAGTAGCCTGATAGAAGTGTATTTTTCATGTATAGGTGAGCAAGAGCAAAACCAAGCATATAGCAGCATGTACATGTTCCACACATGACATGTGAGCACTCCTCATCTTGGAATGGACAATGGGCTACAGGCTACAGCTACTATTCTTAAAAAAAACAAAGGGAAATACATCTTTAGGATTAATTAGGAGAAATCATCAAATCGATCGGCACTCACTTAGGGCATCTGTAGTGTATGAAAAAAGGGGTCTTAAGCCACCTTAAGGTCAACCTTATACATTACAGGGTTGGTCTTAAAAAGGCTATAAGCAAAAAAGACTTAAGACCAGCCCTCAAGCTAAAGACCTGGCCATAAGCATTAAAACACAATTTTTTATTGAATCATGTGTTCTCTCTCCCCCCACCTAAGGCAAAGGCCAGTTTTTTTATTAGGATGTGGGCCCCATCTTAATACCCACAAAGACCTTATACATTATAGCAGATTGCAATAAGCTATGTCACCATACCTTAAGACCAACCTGGGTCTTATACATTAGAGATACCCTTAGCCTAACGTAAAGCGTGGCTTCCTTCTTTTATATGCATGTATATTGTCTTCTCTTCTTCCTTTCTTTCTAATCAAAAAAGGTTATCGATCTATAGGTTTCAGCATCATCGATCGATCCGATCAATAAAGCAAGCAAGCACTAACTTGCAATCAATCAAAAACACGACCCGGCGAGGTCTCGTCCAATGGATCATGCATGCATGATAGATCGGTCTATCTATATCGGTATATATCATTTATTTATGGACTTGTCTCCAGTTTCAAACATCTTTGGCGAGGCAGCAACTTTGATAATTAAGATTGAACCCATATAGTAGTATTCAACGAGCTAGCGGTAGCCATCATAATTCAGAAGGCATATATATACTGTTTTATATGCCAAGGGTAAATCGAGAATTTCACAAATTGATAAAAGAGAAAAAAAGGAAATGGGCCCACCTATTGGTGGGCCAGGCTAGAGATAAAGGAGGAGCTTTTGCTCCTCTCACCAGACCGCACGAGCGGCTCGGTTTCTCCCGGAGAGGGTGGCGGCAAGGGAGGCAACACGGGCGACTCCGGCGGCGACGCACACGGCGGCAAGTGGGGTCCACCCGCTGGACTGGCTCACCATGCGCCCGTGCGACGCGCTCCCTTTGGTGGCTCCTGTCGAGCGGGCGGAGAGGGCGAGGCGAGTGGGCGGAGAGGGCGCCCGAGCGGGGACGGTGCAGGAGGTCCCGGGGTCGGCCCGCTTCTCGCGGTAGACGAGTTCCTCCCCGCGTGTAGGGTCAAGGATAACTGACTAGAGGGAGGGTGAATAGAAGGTTATAAAATTCTTGCCTAATTTAAACAAGTACTAGCAATTTAACACAAGACAAGAATGCTAGATAAGGCACAACTACACAATTCTAATAATTCTAGACAATCAATACAACAATTCTAGTACAAGCACAAGCAAATATAACAAATAACAAATTGCTCAACTAGTAAGATAAAGACTAAAAGAAGACAAAGAAATGATCACAGTGACACGTGCGATATTTTCCCGTGGTATCAAAGATTTGCTGATCTTCACTAGTCTACGTTGAGGAAAACCCAAACGTCCTTGGACTGGCTCCACGAATTAAGCCTCGCTCCTCGCTCCCGAAGCCGACTTCAGTCTTCCGATCGGTGCTCAACAGCGAGGTGTTGGCCAACTCCTGCTGTTCACTTGTGCGGCATTCCCTACCTTCGTCTTTGCCGTTGTGTGTGTGCTCACTGCGGCAAAGTGGGCTTTGTATCTCTGTTACCTACTGCCCTCTCTCACGGTGGTTTGTAGGGGCAATAGGTTTTCTGGGACAGCGCTGTACAGCGTTCCTAGCTCCATGAACTTCACGGTGATTTCGAGTATCACCGGCCTTGTGAGTATACAATTTAGTTCTTTACATTTGCGGCTTATTCATACATTGAAGGTTGCAAAGAAAATTATGGGCTGTGTTGCTCGATGATGATATAAGTCATGTACTGAGATTGGTTAATTTGATCTTTGAGCTCTAGTTTACATTGCTTCGCCATTGTTTATTAATCGCAAGTTGATGTTCAATTAAAGATACATTGTCACATAGCATTCGGTTTATGCAGTCATTAGATCATACTAATCTTTTACATATTGCAATACTGTTGGAAATTTGACTTGATTCATATGCAAGGGAAACTAGTGTGCATGAGAAAGGTGTAGATCTAATTGAGACGTTCTTTGGACTGTTTAGGTGCTGACCGAATTGCATATATGTTGAATATATATATGTTTGAACTTTAACATTGCAGAATTTAAGTTGAGAGCTCAAAGATTGAATTATTTTAGTATAACCAATTGATGAAGAGTATTAGACTTGGTAGCGAGACGGCCAAGATTTGATCTTGTGTAACCCTACTCCTGAGAGCACTAAATATCAATTAAAACTTGAGCTTGTTACTAGTCTTAATTGATACATGATTTACACATTAGCATACATGTTCACATTTGGAAGATTATTTCTATTATTGAATATGTGTTATATGTTGAATGATATGATCAAATCATATGATCACATACATGTTATATCATTTGTTTTTTTAATACATATCATTTCTTTATTTACATAATTATATTGGGATTATATTAGTATTTATGCTTATACCGCAAATACTACAACATATACTACTGTTGTACCAGTAGTTAATCGGCAATTGATGTGAATCCTTAATTAATTTCTATGGAATTCTCACTCATCGGCTAACTAAAGAGTAGGGACGAGACGATGATTATATGTAGCCATGCTAAATTAAATCTAACTGCAGCTAAGTAGTAGGAAGAAATGCGAGATCGAGAGCAAGAGCGGCCCGAGGCCGCACAGTACGATAGGGTTGGGGCCAACTTAGCTTAGCACCCATTCATTTATTCAGGCAGGACCAGCTGATGATCAGTGCTAGCTTACCAAACTACATACTAAGCTAGAATTAACAGATAAGCAAAAATTTGACATACATATGACTCAGCTTTATGCAATATTTTTTATTTATATTGACACAATGGTGACGCTAGCGCTAGCGCCGCCTCTCCTTCATTGCCGGTGATATCCTCCATTCGACCCCCTCCACTCTCTTCCTTCATGCTTGGATCTGAAATTACAAAATTGATGGATGGCTAGCAGTGTTTCAATCATGTAAATCCTAATGCTTCTAGATTTTTTCTTCTACCAATTTTTTGAAGACTTCAATCCATAGACTAAATTAACTTTTGACATTCGTTTTTCTATCTATTTTTGTTTATTGGCTAACATGCTAGCCAATAAACAGGAAGAGATTTAAGAATATGCAATAATATTACATACGGTTCCTTAGGACAAACTATATGTGATAGTTTAATATCACATACGATTTCAAGTACAAACCGTCTGTGATATAGTGTATCACAAACGGGTCAAAAGCTGTCTGTGATAAGCTTATATTATTACTGACCCATAAATTCAGACAGCTCATGAAATCGTCTGTGATGATCTTTTCTACAGTAGTGCACCTTGATCAATCAAGCAGGATGAGCGTTATATTTTTCATGCTTAATTTATTACGGCCTTCCCAGGCATGCTACATACATATGATTGATTCTAGCGGCCAGCGTATGTTAGCTCTAACAGTTTGATCATCATCAACAATTAATTGATCATCTCCAAGGTTATCGAAACCGGTTTTGAATTTTTATAGGACCGGTAGCACCAATTTTTACAAATTTTAAATAAAAATCGGTGTATATCAGAGACAAATCAGAGTAAATAGGATGAACTTGGAGTAAAATGAAATATTTGAGACCAAATTATGCTCTAACCGGATTTTGGGCCGACCCTGATCGTCTTGTCTCTCTGGTTTGATGTATTCATGGTCCAAGACCAACTTTGGTCAGAATTAATTCCCCTCCACTAGGACTCGCCCATTCCTATCCATTCAATAATTGCTTGGGCACATGTTCTTGCCCTCTTTGCTACGACAGTTGATCAATTATGCAACTCATAGTAACTAACCACAGCAAACTCTAAGTTAAGTAACTCTGCATAAATTTTATGCCAATAAGATAGATAGATGATGCGATGGGGAATCTATTAATGATGTCCAATCAAACCATTCCCGCTCCCAACCCATGCATTGCGTTCTCTGTGATCTGTCTGCATTATTGCGTTTGCATTACGTTGATGCTGTGGGTGAGAAGCACTGCTCATTTATTTAATTTGCTGGTAGTTTCTCGATGGATTGCCTAGCTTCTTCGGGCATCTGGAAAGAATTAGTATCGAGCTGAAGCTGCTACTGTGGAACCGTGTTGCTACTTTCGTTTTCACCGCTGTAGGAGCCAGCTCGGATGTGCAGTCATTCATGTTATTTCAGGCAGTTAGGGAATCTGACTTGTAGGATGTGATACTTAACTTATTGGCATTATATTTATGCAGAATTGCTAATAGTAGTAGATTTCACAAAGAAAGGAAGTTCGGCGCAGTCATGCTGTTGCAATCGATCGAACAGCTGGGAATGTGGCTTCCCTGATCCATATGGCAGTCGATCAGCCGGCAACGCAGTGATCGCTTGGAGAAGTTCGGCGGTCGCTGCTTCTGCTGCTGCTGCTGCTGCTGCTTCTTCTTCTTCTTCTTCTTCTTCTTCTTCGTCTAGTTCTGTGCATTGATCGAGGCAGAGTGATGGAGGGGCAGATGAGATCGCTCCTTTGATTTCGTATTAATCTTCCGTGCAATGCAACCCAAATGCCATGATTGGCTACCTACCCGAATGATCTCGAGTCAATCGTCCTATTTTCTTCCAATGAGAAAATGACCTACGCACGCACGCAACCAATATATGCAAGCAGGAGGGTCATGCATCAAATTAAAATGAAAACGACCCGCCCACTGGATTACCTTTTCCTTTCTTCTTCTTCTTCTTCTTCTCTGTGATTCCACCCTTTGTTTCTTGGTTTTGTACGGTGGAATCACGATGTACTCCTTTTTTCTTCCCTCGCTTGTGTTTGCCTCCCACAATTTTCAGCTCAGGTACTACGTACCTAGACAAAACAGATAAACAAACATAATTTCGAGAAAAAAAAACAAGACAATCAAAACATATATCAATCTGTGTCTAATTTACCTATTCCCTGCCTTCTTCTGTATGTACGCATACAAAAGAGTCCCAGTACATATGACACATCGTTTTCTGAAAAGATATGTGAAATGCTGGACTCCAAAAAGCAGTAGGTCCCCAACCTTTCTTCCTACTCCCTGAAAGAAACGAATTATTTTAGGTCCCGTCACCAAAAGATATATAGGGAATGGGGTGGGCAGCTTTACCCGTTTGGAACCTTTCTATCCCAAGAATAACACGATGGTTTCGACTTTGGATCGACCGGACTTTTTGTGATCAGGTGCACGCATCTTTTCTTTTTGAGTACTAGTGTTCTTGTACCCGACATAGAAGGGAGCCTGCCGATAGCTGCACCGTTGCATTGCACCATACCTGCTAGCTTGGTCAAAATTCATTTCGTTCGGAAAAGCCAACACTGCAACGTCTACGTTAATCTCGTCGACATCCTCCGTCGTACGCGTGACAATTCCCCTCTGCCATCCTCCGCCGTTGTGCCACACGGGAGCTCTCCCAACAAGGCAGCAAGTCTCAGAACTGAAACATAAGTATAAATATGAAGTATTATGAAACTTGACTAAAACATCAAGTTTTAGAACTAAAAGGTATTTTGAAACTTGATTGAAGCATGAAGTTTCAGAATAGTTTCAACTCAAGCAAGTTTGACAGCAAGCTCCAAGTTTCAGAAGAGTTTCCATATCTATCTTCAAGCTACGGAAAAAATATCGAGCGAGTTTCATATCAAATTTCAGGATAGTTTCAGGCGAGTTTCACATCTAAATTATTATAAGTTTCAAGGAGATTCCAAACACGAGAAGTCACAGGCTTTGGGTTTCAGAGAAGTTTCAAAACATATCTTTACTAGAGTTGTCGTGCCCTTGAAGCAGTAGGCGGCTGGGTCCATCAGAAAAACAGTGTTAAGGCCAAGACAAGGAGGAGCAAAAAAGCTGCCTGCCACGTCACCCCCTCCCCTCCAAATCCAAATCTGACACGCCAGGTATAAAGCACTTGCATTATTGGTCAGTGGCGCACCGCTCTCCAGCTTAAACCTCACACGCACGGACACGCTGCTGAGGTAGCCAGGCCATGGCGACGGCACTGCTTGAGCAGCATGGGCACCGCTCGGTGCCCAACGCCACGGCCGGGAGCACCATTGCCACCAACAGGTGGGGCCCCTACTCCGGCGCCGGCGACTTCGCCAGCAACATGGCTGTCATCCTCGCGGCGCTGCTCTCCGCTTTGGCCCTGGGCCTGGCGCTCAACGCCGCCGTGAAGTACCTGCTTCGCCGCGGACGGCGCAGCGTGGCTGGCGGGGACCCGGAGAAGCCGCCCGTGGCGGAGCCAGAGGCCCCGCCGCCGCCTCCGGCGCTGGTGTACTCGGCGGCGGGGACGAAGCTGGCGGGGGCGGCGGAGTGCGCGATATGCCTGGCTGAGTTCGTGGACGGGGACGGCGTGCGCGTCATGCCGGTGTGCGGCCACGGCTTCCACGCACGATGCATCGAGCGGTGGCTGGCCGGAGGCCGACGCTCGTCCTGCCCGACGTGCCGCGCACCGGCCGACGAGCCCGCGGCGTCCTGATGCGAAGTGCTTTGCAATTGCTCTGTTGTGTTCTTGGCATCTGCTCTGCTCTGTTGTGTTTGTTTTCTTGGATGTACTGTTGTTTGTGTTTGGTAAGTTTGGCCAACCTAGCTGTTGAAGAAGCCAGCCTTCTTCCAAGGACAATACAAGCAGTGAGTCACATACATAGCGAGCGTTACTCTCTCTCTCTCTCTTCGAGCATCTATCCCGTTCCGTTGGTTGGACCCTTGTCGGCTCCCGCTATGAGCCGCCCGCTGTGCCACCAATACGCCGCCCTCCTCTCCTCCGTCGCCGCCGCCCCCGCCCGGAGCGGGCCCCACGTTTCTGGCGCCGTCCACGGCCTCATCCTCAGGACCCTCCCCCACCCTCCGCCCACCTACCTCCTTAACCACCTCCTCACCGCCTACGCCAAGTCCGGCCGCCTTGCGCGCGCCCGCCTGCTGTTCGACGTAATGCCTGAGCCTAACCTCTTCACCCGCAACGCGCTCCTCGCCGCGCTCGCCCACGCCAGGCTCCTCGCCGACATGGAGCTGCTCTTCGCCTCCATGCCCGAGCGGGACGCTGTTTCCTACAACGCGCTCATCGCCGGCTTCTCCGCCATTGGCTCTCCTGCCCGGGCGGCCGAGGCGTACCGCGCGTTGCTCCGGGACGCCAACATCAGGCCCAGCCGAATCACGCTGTCCTCCATGGTCATAGTCGCGTCAGCCCTCGGCGACCGCGCTCTCGGCCGCCAGGTGCATTGCCAGATACTGCAGCTTGGATTCGGTGCATACGCTTTCACCGGGAGCCCATTGGTCGATATGTATGCCAAGATGGGCCTCATTGGCGATGCCAAGCGGGTCTTTGATGAAATGGAGGGCAAGAATGTGGTGATGTACAATACGATGATCACAGGCCTGCTCCGGTGCAAGATGGTTGAGGAGGCAAGGAGCCTGTTTGAGGTGATGGTGCACAGGGATTCCATTACTTGGACTACGATGGTTACAGGGCTGACGCAGAACGGGTTGCAGTCAGAGGCTCTGGACGTTTTCCGGAGGATGCGGGCAGATGGTATTGGCATTGATCAGTACACCTTCGGAAGCATCCTTACAGCCTGTGGTGCCCTTGCTGCCTTGGTAGAGGGGAAGCAGATCCATGCCTACATAATCAGAACTTGGTATGATGACAATGTCTTTGTTGGAAGCGCGCTGGTCGACATGTATTCCAAGTGCAGGAGCGTCAGATCGGCGGAAACCATTTTCAGAGGGATGATGTGCAGAAACATCATATCGTGGACCGCGATGATTGTCGGCTACGGACAGAATGGGTGCAGTGAGGAGGCTGTGAGAGCATTCTCAGAGATGCAAAGGGATGGCATTAAGCCTGACGATTTCACTCTGGGCAGTGTTATAAGTTCTTGCGCTAACCTAGCAAGCCTGGAAGAGGGAGCTCAGTTCCACTGCCTAGCACTTGTCTCAGGTTTGATGCCGTACATTACAGTCTCCAATGCACTAGTTACCTTGTATGGGAAGTGTGGCAGCATCGGGGATGCGCACTGCTTGTTTGATGAGATGTCGTTTCACGATCAGGTCTCCTGGACAGCCCTTGTCTCGGGGTACGCTCAGTTTGGGAAGGCAAAAGAAACTATAGATCTGTTTGAGAAGATGTTGGCTAAGGGTGTGAAGCCTGATGGGGTAACATTTATTGGTGTCCTTTCTGCTTGTAGCCGTTCAGGGCTTGTACAGAAAGGCCGCAGCTACTTCCATTCCATGCAGAAGGACCATGGTATTGCGCCAATGGATGATCACTACACTTGTATGATTGACTTGTATAGCAGATCAGGGAGATTAAAAGAAGCTGAGGAGTTCATAAAGCAAATGCCATGCCGGCCTGATGCAATCGGATGGGCAACATTGCTGAGCGCATGTAGGCTGCGTGGTGACATGGAGATTGGCAAATGGGCTGCTGAGAATCTCTTGGAAATTGACCCTCAAAACCCGGCGAGCTATGTGTTGTTGTGCAGCATGCATGCTGCTAAAGGTCAATGGAGCGAGGTTGCCCAGCTTAGACGTGGAATGAGGGACAGGCAAGTGAAGAAGGAGCCGGGCTGCAGCTGGATCAAGTATAAGAATAAAGTTCACATATTTTCGGCCGACGACCAGTCTCATCCCTTCTCCAGGTTAATTTATGAAAAACTGGAGTGGCTCAACTCTAAGATGGTGGAAGAAGGATACAAGCCTGATGTCAGTTCAGTGCTGCATGATGTGGCAGATGCTGAGAAGGTTCACATGCTCAGCCATCACAGCGAGAAGCTTGCAATTGCCTTTGGCTTAATCTTTGTTCCACAGGAAATGCCGATTCGGATTGTCAAGAATCTACGGGTATGTGTGGATTGTCACAATGCTACCAAGTTCATATCTAAGATAACTGGCCGTGATATTCTTGTGAGGGACGCTGCCAGATTTCACAATTTTAGCAATGGCATATGCTCTTGTGGGGACTTCTGGTAATTGTACTGTCTATCCAGCCAACGTTCCACTTGCTTCAAGTTGAACTGTTAGTCAGAAGTGCTACTGGAAGAACAGAAAAAAAGGTTGATCATCAGAGACAAATGGGCAATGTGTAGTTGTGACCACTGCAGACTCTGATATAAGTGAATATGATTTCGGTGGACCGGTGCCAAAATTTACTTTGTGCCTAGGGGTTGCAGTAGTACCTATGGCTTACATATTAATCTTGACAGCAGCCAGCAGGTAAGAGCTAAAAAGTACTAATCAGCTGATGCTCTTTTTTATGGCAAATCATCTAAATGTTTATCTTGGAAATTTGTGCATGGATACTAATTACAAAATGTGCAGGATATATATGGCTATCCGATTGAATCCAGGCTCACTCTTTTTTTATGGCTTTGAGATGTGCCTTAAGTTTGTTGAAAGAAGATTCCAGTGATGACTTCGTGCAACATGTAACAAAGAGAATGCTAGTGTTGAGCTACCACCTGCAGAGTTGCTATTGGCCAATTTTCCAAGGGCTTCATGATATATCGCTAAGAGACTGAAGTTGAACAAGTTCAATGTGATACCTGAACCAATCCCTCATTGGATTTTCGACTTCATGCCTGGTCGTGAAGGGTACTTCATTGGCAATGTTAGTCCTGTAGGGATATATTTCTGGTGGTTCTGCTTTGGTTACACTATAAGTTACCTCAGATAAGCTTTTATAACCGTGCGTCGGTTACCTATGTTGGGAATTGAATAGTTATTTCAGGAGCTGCTCCGATGGACAGGTTTGTGAGAGTCAATTGGAATTCTTTTTGAAGTTCGTCTATCTTCACAACTCAAGTGAAATTACATTTTTTGACTAAGCGCACTTCTGGTCGAAAGGAATCGAAAAGGCGATGCTTTTGATCATCTATCATCAACAACTTCTCGTGCTCAAGTAAATTATTTTCACTTGAAGTTAAGGGCTAGATGATGAGGATAGAATAATCATCAAATTATTATGTCATTATATACTTTAAATATACCATTTATCAGAAAGGAAGAAATTCCACAGAGTTGTCATACCTCTCATAGTGAAAGACTGAGAACAAATTAACTTACGAGCTCAACACTTTGTAGAGAATACAGAGTTGGCATACACGTTCAATAATCCTTATCTAGATGACGACACTTCTCATTTTTTACACATCCTGTAACGTTGTAAGCTATACTTTTTTCTTTGCCAAGATTTTTTCAAGTTAAGTTTTTACTGGGACAAAGCTTTGAACGAGTCAGCCATTTAAATATTAATAAAGCTCGTTATTTCATTTCTGTAAATTGTGTTGTATTTTTCGAATGCCAGCTCAGCACGATCCGTGGCACGACGCCACGGTACGACCCGTTATATACAGAAGTGCGGTAACCAGAGACAAACAGTATTCAAACAGGTTGCATTCACGCCCCCCAAAACTTACCTGGTCCACCCAACAACAGCGCGTTTTGCGCTCCCGGACGAATCGCAAGACAGCATCCAACGGCCAGAAAAATCACAAAGAATAAAGTAGTCGTACAAAAGAGCAACTTACTAGTTCAACGTGATTACAGAGAGAATCGCTCGCGCGCGCGGATGCAGGTACGAGCATCCTTGAAATGTTGGTTTAAAAAGTTTCCACGTGCAAGTAACAACCCTAGTGATTAAGCAGCTAGCGCTGGAGGATGGCAGTCTCATGTTCCATCAAACAGCGGTACTGGTGCAGTACGGCGATGGATGCTTGGTAATGGGAGTACTCAGAGGCCGAGGAGCTGGCAGTTCTCCCAGAGCGTCTTTGCGGACCGCCGGAGCCTCCTGGCCTCCTCCTCGGTGAGCTCCATCTCCGCGACGCCGAGGACGCCGGCGCGGCCGAGGCGGGCGGGCAGGCTGAGGAAGACCTCGTGGCCGTCGCCGATGCCGTGGAACCCCTTGGCGAGGACGGACACAGGGTGGATCCGGCGCTGGTCGCGGAGGAGGGAGGAGACGAGGCTGGCGACCGAGTAGCCGATGGCCCAGGAGGTGTAGCCCTTGAGGCTGATCACCTCGTAGGCGCTGTCCACGACGGCGCGGCGGATGCCCTCCAGGGCCTCCTCGTCGAAGCACCGGTGGCTGTCCTGCAGCGACTTGAGCACCGGCATCCCGCCCACGCTGATGCTCGACCAGATCGCCACCGAGCTGTCCCCGTGCTCCCCCACCATGTACGCCTGCGACAAAACTCAAAGCAGACTTTCTTCATCACATGGATTTCCATTTTCATTTACTGGGTTGCATAATTAAACTAAAGAGGAAATTGTACTTAGCCCAGGCATATTTTGTCGTTAGTTTCATAAAACCGTAGGTTTAGCAAAAACTTAACCCCAGGTTCTTTGACTTACTGATACGCTTTGCCCCAACCTGATGGCATGGCGAGATCCTTACTGATCAGAGTTTCTTTGACTCATCCCTGATCGATGCAATCAGATTGCATTGAAACAAGATAATTATTAAGCTGGCCGGCCGGCCGGCCGGTAATTCGGACTAAAAACTTCACTAGATTTCATTGAAATGCCAAAAGCTGCCAGGTCGTGATGGCGAGCAGATGATGCCCTGACACTAGCTTTTACGCGTTACAGAGTATGCTTTTCTTTCTCATGACCGTTGGCCATTGCTACCGGGACCGACAGCCAATGCGCCACGCAGGCTTGTGCAAGGTCTCGTGATAGTTTAGCCGCTTCTCACTGCTAGGGTAAAAAAGACCAAGGGGGTGAAGGACAATACGCAGGGCAGGGCAGGAGTAGGAGAGTAACTGAATTAGGAGTTACTAGTAATATTTTAGGACTACATCATTGTGGATTATTACACTAGCACACAGCCTCATAGTATAGCATTAGTACCATTACAAGTCTAATGTAAAACTAATCCTACTGCCACCTTCATCCACAGAAAGAGGCTGACTATGAGGGTGATCGGAATAGCGATAGCTTTTAGCTGAAAAAACACTGTAGCTAGCTGAAAAAACACTGTAACTGAATTAATAGATAGTGTAGTAAATAGTAAAAAAAAACTAAAACTAAAAGCTAAAACCGAAAAAAATCGAAATGATCAGGAACTATGCAAATGCAATTGCCATTGCCACCACCCTAAACAGGCAGAGTAGCCTTTGCATCTAGGGTCTAGCAGCGAGCAGCATCGTCGTATCTTTTGGCTTTTGACAGATAAAGGGACCAGCACTGCACAGTGGGACAGCGCATCTGACACACCCCCCCGTCCCATGGGCATGGCCATCCTCTTGTCAGACAAAGCACATGCTCGCACGCCGCTAGAAAAAGAACAAATTCTATGGGCCCACGTGTCGAGAGATGGGAGGTTCTCCACTCCACTCCACTCCACTACGAGGAAAGAGAGTAGAGATACCAACCAACCTGTACGTCCTGCGCGTTGACGTCGAGGTGCTCGGCGAGGAGGAAGCGGAACCTGGAGGAGTCGAGGTTGGTGCCGGAGCCGATGACGCGGTTGGCGGGGAACCCCGACAGCTTCCACGCCACGTAGGTGAGCACGTCCACGGGGTTGGACACGATGAGCAACAGCGCCTCCGGGGAGTGCTCCGCCAGCGCCGGCACGATCTTCCGGAACAGCGCCACGTTCCTCTGCAGCAGGTTCAGCCTCGTCTCCCCCGGGATCTGCCGCGCGCCCGCCGTCACGATGGCCAGATCGGAGCCCTTGGTCACCGCCAGGTCCGTGTCCGACATCAGCCGCACGCGCGGGAGGAACGCCGCCGCGTGCTGCAGATCCAGCATCTCGCCGCGGAGCTTGTCCGGGAGCGCGTCCACCAGCGCGATCTCGTCGGCCAGGTCGCGGGTCAGGATGGTCTGCGCGATGGCCATGCCCACGTTGCCCGCGCCGATAACCGAGATCTTGGTCAGGCGCCGCAGGTGGGACGTCGGCGTGCAGGGGCAGTCGGCCACGGGGCGGAAGAAGCCCGACGACGCGCCGGACGCATCGAACCCAAGCTCAGACAGCGATGAAGCCTTCTTCATCTCCTGCTTCTCCCTCGGTCGCAAATGGAAGAAGAGGAAAAGGAATCGCGCGATTGGATTGGATTGGATTCGTGGATCTGGGGTGGCAACTGCTACCTATAATACAAATCCAGGGAAACCGCTGACCACTGAGGTATTTCGTGCCGGGCCGAAGCCGGCTGGCCCAGCACGGACAGTGGGCCTAGAAACCAGCCCGGACGGCAAGCAGAGGGGTGCAGCAGGTCGATCTTGACGCCGTCGGCCTCCTCGAGCTGGCCGTGCGTGCACCCCCTCCACCGCGATCTGTGCAGGACGCCCAGCGAGGCATTACGTCGAGCACGTGGGCGGCAGGCCATGGAAACCACAGAGAGCCACGGACGGGGCAGCCGGCGCTAGCAATGCAGGAGAAAAGGAGAGCATCGGAGTGGACCTCACCTGGTGGTGTGGATGTGGACGCATGATGCAAATAGCATATCGCATGCCGCATGGGCATGCCATTGGTTGAGCGCTGAGCCGTTGAGGCATGGCATGGTTGCGTCTGCCGTCTAGTCTATGGACTGTTACTGTACTTTCTCTGTTTAAATTTATAAAAACGTATTTTTTTTGTTCAAATTTAGGGTACTTAGGGATCGTTGTCTTTGCCTCGATAAGACGACATGATTGTGCCTAGAGAAATAGATTTACACAACGATCGAAAGGAGATGCAAAACAATGGTCAGATGGAGGAGCGGACAACGCTCACCAGGGAATCGCGCAATGGCCTTCTTTCATTTCTTCATCATCCATTGGCTCTCCTCATTTCTTCACCGTCGAAACACTAACTTTAAAATTCTCTCCTCTCTTTGCTCTCATTTATTCATTATACTACCAAGAAATCGGAGCATCAAGGAGCTCCCAAACGGTGTCCACCTCTCTTCAAAAGCGACGTTCATTATGGTGAGAGAATAATTGAAGAAAGAAGATTATCCCTCATGTCTAGAATGGTGAAAAGGCAATCACATGCGTTAAGAACTAAGAATTAGCTAAAAAGTGGCATCAGCATCAACTAAAGAATTCTGAGATCGTACAGTTGTATGCTGACCTCAAACGTATGAATAATCTGGACATTGTTTAGTAGATAGTATGTACACATGTTGTTATAATTAGTATATACGTATGTTGTCACTGTACTTTTTTTCCTTACTCAGAGAATCCCACTCTATGACGTAAAGTTTTTAACGAGATAGTAATACGAATTTGATAAACTGAAAGATAGATACTACGGATTTGGATGGACGCAACAGAAGACTCAAAGGTAGCAGATTTTGGCAGCACAATATCAACACAAGCATTCTTATTTCCACTGCCAACATGCAACCTAAGCCCGAACCCATCAGCTCCTCCCATTTCCGCCTACCCAAAACCCCCTTTTTCTCCTCTCATCCAATCCTGAGCCACTAAACCCCTAATCCCCATGCCCCCCACGTGCGCACCGCCATGGACTGAGCCGCGGCCTGTAAGTTCAAGGTTCAATAAATTGATTTTGATGATAATGACAAATACAACTACGAGACTAACTTGCTTATCAACTATAATATTGTCTAGTCTCTTCTTGGATGTAATTAATGGCAAATAGTTTTGGATATTATGACAAATACAATTATAAGACTAATATGCTTATTAGTTATAATATTATCTAGTCTTATTTGGATGTAATGAATAACAAATGTCATTTTGAGACTAATGTGTTTGATTGATTATAAACTCTAAATCTCACTTGGATGAAACGGTAAAATTACAAAGATATGTATTCGATATCTTATTTTTATAACTAAGAGCATTCATTAGAAGCTCACAATCTAGAACATTCTGCAGACTCCGCAGCTGTAGAACCAAAAGCAGACAGCAGTGTGATGGAGGGTAGTGAAGTATTTCATAACTCAACGAAGTAACAAACAGTTAGGTGCATGGAACGTGCCCGCAGTTATACGCTGTTAATGTGACAGGGGCATTAACCAATTCCACTGTAGCGTAGCAGCCCATAAAGGCAATGTCACATGAGCGACAAAGAAAACAACATCGATACTGTACATTTGTATCTTTCAGTTTAAAAATACAAGTTCGATGGTCGGTCGTAATTGATACCGCAGCTTTAAACACATCCTCTTGTACAATTAGAATCCAATCTTCCGGTCCAACTTGTTCAAGAAAAAAAAGAAAAAGAAATCTCCAATTTGTCAGACATGGTGATGGCGCACAAAATACCCCCACCGACTCGTACCAGAAAGGTATATGACGAAGTTTCCCTACCAGCAGGCACTAGATCTTCCCATCGGTCAATCGAATTATGCTAGGATTGTACGCGGAGTACAGATATAGCAGTATCCAATCACATCAACCAAGATCGACACAGGACAAACCGCGAAACAACCTTCTGCCACAAGCGACAGACGACTTTTTCACTATAGCGCGTACAATCACATCAAAAAATTTTTTTGTTTTTTTATTTTTTTCCTGTATTCTTTTACATCATCTGTTCTAGATTAACGTACCGTTTTTATTTTTTTATTTTTTAAATTTAATTGTACTCAATAAACCAACTCAACTCTGATATTTTTCACCAACTATAGAACTCGTTCTTTTTGGTGCGATCGATGGTTTTTGGTACATTTCTGACAGTTGCGGAAAAGATATACTCGCTTGCGATTTTTTATGGTACAGATATTAGTTTTTTAACGTGTACTACAATTAACTTGTAAACCCCATCTTAAAAAAATACTCCGTTTAAAAGTTAGTTACTGTAGCAAAAGCTAAAAACAGCTTTTAGAAACCGCAAAGACCAGGCCCATAGTGTTTTTCAGTAAAAGACAAAAGCCATCGCTATTCCGACCACCCCCGTGAGTTCTGTCATGCGTTTTACGAGAGGGAAAAAAATTGATTCGTCTCCAAAGAATAATATATCATGGTATGGAACAATACAGCAAAACAACACATCAGTCACGTTCTCTTACACCAGAATAGATGATCTCTCTTCTATTCTAAAGAGGGGGTGAATTTGTTTGCGTCTTCAATGAATGGGGGTAGAGGCGGATTATCTGTACAATGGCATCCACGTGCTGACCCAACTCTTCCTTCTCTCTAAGCATAACCAACATAGCTACAAAATGTTCAAAAACCAAGACTGTAGGTCGGGCGCACCTCTGTCTAGCGCGCATCGCAGAATTCCATGCAAAATGTCAATTCAGCCCCGGCATTCCCTTGATTTACCGTAAAACAATTCCTTTTCCCTCGCTACGGGTTTGCTGGAATAACTGGGCTCCACCAAGATCAAATCAACGGTCATGCTGAGCCGTCACCTGTCAGAGCTCAACCTCATGAAGATCCTCTGTCAAACCGTTGAACTGCACAGATGAATTGCTGTTGGAACGACTATGCGAGGGCATGGTCCGTCCGTCAGGTGATCTAGCGCCTGCCACAGCACTAAATTGCTCAGAGTATGTTCCACTCCATGATGCTGCTCGTGATCTCGAGAATGAGCCGCTGTTACTTCCCTGATTGGGAGTAGCGATGTTGTCCATGCTCGGATACCGCTGAATGGTAGATGACATCGGTGCTGAAAATTGTGTCGCTGGCGGGGGTGAAGAAAATGACGTTCCTGCTGGGGGTGAGGATGAACGCTCATCCTGAATGAAGGTTTCCCTATGTGTCTCCGCTGTTCGGTGAGGCATCTGCTCTGCAGCAACTACAGCCGCAGTGGGCACAAAGAACTTGGCGCCAGCTGGTGGTGTCACAGATGGAGCAGCCGGTTTGTTATAAGATGGCACTGCTCCTGTTGCACCAGCCTTATTGAATGTGTCCACATATCTTAAAAAGCAGAAGAAAAAAAAGGCACACAAGTTCCCCGTTTAATATTTCACATAGCAATATAGAAAAAGAACTGAAAGCAAATGACAGTAGTACTGAATTACCTGGATCGGACACCCATCCGTCCACGAGCAGAAAACTGGTTCTGGCTGGGCGGAATTGGTGGCATCCCCAAACCATGCTCTGAAGAATTTGAAGATTTCCATTCTTGGACTCCGTTGGGAGTATGACTTCCACTCATGGGGCCATTTAAGTTATAGTCTGGCATACCATTCTGGAATGAGGATTTTGTTGGAGGTGGAGGGAGGGGAGGCTCCTCGGCAGGAATTTCAGCACCTTCCTCCACCCATCGCTTCAGCTTTTCATCATAGTAAAACTTGTTCTGTTGCCCTAATTTAGCCTTCAGAACATAAATAGGATATTAGTGTTAGCGATTTAACGTTGCTACACAGAAGAGCAAACGGAACAAAGTTTGTCCAAATTCATAACTCAGTAAGTACCTGGCGGTGGGATTTTGAAACAAATCCCATTGTCTTCTGCAGTGTGGAACCCAACCAACCAAATCGTGAAGTGCCCGATCCTGATGCACTGCTCTGTGTGCTATCCGATCCAGCACCCTATTAGAGTTTTTAAAATGAAGTGAAGTGAGGAGAGAGAATTAAAAGATCTTCCTCACTTAGCATTAGTAGCTAATTAGAAACTACTCCTTTCCTAAGTTTAATTTCCTCGACCAAACACGTAAGTACCTGTTTTGGGGTTCTGCCAAAGTCCGGTTCAGAAACACTTCTGTTGTGCGCAATCATCCTGCCAGTGACACCACTATTCTCGGCCATCTCACTCATAGACTGCGCTGATGCGGATGGCATCAATGATGACATGGTCATTACTGATTGGCTATTTACAAATTTTGTAACTGCAGGTGCAGTGTAGCTCTCTCTATCACTAACAGAGCCCTGTGGCAATGGTGGAAGTGGCGCGGATGGTGTACCCATCATGCGGGATATAGATTTATCAAGTGAGGTAAAAATCTTTCCAACTAGTTTTGCAGGGGCAAGATTTGTGCCATACCCACCCTAAACAAAAACAAGGAAAGCAAATGGATTAATGATCAATGAGAGAGAGAGAGAGAGTAGCCCAGCTACAATGCAAAACAAGATTTGGAGCCAACAGAACAGAATCAACAATAGTAATAACTATTAATAAAGTAATGTTGTACCTGCTGGTGAGTGCGTATCCTGTCCTCCAGAGAAAAAAATAATTGCTTCCATGCTTCCAATTCTGGGGCACGGCCTGAGGCTTTCAGCACCTTCATAGATGCTTGGCAATACCTTGAAAAGGTGATTTAATTGGGTCAGAATGCACAAGCACAGAGTCTAGGGAAAGAACTGAGACATTCGCTAATCATGCACAAGCCAACAAGGCAACAACCTACCTCAAAGAATCAGCAACCCTTCCCACTTCCGCAAGCATGTATGCATATATCAGCTTATATGGTTGAAAGGGTAGAAGGATATACTGAGAATTACCAAGCACCTTCGCATATTCATAAACCTCTGTCCTCTGTTGTTGGCATTTCAAAGATATTAGTCCAGAGCAGTGAATAGCAAAGAAAAACAAACCACGTATCGGATTATGCACAATCCTTCCTATGTATCTACGTGGTAATTGTTCAAAACACATTGCAGGTTAAGGCTATCCTTCGGTATAAACAACAGAAGAAAATAGCTTCAAAGTAAACTTCCACCAAGATTCGAATTTTTTGCAGGTAATGACAGATAGCAACAGACCTGAATGGCTTCAGGGCTGGCAAATGTTCGAGGACATTTCAAGTGGTCTGCACCAATGAGACATAACCTTGCACTTTCAGAGTATGAGTCGATATTTAGTTCAGCAACTAAATAGCATGAATGAGCAGCTGCAACCTGTATCAAACAGTGTGTAAGGTACTTGATCACCCAAAAAAGAAAAAGAAAAGAAATATTACATCTGCAAATACATATCATACAAACCTCATTTTTCTCCTTCCAAAGGCAATCTCCGAGATGAGTAATTACTAGGTCATCCCCTTTTGTCTTATTTGCAGTTATAATAGCCAAATTCTCCTCCCAATCATCCAACATGCCATTAGGACTAGGCTGTCCCACAAAAACACTAAATTATGAACTCAGCCATGAATTAAACAGAAAAATCAGGAAAAGTTAAAACTGGAAGAAATGGTGCAACCGTACAATTCATTACCAATGGAGCAAAAAGAAAATCATTTCTAAGCAACATCTAAAAGTCATGACACTGCAGTAACCAAGAAATGATAAAATATTGTTACATCTTTACATAACAACACGAGACAGGCAAGGCCTACAAAAAAAGGTAAGAGCAATTCTTCCTATTGCTTCAAACTATACAATTTCCTATTGCTTCAAACTATACAATAATCATTAAATGGTCAAGATATTAATTCATCTAGCAAGTGAAGAAATCATTAACCATGTAATTACCTCCACGGGCTGCTGGGATGTACCTAGTGTACCATAGTTGCTGTTGATGTTGTTCTCTACATTAAAAACATCTGCAGGCTGTCCAGCAATGAGAAGGCACAATGTTCGCAAAGGAGACCCTGATAAAAAATGGCAGCAAGCCATTTTCTTCACTGTATCTACGTAAAACTGCACCACCAGTCAAAAAAGAAAAAGAGAAAGAAAACTTAGGGAAATGGAAACCTGAGAGGCAAATCAAGCAAACTATTTAGAGTACAAACAAAAGAAAAAGGTTATATTTAAGTCAAACAAACCTTATCACCAAGTTGTAAAGCAAGTATGATTGCAGGTCCCCACAGCTGACCTTCCTGGGCACACTGAAGGGCATCTTTTCTTCTCCCAGAAACTAGAAGCTTTTGGACCTCTTGTGCAACAGCCTACAAAAAGGATAGTTGCCTAAACTGGGGGACATTTGGCCAAATATTGAATGACATAGAATATAAATAACAATTACCTGCATCTGACTTTCGGAGGGAATATTTTTCATGCAACGAACATTGGATCCAAAATCCCCCATATGAACACTACTTCTCTTACAAGATGAAAAGAGCTTAGTTACTGCCATTTCCGGACCATCCGTATCCTATTATTGAGAATTCAAATACGAGTCAGAGATACACAGGTAAAAGAAGTAGTCAGATTCAAACACAAGGTGATGCTAAATAATGATCAATCTAATTCATGTTACTCAACAAAAGAAAGAAAAATCTGAAATCAAGCAAGGTTCCACAAGATAATGCTAATAAATGTCAACTTAGACATTCATAACTTCGCATGGTTGAACAATTTGTTCATCAGCGAATTTTAGATCATACTATCAATCTATAGTTTGAAATAGTCCTTGATAAAAGCTGACTCAATTATGTTCTTAATCCATGAAAGAAAAATCATTTTTATTAAGTAGCTCAACTAAAGGATTCTGGTTTACCACCGTAAAACAACATGAAAGCAGTAGGTACTAGGTACAATGGAGGGGGGAATGTAGAATCACTAATCTAAGATATGGCCAGGAAATAATACACAAAAGGGAAATGGAATTTATAAAGTTCAAGTCTGCAGCATCTATTATGATCACTCGGATATGATCATCGTTCTAAAAGTATCGATCTGCTGTTATTATCACGGCACAAGAATTGACTAAGTGGAACATGCATTATGTCCATCATCCTTCTGATGAGAGTTTCAAATTCAGTAATGATAGTAACAGGGGAACGAAGAATTGACTAAGTGGAACATGCATTATGTCCATCATCCTTCTGATGAGAGTTTCAAATTCAGTAATGATAGTAACAGGGGAACGAACCACATAATAGAACAGGGGATAGAAAATAACAATACAACTATAACTGCAAGAAAGACGGAAAATACCTCTTGTGATGGGTCAGACCCAAAAGGTGACCGTAGTTTTCCATAGTGCTGACATAGTATCTTCAGCAATGAAATAAGCAACTTGCGAGTATCACCTCTCTGGAATTCACTGGTGGAAGATTCATACCATGCAATCATCTCATCAAGCCATTTGTTTACATCCTTTGATGCAGCACTTCCACCAACAAGAGGACCAGGAACAGGTTGACGGCATAAAGCATGGAAGTAACTAAGTGCACTGCCATTAGTGATGCTTGAAGCATCAGCTTTACTAGTGACAACCTCTGATAAATTAAGAACTGACACTGTGCCACTAGAATCCCCCTTAAATTCAAAAAAAGAAGAAGAAATCTTTTAGTTACTTGAAAATAAAATTTGTGATTTTTCTTTATAACTAAAAATATATTACAAAGGAAACTCTTTGGATACCTGATTTCCACTGTTAAAGTTTGTGGCCATTGAGCTGGTTTCTTTCATAACTATAAGCTTCCCTCCAAACCCAAAAGCAACCAGAGCATGTGGTGGCCGTCCAGCCGATGACCTCTCTTCATGCGGGGAATGACCAAATTGCATGTGTGAAGCATTTGCACCAAGAAATTGTTGATGAGAGAAGTTCGTGGAGTTCTCAGTACCAAGATAGCTGTTTGACAAGTGAACTTGGGGGCTTGCATGAGCTCGTTTCTGGCTGTGGTACATGCTCTCCATTGAAACAAAGGCTTGTGCATCCACAGCACCAATGACATCACCATAACCCTGGTTTGAAGAAGTTTCAAATCCGATGTGATTAGACTGGTGGCCTGTAGAAGGTTGAGATCCCCTGTAACCAGAATGTTGACCTGAGGAAGGTCCAAATCCCTTGAAACTGGCATCATGGCCTGTAGAAGTTTCAGATCCATTGTAACCAGCCTGGTGAACTATGGAAGGATCGAACACCTTGTAACCACCTAGATGATTCGCGGCAGGCTCGAACCCCATGTAACCACCCTGTTGGTGACCCATGGAAGATTCAGACCCCTTGTAACCAGCCTGATGACCCGGGGAAGGTTCAAAACCCTTGTAACTGGCTTGTTGACCATCAATTGCATTGTAACCACTATGAAGACTTGACAATTCTATCTTGTTGCCACCATAATGACTTGTAGTGGTTTCAGCTGTGTTAAAACCAACCTGGTGATTTGCGGGGGAACTGAAAGATTCGGCATTTGCATGCTGATCAGAACCATAGAAACTGCCTGCCAGGCTATCTGTTACACTTTCATGTTGCATAGTGTTGCCAAACGCATCCGTCTGCCATTGGCTCTGATTACTATAGCTATTTGTAAAAGAGTGATGTTGGGCCACCTGATTGTGGACAGCAAGATCCTCGGTTTGTTTGACGTTATAATTTGTCCTGCCAGAAGATGCAACAACACCATGGTTTGCACCATCCTGAAGCGCACTAGTTGTCACAGCCTGTGTGGTGGCCTGCTGATACAACTCAAGCGATTGCCACTGCTGTGTGTTGGTATCGAAGTACCACCCTGGGTACTCCGCGTAGAACAGCATGTTGGGTGGGTACTCCAAAGCACCTGCCTGTCCCCAGGTCGATACACTTCCCATAGTGGTGCCCTCCTCTGCAATCGTCTCCAGCGCTGCCTGCGCTGAATTCTGCAGGTAAGAAACACCAAACTGCTGCTGCTGCACATTCTCACTACTATTATCCACCTGGGCAGCGCTCCCAGATGTATCAAAACTATCAACCTGGTACCACTGCTGTGTTGCCTCATCGTACTTCCACCCAGGGTAAATGCTCTCCAAATACTTGGGATCCATGGAATCCACAGTACCACTGCCACTCTGTTCCAGCTGCTGCTGCACATCGGTGTTCTGATTCGAGCTCCCCCCGAAAAAACCTTGATCCGTCACCTCAGTGGCCAAGCTCTGACTACCGCTGAAGAACCCGTGATCCGACGCCCCCACGCTCCCAACCACGGAACTCTCCAAGTTCTGGTTCCCAGCCATGCTGCCAAAAAATCCCTCCTCAGCGGCACCTCCCGATAGATCACCGAATGGATCAACCCCATCGTCACCGCCGCCTCCAAAGGAGGCCCACTGCGCCTGCTTGACCGTGGTGTGGACGCCGCCCTTGCCCGAATCCGGTGACCCACCCTCCGGAGGCGCCTCTGCGGTGGGAGGCGGTGCCGCGACCTCCGCCACCGGCGCCGGCGCCGCGGACGGTTCGGGGTCGTCGTCAGCGAGGCTGAGGCTAGAGACGCCTCGAACCAAGGCGGCCTCCGCCACCTGCCCCTGGTCGTCCTTGGCGGGAACAGGAGCAGGGGGTGGGTCATCTTCGTCGTCGACGAGCTTGTCGAAGAAGTCCGCGTCAGTCTGGTCGTCGGCGGCGAAGGAGGCGGCCATCTCCGGTGGAATCACGACGGGATCGAGGAGATCTCGTGGGATCCGAGGGGGGTGGATCTAGGGTTTGGGTTGGGTCAAATGGCGGGAGCGGGGGCTTACCGGTGGGGGCGACGGGGAGTTGGAACGGAGAGATTTGCAGGCAGGCGACGGAGGAGGGAGGCGAGACGGTTGGGCTCACGGCAGGCGACGTCGCATCACCGCACCACCCATTCCGAACGCCCTTTTCTCTTCCTGCCCTCCTTTCTCTCTCGTGTGTTTGGGTTGGGCCCTTTTTTTCTTTTTATTTAATTAGGAAGGATCTATTTTCTTTCTTCCTTTCTTTTTATTAGGAAACCAGAGATAAAGATTGATATTTAAACGAATCCTTTCCATTTAAACGAGTCCTTATCCGTAGTGGGCACCTCACCTCCTCCTATAAATAGAGAGCCATATGGCTGATTTTGTACCCCAATAAATTGAAGCAATAAAGAAAGACCATGAGTTCTTTCTATCTCTCTGTGTGTTCAATCTATTCTTCTGTGATTCTATAATTGATTCGTTCTTATTCTAAGCAGAGGAATCGCTCGGACTGGTCGCCAGCGAGGGTTTCTCAACACTTTTAACCTTGTGAACAGTACATGGTGGCTAAATCTGGATACCTCAACGAATGAGGTGAGCTAACTGAGAGAGGAGCTGAATTATCTATCAAGCTTGTTTTTTTTTGTAGAATAGATGCTGTTTAGTTTGCGGTTGAACAGTGCCAGAGGCTGCAGGGGTCCTAACTGCTTCAAAATTTTTGATATATTTAGCACTATTTATAACCATAATTATAAAAATAGCTGTATATCGCACATATTGACAAAAATATCGTTTTTGCCGTTCGGTGGCCGAATGGCAGCGCTGGAGGGCTGACGCGTGGCCCCTACCACTCTGCCACTGAACGACAGGCAGCCTGCCACCTCCATTGGCAGACGGCAGGTGATTAAGATGGCTGATTAGCTGGCTTAATCACTGCCCCTTTTGCATATTATTTGTTTGAATTTTTAAATATAATAAATGAGCTCAAAAAATTACAAAATTTTGTGCGCAGCTTCCCAACACAACATACTTCATTGTCTATTTTTTTGGTAATTTTATTCATTGTAAATGTTGCTTAAAATTTGTAGGAGTTATTACATATAGCAAACGAGCTCCAAAAATTACAAAATTTTATGTGAAGCCTCCCGACACAGTCGTAGTAATTGTGTATTTTTTAGAAATTTTATGTGCTCTTAATTTACCCAATAATCTACTTTTGGATGCTTCTAAGGAGCGGTACACAGCGCTAAAGTTTGCAGCGTACGCAGAGTAGAGCTTAGCGTTTACACCATACCCAAGGTTTGGAGACTTCAGTGGGCAGAACTCCTCCAGTTTTGTTGCCACATCATACAATCAAGGCGAGAGCTCCTCCCCACCACGAGGATTTCTAGAGTCCTTCGTTCACGATATCATTACTGGCGGCTCGCAGTTTGGCATATCTCAGTTGGAGGAATCGACCTTTATCGGACCCAGCCGGCTATACCTCAGCATATTGGATAAAACATTTGGAGCACATAAAATTTTCAAAAATATTATATAATCACTATGACTATATCGGAAGGTTTCACATAAAATTTCGTAATTTTTGGAACTCATTTGCTAGATGTAACAATTCCTACATATATCAAAATTGTATAAATTTTTAAGTAACATTCACAATAGATAAAATTACCAAAAAATAAAACAATGAAGTATGTTGTGTCAGAAGCTGCGTATAAAATTTTGTAATTTTTTAGCTTATCTACTATATTTAAAAATCCAAACAAATAATATGCAAAAAAAAAGTAGGGTAGTGATTAAGCCAGCTTAATCACCTGTCGTTTGGCCATAGGACGACAGGCTGCCCGCCGTCTGGTGGTGGAGCCGCAGGTTGCCTACCATTAGCCCTCTAGTGCTGCCACCAAGTCACCGGACGGCAAAAATAATATTTTTGTCAATACACAAGACATACGACTATTTTTATAATTACGGTTGCAAACAGTACCAAATATGGCAAAATTTCAGCTGCTTCAACCTATTGTGTTTTATGTTACCCTACGAGAATTAATTACTGTATGATCCATTGAAAATTACAAACTCATAAAAACATATGATGTTTACTCAGCTTAGACACGTCTTAAATGTGACATGTCTAGTTCTCTCTCCTCACCATCTTTCCTTAACCAAAATCTAGTGTAACTAGAATTTAGACATATATGACGTGCAGCATTGGATATTTTATCTCTCTTAGCACCGATTGAGCATTGGATAAATTTGTAACTAGGATTATTTTCCACAAATAGCATCTCAAAATGGTAAGCCAAACAGAATAGAGCCATGTTCATTTTGACTTTTAAAAGTTACTTTTCTGCATTAAATAGCTTTCAAAGAAATTATTTTTTCAAGACAGGGTCTACTAATCAATTGTAGTACACACTATAGATTTATATCAACTAAAATCGTACGCGAATACCTCTCTCTATAATCTTCTCTATAAATTGTTATTATTCATAAACCAAAACCAAAAATCAAAATCAAAAGCCTAAACGGGCCCTAAGATGGGACACATTGTAGCTTCAAAAGCAACCTCCAACACCAAGCATGGCCCAAGAATCATGCCGAGAACACAAATAGCAAGAGATTGTCATGGTGAACACCAATATAAATTTGAGAATTCAGATATAATTGAACGCGAGAAAAGATGAAGACTGTCATGGTGAACACCAATATAAATAGAATTTAGATATAATTGATAGCGAGAATAGATGAACATTTCATAAATCTGCTCATCATACAAAATGGTTTTTTTTGGGAGTTGCTCATCATACAAAATGTTAACATTACTGCTGGAAAAGTTGAAAAGGAAGAGCATTACAACTGAATTATAGACTGTCTGCTAAGTCTTACCATCAAATACAACACTTCAGACTTCTCTGGAACATCGAGTAGGCTGCGTTCCATTCGACTTCGAGCTTATGCTTATTGACTTTTGTTGCAGTATTTTTTTTCAAAAATAGTGTATTTTTTCAAGACGAGTCTAAAAGTAAATTATAGTACTCATTGTACTGATTTTATCTGTAATGGCCAAAATCATACGTAAATATCTCTCTCTCTATAATTTCTCTCGCGAACAGCTAAAAATCATAAGTCATAAGCCAAAAAGTATGAGCTAACGGTAAATGGACAGAATAAAGACCCACAAAAAAAAACCAAAACTTCTAATGCATGTTCTACAGTATCCAATAATATCATATTCGCCTACGGTTGTCAACCCTTGGTTTCTTGGATGCAGCTGCAACATTGGAATTATCACCACCGGATTGTATCTGGTATTTTGAAAAGGAAACTTTTAGCTTATTCACATAGTCACTGTATTGCAAATGATAGGCTATGAGGATAATCTTACCTTACCAAGCTTCTCTCTGACTAGTTTTACGGTTGCATTCATCGACTCGGATGGAAAATAATCCTACAAACAAAAGCATTTTCTTTGCACAATGGTAAAATAGCATTTCAATGAAGGAAAGAAAACCATGAGCTGCAAAATGAAAAGGGGGATTTGTTGGAAACTCCTAAAGAGTGTCAGGTTACATTAAACATGTTGCATTACATGACATGATATCCAAATAAGTTACAGGTTTTGCCTTTACCAGGTACTTTGCTTAAGTGGTGACTGATGTTTGTTTTCTAGTATTACTATATCTCAGTTGATCAAAGTACTTCACAACATTATATAGCTTGCGTAACAAATGCCCAAATTTTCTCAATGAAATACTTATGGGTATTCAGATTAAACATTGTTTTACTACAACATACCTTATTAGAGGGCACATGACCGAAACGAGGATCTTCGATATGAGAAGCATGAATTGTCCTCATGTATTCCCTGAATATGAATAAAATGAACCTTTTTAGAAGAACAGTCTCATTGGTGGTCACTTTTTTCTCAGAGAACAGTCAGATTGTATTGTTTTAGCCTAGCAGCATAGTTCCACATCATCCAACATAACTTTTAACAATTAGATACAAACCCCTCAAAAGACAAAGAACTGTATAGGATTCACATCATAATCGAGTCCATTCCCTTAAACAAAACAAAAATCTTGGTTGGTACTGCCAAATTGATGCACAGAAGCTCAGATCACGCCCAAACACAAAAGACTGAACTAACTGCCTGGAGAAATGGTTTCAATCTTCTAATTAAACCTTGTCGGTTTTGCTTTTAACTTGATTGTGCTTTATAGATCTCGATATCTTTTTGTCATCTTGCAATGGCTAATATAACCATAAAGACTGAGTTTATATATTCAGATCAGAGGTCATGAATCAATCATTATAGCAATATCAATTCTGAAGTGGCAATACAATTTTATATGATGAGTAACTGATGACCAACTTTTCATTATCAGTCTTACACTACGAAACCAAATAAAGAATGCGAACTGACACCAATATGTGAAACGCTAACCTCTTATTGGAGCTTATTTGATGGTGTGAATTCCCACCAGATGATCCCTGGCCTGGAGAATACTGAGATAGCCCGTCAGGTCTGCCAGCAGATGCTAAAAAATGTACGCAAATATCTAAATCCTACTATCCAAGTACCAAGGAAAATAAAGTAGCAATGCTGATAATCCTAGAAAACATTTGGTTCCATACTGTCACCATAATGATAAATGGTAAGCTGCAAAGATTAAAAGAAAATGAAACCACACATTTTATTCGGCCAAGGACTTCCTTTCTCCCGACTTCCAGTTTCTCCTTGGTATCCAAAAGACTCTCAAACTGAGGTGCATAAGACACCTGCAGCCGGTTGCCAAGAAATACAGACTCATCCAACTTCCTCTTTGCAAACCTGCAGCATCAAAGTGCCAACACCACACCTTAAATGAAAGGCAGTAATTCTGAATTTTACCAAGAGAAAAGGCACCAGTGGTGGGGAAACAATTGGCTCACATTTGCTGCCAATAACTGGACCACAAGACCTGAACTAAATTAAGCCCTCAAAGAAGGTCCAGACCAAATAATCCAAACCCTTCTTTAATTCACAACTTAGTAATACCAAGTCAAACACTCAAACGGAGATCAAAGGAGACAAATTACTGAATTTTATTCCAAAAAGCCTACGCAATTCACTTTTGGGTTTTTAAGTAACTCAGTCACTTCCCCTAATTGTGATGAGTAATAGCCACATATTTCACTCACTTCGAGAAACATCAAACACCGATTGTGCAACAGAATACATACATCCTTCAACAATATCTTCTGAAATGTAAGTGCCGAATTTGATATATAACAGAACACACAAGAGAAGTCCGTACACCACACCTAATCATACAGTTCAAAAGAATATGTATAACATACCCGACAAACACAGAGATAGATGTGTGCATGTATAGATTGTAGTCACTAATTGATCGCAGCAGTGGTGCAAAATTCAACATCGTAGATAATGTGCGCATGTTCTCATGAATTAATCACCTCGCATTGCTGACATGTGAGAACTTGATGAAGAAAACATCGGTGTACGGTTCACAGTCCTCGGCATCCATGGGCTTGCACCTGAACCCAAGAAACAGTGGACCCAAAACAAAAGGTTGTTGAATACTAGTACGTACACTACAGCAGCAGCAGCAGGAAGAAGAAGAAGAAGTGAACAGGTCGCTGACTCACTCTTCCACTGGGCCGTACGTCCCGAACAGATTGGCGAATTCATCGCCGCATCCCAGAGACGGTACGTTCCGTACGATGAGGTACCTGCGAAATCAACGAACACCCCCAAAATTCGGGTCACACAAGACAAGAAGAAGAAGGATTGGATTAGCAGTAATAAGAAGGGGAGGAAGGGTTGGGTTAGGGTTGGTGAGAAGTGGAGGAAGGGTTGGTGATGGTACTTGGACTCGTCGCAGACTGTGTAGACGCGCACGGCGGCCGGCTCGTCGCGGTCACGCGGCATCTCGCCGGGCCGGCGGTAATACAAGATACGAGAACCTTCTGGTAGGTTTCAGAAGATTCCAAGAGGATTTTGGGCGCGGGCGGAGCGGAGTCGGGGAGCTGCCGCCTCCTGGTCGCCTTCTCGGGGAAGAAGGGGAGACGGGAGGCGAGGGGTAAAATGGGGAATAACTCGAGGATACTACGGCCAATTTTTCTCGAGTCCTCCATCCCAGCCGCCTAAATCCGATCGGACGGTGGGTAGAAATTGGATCGCACAGAATATTCGCGATCCATTCCGGGGAGATTTTTTTGTGGCCCTGTAAACCTTTACTTGCAGAACTAGCACTCTTCCGGTAGCACCTGCCCTCCATGCAGGGCGCGGCAAATCACCATGGAGTCCACCGAATTTAAATTAATTTCCAAAATATTTTTCTACTGAAAAGTGTACAGAGACTAACAGGTGGGACCCACGATTTTTAAAATAATTTTTTATTTATTTTCTAAAAGAAAAAGTATGGTGCTAATATGTAGAGCCATATATTGTAGCCATAGTAAAACGGGTCCATTTATCAGTAGCTATAACTTATTTAACCAGTTTTAAAAAGAATTTTAAATGGGAAGGGACCCACATGTCATAAGAGAAAGGCTTAACTTAACAGGAGGCCCCCTGGTTAGCCAGGGTTAGCGATTAGTAATAACAATCATTAATTTAGGCTCATTATGTGTTTAAACTAATGGCACATGAACAATACCTTCATTCTCCTGCTGAGAGGAGCGGAGCTCGTCGCCAACGAGAGAGACCACGACAACAAGGGGGAGGGCAAAAATGGGATCCTCGCATTGAATTGCACCTAAAGGTAAGGCGGTGTGAGCTGATTTAGGGGCTTCGGTGGCCAACGGCGATCGGGAGCATCGCACTACGGCGGACCACATCTCTAGAAGCCTAATTGCGAGCTAAGGAAGCAACACGGGGGCGGAGAACTACTTATTGAAGGTGGAGGCGGAGGTTGGGGAGGTGTAGAGCGGGCTTGATGAGGACATCCCTACAACTATCATATCTACATTACCAAAAGGCCCAATTACTCGAGCGAGAGCCAAGCTTTTAAATAAACAGGTTAATTTGTTTCTTAATGAATTCTCTTCTGTTAATGAGAGCAATATACTACCTTATGTCAATTTCTTGTGCATTGTTAGATTTGAACAACTTGAAGGCGAACCTGTATCAGGACTTCAACAATGTAGCAAACCAAGGAAACAAAGCTCAGATGACTTGGGAGGTCCACACTGCAACAAAACAAGAGTCCAAGGCGTGGAAGGGAGTATTCGATTCAGCCCATAAATGGAACCGCGAGAGAAGAGGGCCTGCGTGCCTAACTCCAAGCCCAAGGTCCAAAAACCTACACGGGTTGTATTCTGAAGCATGCAGCCGCCATATATATATGTCTACACATGCGTGATGGGAGGGAGGACTAGATTTTGGAGAAAAGAAACCATACGTGATGTGAACTCTAGAAGGAGATTTTTGAGAGCTTTCTTTGTGCATGAGTTTGACATTTTGGTTAGCCAAATAAATTCATTAGAAAGATTTGAGAGTTCTTGCAATTTGAGATCGTTCAACCTTTCCGCTGGAAATTGGGAGCGCGATAGGGCTTCGCCTGGTGGTCGTGAAGTTCGGCGCGTGTGTTCTTGCGAATTAAAGAGCGTTCGTTCTTGCATTGGCAACGGAGGATCGCTACGATTCGAGAGGCTACACGTGAGTATCCAATCCTACGTTGAGAAGATCGGGCGACCCCGTATCAGGGCTGACGGCATAGACCCGGTAAGCGGTGAGGAGGTCATCACGTATGGCTTGCTGGAGAGGAAGGGGATGGTCAGCGAGGTTTGGGGTGGTGTCGTGAAGCTCCAGGCACGGGGAATCAAAAGGAAGCGTGGCAAAGCACAATCGGTGGTGGCTTGAGCGACCGGAGGGGAGGAAGAAGGAGGTGGGATGCGCTCTAGGGCAATTGGAAGCAGTAGGGAGCAATTGGGGGTGGGTGGAGATGATGTGCAAGCTTTATAGCTGAGGGGAATAGGAGATAGCAGTTGGGCGCCATTATAACTTGCGCGGAGGCTGAGGGCGGCGACGCTCGGTGCTCGACACAGCGTGAAGCAAGGGAGGCGGAGCTCGACGTGCAGCGCAGAGGAGACTCAACAGTCGAATGCGGAGGTTGCGGGCACGCAGAGCTAACACGGCGCGGGCGTGACGGACACGGGGAGGATGTGGCGTCAGGAAGAGGAAGTAGAAAGGGGGGTCCGGGGCAGAGGCGGTGTGATACCGACGAGGCATAGTGGTGCACATGGGCAGGAGGGTGGCGGTGCACTGTTGCAGATAGGAGACAGCTGGTGCACGTGGCGGGGGCGGGCCGGGGTGCACATAGCCCAGGCGTAACGCACCCAGAGTGTGAACGGCACGAGGAGGGGGTGGCATGGGCCGTCTTGGGTTGGCCTGGTGGGCCAAGAAAAGAGGGGAATAGGCTGGGCTTGGTCTAAGAAAGGTTCTGGAGTTTTTGAACATTTGAAAACTCGGTTTAAAATTGATTTTGAACTTTGATTTGAATTTCAAATTGTAATTTTATTCAAGCAATTCTCAAGGCTCCCAAAATGGGATGTTACAGCTACACGGTCCCGTCACCGAACGGAGGACGTCGGCCAACGCCGTGGACGCGCCTCTCCAACAAGAACGCATGCGTTCTACTTCTACCGGACTCAGCCTCCCCTCGCCGGCCGGGCGGCCACGCTCTCCAGCGACAACGTCGTCGGAGGTCCGTCGAGATCAGCCGTGCGCTGCTCACCACAGCCGAGCGCAAGGGCTCGGTGGTTTATTTTTCGTTGCAAAACGAACAAATAGCACAACAGTTGATCGACATTGCACCGCAAAGACTGCTACTTAATTGCAGGCAAGGGCGACACAGTTTCCCGTCACGGACAAAGCAACATAGTAACATCCTTCTGTGCGTGCGAATAATCCACCCAACACAGAACTGCACGTCATAGAAAGCAAGAAAAACACCCACCTATGGCAGGGAACATCATTTCGACAAGCAAAACACTGCAAAAATGTCATATGTTACTAAGATACCATTCCAATGCTGCTCCAACAGCAGCAACACATTTTTACAGGTCTGCGAGATTGACAAAACTTATTATTTTCCCATTCTTCCGGGACAAAGCAGTATGCAGTAAAAGATTCACAAGTGACTTGCAGTTTCTCTTCCTCGATTAAAATTAGAAATAGAGCAGCGGAACAAATGGAGGCAGTCAGATCGGGACACCGTAATTCACAATCTTCGTGAGGGCAGCGTTAAGGACTCGCTTCTCTTTCTTGACCTGAGAAGCTAGGCCAGAGATCTGCAAGAAAAAAACAACCTTCTATGAATTCCCCAGCTTCAGTAACAAAGTATCCACAGATTAACAAAGGGTATTCAATCATGGCCATTTATGCTTTCGAGATTTGCGCACTGTTGTGGAGAGGTGCAAAATTATAGCTCATGCACACAATTTGCAAGTACATGCGCAGATGGCCATGATGCATGTACTGTTGTGCACATTTACAAGTTGCATGTAGAATCTATCAGCATCAAAAGGAACACAGGATACAGCACAGTTTTCTGAACGTAATTCATTGCTCAGTACATGAGACGTATGTTAAGACTTAGGAAACAAAGACAGGAAGGATAACAAAGAAAAAGAACGTTATCCTCTATTTATGAGATTCTGTCAGGAAGCATATACCAAGGATACCCTTTTTAAAAGGTAGGTTCCACAGAACAAACCAACTCTTGGTGTTGATGCAAAATGTAAATGTGGCTTTGATCAATAGTAGCTTATATCAATCAGGGGCGCACCACAAGTAATTACCACTGAACAGGGATAAAGACAATAAATGAAGGTCCTTGTGGAAGGTCTAACACAAATATATTAATGTCAACATGGTGAGACAGCTATAGTCAATATCAAGAGTACATACAGAGGCAAATGATGCATGCAACTGCAAATGAACATCTATTGAACATTTTAATGTAAACTTGATTTGTATACTAAACTAATGCTGTAGACTGTATTGTAATTACAATTATGAAACCTATGATGTTATGAGAAATTCATTATGGGCACTTATTATTAAATCCATACCAGGAGAAACTGGCAAGACTGCCAGGAAAATAAAGCATCAATTTCCCCTCTTTTTTTAGCAAAAAGGTTTAGGTGACAAATATGCATGACATGACAAAAAAATATAAATTTTAAATGATGGGCTAGACACATAAATCTCCTACAAACTTTCAATAAAGCATCATTGTGTTCAAAGGTACATGTAGATTTACTGACCTCAGATCGAAATTCAGATGCATGTGCTCTGGGAAGCTGATCAAGAATGCCCTTGAGACCTAGTAGGACACAATTCATCATATGCAAAATTCAAGACGAAATAATTTCCATAGTAAAATTCAAGTGGCATAGAACAAAGCAGTGATATCTCAAGGAATTCTTACACACCTACTGCTTGTTTTTCAATATCACTAATCTGGTTCAACTCACTTTGAATGGTACACCCTTCTTCCCTGAAAAGTAAATAGCAACTCCAACGTTATATCAGAGCAACAGGAAAAAAATAATAAAAGGGTTCATCAAAGAAAGGCATGCCTGAGCGTATTCCACCCTTTCTGAAATCTTTTTTCTGCAGTCGCAGCTCTATCCTGAATTCCATATGCAATAAATCAACCATGAATATCATTGGAAATTATAATACCCAAGTAGACAACAAATGGTTCGACTTTTTTGAAAATAAAGAAATTTACCATCAACTTCTGGCTTTCATTGGACACAAGATTGACGGTTTGCCGCATGTGATTCACTTCAGCTTGGATGCCAGAAAGTAGGGTCTGCAATATGGAAACTTAATTAAGACAATCAATCTATTTTCTTGCCATCTCTAAGGAAAATCAACCCTGCATTTTATTTTTGTTCTGGAGAATGTAAGGTACCATACATGAACTCCGTGACATTGTGCTTAAGTTTGTTTTTTTAGATGAACTTGTGTTTAGTTTGTTCTAAAACAAAAGGGATTGTATCAGAACATGTGCATGTAAATAAATAAAGCATGCTGTCCAATAGGTGTGGTGACAAGTTCTAAGCAAGATGGTGAATGTAACTTTAGAGATATGAAACTAACAAGTAACATTGTCAAGAAGTCACCAAAATTTTGCGGTAATTAAATTGACATATAGTTCTTACCTCCTTGCTCACAAATATGCACCGTACTCGTTGGATTAGGTAGCTCCTTGGCCCTGCAATGATCCAATCATATTAAATTTAGCAGTATATAAGAAAAGGCCTATTTTTCGACCTTCTTGAAACAATCATGGAACAAACTTCCACTGAATCAACAACCTTGTAGTTTTGTACCATGGAATCAGCAATGGCTTTAATAGGATTCAACAAATTCCAAATTATCAGAATAATGTAACCAGACAGTTTGAACAGACAGGAAAAAGATCTGTTCATATTAGTTTTAAGTTGGACGCAAATAATGGACTCACCGAGGTCTCAAAGACATTTCAATCAACTGTAAGGAACATACAAAGAAATCAATTCTGGAAGTGTATTATGTGGTTACAGAAAATACTACAGGACATTTCATTTTACAATTTCCATTTAGGTTTCAGAAAATAATTTGGTTTAGCATGTGGCACTAACAACTACTAACTCTAGTTATCTTCTACAAGTGCATAGCATTCCACAAGCAAGTAGCGTGTTACATCGTGAATAACACAAATAGCTGAAACTTATCCAATATAACACCACAAAGCAAATAAGTATAAGTTTCAAGAAAATTGTATTTACTTTTGAACAGCACAATCCCTGCAGCTGTGGCAAAGCCTGAAGCAATACCTGGATGCTCAATTGCCATGATGACACCCTCTGCACACACAGGAACTAAAAATTCAATATTTGATCGAAACATCAAAAGAAAAGCAAGTTCACCAACAAAGAAGAACAACATCGGCAAGCCATCAAATCCAATCATTGGACATACATCAGACCAAAAATCAGGGGTGGATGCACGTTTACGAATGTGGCGGCACAGCCCCACCGATTTTATTTTTTGTTGTTTATAGTCCAAGCTTACACAGTATATGCCCCCGTATGTCAAAAACTTATGCCCCCCCATATGCCAAGAACTACATCTATCAAAACAAAACAAGGCTTAAACACGTTGACAAATAGAGAGAAAAGAAAAACATACATGATGTTGACAAAATAAGACACTCCAAAAAATACGTGTAATAGTAAGTTCTTGGATTCATTCTAGATCATTCACTAATGATAGGTTTCTTGATTTTGCTATGTTGTATGATAAATAGTTATTTACCATTAAATTTTGTCTTGAAGTTAGTTGATATTACGAAATTTAGAATGCATTACTATCTACTACATTATTGATGGATGTAGATGTGCAAACGAAGCGAATAGTTTCCATCTGACCGACCGACCGAAAGCTCACAGAATGAATACAGAAGAATAAATGGGTATCCGACACTATCCGTGTCTGACTTCGTAGAAAAAAATATGGAATAGTATATGAGATAAGTGATATCTATTTGTATATATCGGTATGTCAAGTGATATAAGGAAGTCTATTGTGACTTCACTTAGAAACAAGATACCATATATGCGGATTGCTACATCTAAACATATAGGGAATACTGAGTGCTTTTCTTTTGAAATCTCAACGATTAGTCTCCGTGTGCTCGTTCTGATTGCACTCTATTGTCCAATGTCCTTTATAGAGCTGCAAAAGAAACGGATAATTTCCGTCCGAACGTTTATAGAACGAATACGGAACAGAGAAATGGGTGTCCGGTATTATTTGTATCCGACTCCGACAAAAATACGGAATGAGATACAGGATGAGCGATATCTGTCCATATCCGCTCTGATTACACCCGTAGACGAATGCGTTGATAAATATATACAATTATACATGAAGCATGAAGCCCCCACGTCATTTCTGTTCTAGATCCACCATTGCCAAGAATACACATCAATCCATAAATATCCGATTTTAGAGCTACGAAGTAGCAAGAAACAGCACCTTTGATCTTGCCGAACACCATCTGCTCACGAGCGGAGTACTCGTTCTTTACCCATTCCAACTCTTCCTACAATTAGAAGGGGAAAAAGTTCGTGCTTTGGAAAATTTTGTTGAGATCGGAGCGAGGGGAATGGGATAAGGGGGCGGACCTTAGCGGTACGGGTGAGGCTGGGGAAGGCGGCGAGGGCGCTGTCCTTGGCCATGTTGGCGGCAGAAGCCGCAGCGATGGCGGACGAATGGGCGTGGGTGGTGGCAGTGTCGATGGCAGCCTTGGCGGCGGCGGCCATATCGGCGCCGAAGGCCTCTCCCCTGCGGGTGAGGTCCGCTGCCGCGGCCGCAGCGGAGAGAGCAGAGGAGGCGACCATGGAGGAGATGGAGCCGCTCTCCGGGTGGGGGGGCGGCGAGTCGCCGGAGCTCGCGGGCGCGTCGGTCATGGTGGTGGTGCGGGTTTGTGCGTGGGATCCAATGGACCAAACCTACGAGGAAACTAGGAAAAAGTTTAGCGCATTCCAGAGATACGCTTCCTATGTTTGAATACGTCTCGCTGAGTCTGTTTATGCTTCAGTTTAGCGTTCAATAATTGGTTACGGGAAGCATAGGACTGCGCTATCAAGCCTTGGTCACGTATCAAGCATAGAACAATTGCTGAACGAAAATGATTGATGGTATTGTATAACACATTACAGAGAGGGGAGCTTTTTATTAGAAGGAATAAGTCTTTACTTTACCCACTGAACTCTTATATTGGTATAAGTTTCAACTTGAAATCATAAACCCAGATGTTTTACAATCTTACTCATGAAACTGGTTGAAAAAACCCTAAGACTAGTTTTATAAGTGATTTTTGCTTTTATTGACTGCCACACCACCATTTTTGTCATGTGGATAAACATATCACCAAGGCCCCACGTAGTAACATCTAATCCTCTTATGTTATCATCTCTCTCTTTCTCTGCTCAGCTAGCAAAAACTATGGCTTGGAGCACCGCTGCCTGACTAGTCCTCGTGCGACGAGACTGAGGTTGACAGAGAGACCCGGCGTGCGGTGTGTCGGCTTGCAGCAACGATGTTGGAGCAAGCGAAAATATGAGCTCCTATGCGGCACAATCTCAATCAAGCGATACCGTTGCAGCTACATCCATGCTCGAACTCTGCGTCACCGCTGTAAAATCGAGCTTGTTTTTCTCCGTCCTAGTTCCGATTGATCTCGTTTTTTCCTAAATTCATCTAAAATTGAGCTCTATCTGTTGATTCTGGTTTTGAAGTTTTTGAAGTTTATTTGAATTTTATTTAATTTTATTTTATGCCTCATTCGTTTTCTCTCTCGTTATATTGCGTCTTCGAAGGAGCAGAAGCGTAACCAAAAAATCAAGAATTCATAACTGAGCAAAACTAAGATAAGTCATGTCCTTTGATCATGTTGAACCCAATTTTTAATATATTTATTTATTTTAAATTATTATATATTGCTAATTTATTACATACTCTTGTAATTACTATCCCAATTGCTTAATTTCTCTTTTGATAATTCGAATGCTATGATTTCATTATCTCCATGGGATGAAAAATTTATTTAGTGGTACAATACTAGTTGTCACATAGGTTATATGTTTAATATGTTTAGACATACTTATAGATACGTTGGGTTTTATCATCATATGTGATCAAATATTTAATTTGATTTAATGAGATATTGAATCGTGGTTAGTGCCACAATTATAAAATTTATATGCCATGATATTGATATGTCATTGGTGTTGGTTATACAAAATTGGTTTTCACTTAGACGAATGATCGTGTAATAAAGGAGAAAGTGTGGTTTGCATTTCGATGGATGTGAAAGTCCCGTTTAGGTAATGTCTAAGGACCTAACTTTGTAAACTATTGATCTGAGCCTTACTGTGCAAATCATATATCTAGTATAGGATAGATCTGACTGATATTTCAATTCTAATTTCACCATTAAGTTGAACATGATTGCTGATTTTCATAACACGCAAGAGGGGGCAATTATCTGCTAGATGGTTAATCTACTTGACGGTAAAATCTTAGCGGATGGAATTAGGTTGAAGTTGAATATTGCAAAGACTTTGTTGTAATTTTTCTTAACATGAAAATGATCACATCGTGTGGGTACAGTTGTATAACCTCTATAGAGTATAAAATAAATCGAATAGGTATGTCACCAGTTATGAACAATGCTTGATTATTTCATATGAGGGGTAGTTATTTCATAAAATTAGGTTGAATAACTTTAAAAAGTGGATAAGTAATTTACTATTGATTTATTAAAGTGAATGGTTAGTTCACTTATGATTTATTTAATTCCTTTGGTTATGTATTTATTATTGTTTTCTTTAAAGTTCGCATTTATTCTATTTATTGTATTTTATTTTAAATCATTTTTTATAAAATAACATTTCAGCCATCCGTTGGTAAGCATTGCATATTATATTGCATTTTGTTACAAATGACTCGCTGAGTAATAAAATACTCATGGCTTTATACCCATTGTTGCTCAGTTGAAGAAGAACCATATCAGCAAGAGGTATCTGAAGGAGGATACTTCGACAACTTCACAGATTAAGACTTCGTTTCTCAATTGATTGCCTATGAATATATCGAGTGGCTACCGTGCTTATTGCTGTTTTCCACTGCTAATTTCTTTAACCCTTTAGGATATTGGGCCTGTTCGGCTGGGCACAAGCCAGTCAGCTTTTGGCTTCTGCTACAGTATCTAACTTTTAAACGAAATATTTTTTTAAGACGTGGTCTACAAGTTAATTGTAGTACACGTTAAAAACCTAATATCTGTACCATCAAAAATCGTAAACGATTATCTCTTTTTCCACAATCTCTATCGCAAACAACCAAAAAGCCATCAACCGCAGCCAAGAACTATCAGCCGCAGCAAAAAAGAATAAGCCCATTAATTGTAAGGTTATCTATAAGATCGTACTCTGATAATTATTTATATTTGAGTTTTTTCCTTTATTTATCACACATATAATCAATATTTCATTTATGTTATATTATGTGCACTAGCGTAATCTTTGATTAGTACGGTATACACAAATAGTCTAAATTTGTATATTCAGATCTCGATATGTGAGCCCACAAATGTCTTTTTTTTTATGGCCCACCACCATGTCAAGGCCAACGGCTTATTCCTTATTAGAAACACGAGTAACGGCAACAACTTCACCTAAGGTTTCCTGAATCATTTTTGCGGCTGATCCTAGAATTACACATCCCTATCAGATCATCTGAGAACATGATTTTGCGCTGTATTTGGATTACACAAAGCTGCAGCAGTAGTACAACAAAATACTAGGAGTACAAAAATAGGTAGCTGGCATCTGCAGCATCAGTAATGCCATTTAGGTCTCAACTCCTCTTCTTCCTCCGTCAGCTCCTCATACCGATACCATCGCAGTGCAGCTTTACCGACTGGCAATGGAGGACGGACAAAGATCTCAACTGGTTTGGGTACATGTACTGTCAAATGAAGCTCGCCCCTGTCATCATCTTCTTCCTCAACACTGTCATCAGGGTTGCTAGATGGCACACCAAGTGGTTCAACAGCAACCCACCCAAGTCCAGAGATCGCAATGTCACAAGCAGGTCTGCGCAAGAAAAAACCTACTCTGTCAATTATGCATTTATTTATGATGTAAATTCCATGGAAGAAGCTTCCAAAAATCATATAAGAAACTGATTGACGATCGTTTCTGTTTTCTTATCATCACCGAGGGAAGATACCCCCTGAAACAAGAAAAATATGAATTACCAACGCACTACTTCCCTAGTACTGGCCATAAAATGAATGCTGCTGAATGAAGTTACAGCTTTATTATTACTCGAAAACATTACCTATCACGCTCTTCATATTTTATCTGCAACTGGCGAACACCCTGAAGCCCCGGCCATCCTTCAGCTCTCTCCTTACCGGTGGGGGGAGTCAATGTAACTCCAACTTCTCTCTGAAAAGTGAAAAGAACTGATCAAAAAGGAATGAAGCGTGCATTAAATTTCCAACCGAAACACCCTCTGGCCAGCATAACAAATATGCCACCATAACAACTGTAAGCATTGGTGCGAAAGGCAGAGAAGAAATGAGAGCAAAAGTAAATACATGAGTTGCACAGAATAATGTAAAACTTTACTTCAGAATCGAGATCAAGTTTTGAAAACAAAGCATTTTGGAAGAAGAAATAGCTTGTATCTTCAAACTAGAAGAAAATTAAACTAGTAGTAAAAAATAGACTGGTTCGGCAAGAGTAGTGGCAGCAAAATCAAAACACGCAGGAGGCCGAATAAACTGGCAATCGCGAGGAGAATAGCGAGGAGAGGCCGAAGAAGATAGCTCATTAGAAGAGGGATTTTCGTCGTGATGCTCTGATACTATGTTATGAATAGTGCTTATATTATCATGAGGCCAATAGGCCGATATATATACACGTACAGGTATATCACATATGCAGGGAACCCCTTATACAACAGGGTAATTACATATATATGTGGGATATATCTAACAATAACGAGGTGATATACCAATAAGCAGATGCATACCTTGTAAAACTCATCTGCTTCTGTGGTTGGGATCATATTGATTTTTAGCTTCTTGGGTCCATAGAATGTCAATCGGGTACATGGAAGAGCCTAGGTCATTGATTGATTATCAGTTAGTGGTCACTACTTGACAAGAGAAAATTAGAAGTGATGGGAAAAAAGTTTCAGAAGTGAAGTCAGAGCTCATTTAGATACCTTGACAACATCAATACGGACTAGTCCACCCCAGATCAATGAATTCCCACTCAATACAACATCTGTATCATTAGCCTGAACATAACATTATATTCTGAAGAAAACGATTAGTGTGCAAGTTTTGGAAAGTCAACATACATTTCAAAGAACGAAATATACATACAGGAAAACATCTCCCCCTTAGACGAGATTGTGGTGCAAGAGAAGGCAGATCATCGGCATGGATAACTGCTGCTTGCCTATGGTGAAGATGAACTCCAGGTGTGTCGTATAATTTCTGCATGTATAGATTTGGGTATGTAAGTAAACTTCAAAATGGACCTCTACAGGAGAAGATGTGAAATAAAGGGATAAGAAACAGAGGGAGCTCTTATGTTGATGCATGTCATATAGAAAATTTTGGATAGATACAAATGCATGTATTACATCTGGAGTCATGAAGAGATGCAACTTTAGAAGTATGAAGACATCCATATTAGAAGTGTTTTATTTAAGCATGTCAGCGAGATACAGGAGATTTTTTTTTGTGTAAAGCTACATTAACAAAGATGGTACAACAGGTTAGCAAGCAAAGTTAGCATACATATCTGAAAAATAAAGGCAAACAGATGGAATCATACCCCGCCTCCTAAAAATGCTTCAATCTGGATAGGACCAAGGGTTGTTCCAGGAACAGCAGATTGTATTGGCTGGTATTTTTGAGCTGCAGCTGCCACCGGATCCTTATATGCCATTGTTCCTACAACAATAGAATCTCCAACTATTAGTGTCATGAAGAAAAGAATGAGCAAAAAACGAGTAAATATTGATAGTTACAAAAGGAACAGAACAACAATAGACAAGAATGTAAGGGCATACTTAGCAAAGCACTGATAAATGCAGATTTCCCAACATTTGCCGAACCCTGTAAGGATTGATGAAATACATCATAAATAACTATAGCAGCAGAGAAGCAGACATATTACTCATATTCTATGACTTCAATCAGTCAGCGTGCATAATTTATATCGAAGGAACTAAACATGATACTCATCCTATTCAATGGGTCTATGCATATTTCACCAGTGGCTAAAGTCCAATTTTGGATCTTCCTATACTATTACTAACAAAAGTTTCAGGGCACCTAATTGATCATTATAAATTCAACATTATGTGCATCAAGCTATCAGCAATGGACTGATATATGAGCAGCAATTGCGGTGTGGAACAGCATTTTTCGAATAGGAAAGTACAATGACATGTGTATATCACTTGAGAAGTCATATAGAATTCAGAAAGGAAAGTGAAGAGTGCTTACCAGTATATATACGTCTCGGCCCTAATAAAACAGAAAAAGAGCATTATCGGCAGGGTTGTCAAATGAAGAACAGGCAGGGAAAGTCAACAATCAAGGCTGAAGAAAATTTGTGTGATGAGATGAGAAAATAATCATAGTTCAAAACTCTACACCTGTGGGGTAAGAAATAATTAAAGATATGACAGACAAAAAAAATCTATTCAATTATACATGCTGACCTTCTTTTCCTGTTGAATCTCTGATATAACCCCAGTGATGCCAACCAATGACTTTGAGCTTGTCAAATGGACACTAAGAATGCTGCAAGTATAAGTAGCAGGCTCAATTTTGAACTAACAAAAAAATGATGAAATGCTTTTGAAAGGAAGGAACACAAGGAAACAAGCTTTACTTAAGCTTCTTCTTGACAACTGCCTCCACAACCCAGTCACCAATGCAATTCAAATCCGTGTCTCTAGGAAGGAGATCAACCTGCAACGAAGTAACTTTAGCTGACTGACAACAGTAACAATATTTTAAAAGTGAGTATGTCGAACAATCACCTTAGTGATAACTAGTATGATAGGATTAGCACCAGCAAAATCACGTATACGTGCCAGGAAACTTCCATTGAAGTCAACTATGTCAACCTGCATGCAACAGCTAAAATTAGTGCTAAAGAGATAAAAGCACGAAGTAGAAATCAAGGATTCCGTCATCCATTGGGTTTTAGAGGGCAAGGTCTTTACCAGTTTCACTATCAAGGCTTTCTCATGACGGAGGTACGACAACTTCTCCCTGAGTTGTTCTGCCATAACAAACTGCTTGCCCCCAGGATAACCACCATGGCCACCAACAGCAGTCACCATATGTCCATGCGACAAGAGCTTACACCTTCGACATAGCACGGTTCTTAGTTGATGGTGCCTCTTCTTCTGCTCACATAGGAAATGCATCAGACCATGCCAGGAGCAGCCCTAATGTAGTTCATGGGTGTTCAGTTGAAAACCCAAATTTTTTGAGGAAATACCCTGTATTTAGTAGGCATATATTTAGTCATATATGCTGATAAATTGGTCCAAATACTTTATATTTATACCTCTAATAGATTCCAGCCCACTCCCACACCTCTCTCCCCAATTTGTCTCAAAAATTGTATCCAGCTGAAGGTTCAAGAAGGTCGGGCTGGCTATCGAGCTTAACGAGCTATTATGAGTTTCATTCGAAATTGACATAGTTCAACTTCAAATCATTTTATTTGTCTTTTAAGTGGTTTCAAATTAGAGCTAATGAGCCACTATCAAGTTGAGCCACATTAACTTTTTTCACTCAATTGATTCATTAACTATTGTAATCACAACAATTTTTATTCGATCCCAAACAAACATTTTTGCCAGCCGACTAGAGGGGGTGAATAGACGGTTTAAATTTTTTTGGGGGGCCAAAACAGAGTTTTATGCAAAATTTAAATGCAAGGTAGCAAGCGAGCAGAGGCGAGCGCCAAGCAGGGCCTACCTGGACCGCCTAGGATCTAGGGTTCCGAGAAGGAGCACACGGCGGAGATGGCACGTCAACAACAAGACAAGTGCAACCCCATTTTCAAGTACCAAATCCCATATTCCCAATTCAACAAAATTTTCTTAATTGTTTTATAATTTTTCTAAATTATTTGAGATGTTGTCCCTAGTGCAAACAATTTGTACTTTAGTTTTTGCTACTATAGATTGGCATCTGCTTTCTTCGTTAAAACAATATCTTATTAACTCCAAACACCTATCCTGAAAATCCTTGGTCGGACACAAGGGTATGCACAAGCAAATACACAAGTTTATTTTTTGAGTTAGGAAATACACAATTTCATCATTTCACTGTCTAAAACCGTCGATTGCATTAACAAATGTCATCAGTGCGCTTACCAGGTCGTACGTGGCGGGCTCGACGTATCCGGGGGAGCCCTCCTCCGCTGTCTGCAGCGGCGAGCCGCAGCCGTAGCAGCAGGCGACGCCGGAGGGCTTCCGCGCCAGTGCCTGCCGCTTATCCCGCCGGCGGCGGCGCCTCTCGGCGTCCTCCGGCGCGAGCACGCGAGCGGCGGCCGAGGCGGCGAGCTGCCTCCCCAAGAAGCGGTCGCCTCGGGTCGGCGCGGCGGGCCCCACGCCGTCTGGAGGAGGAGGAGGGGGCGGCGAGGGTGAGGCGGAGGCGGCGCGCGCGGGGGAGGAGACGGGGGGCTGGGGCTTTGGGATGGAGAGCTTTGGTAGGGCAGTGGGGAAGGAGAGGAAGAGGAGGTGAGGCGAAGCCATTGGAGGCTGCGGTGCGGGCGCGCCGGCAGAGCAAACGCCGTCCTATCCGCTCCTCTCCTCCCCTGGACTGGACTGCGTGTTTCAACACAAACGCAGTTGCAATCTGAACGAAACAAACCAAGAAAGAAAGAAAAAGCAGGACGATTTTAGTCGGAGCAAGATGGGCCGCGGCCCAGAAACTGGCCCGAGTGACCTTTCGCCCATATGGAGCCATTGGCCCGTATGTATCACAATACGTACGAGCATGCACGCAAATATACGGTACGGGACGCTGCAGGTACGTATGAGCGTAGATGTACGTACGTACGTGGTGGACGGTGGACATGCGTGCGGCTGGGCCGGTGTAAGTAATTATGAGATGCACGGGCGCGCCACGCATGCATGGACCAATATAATAATGGACCATACTATGCGCTTGTTCTCTGGTATTTTTGTTGTGGTTTTTTAGACCTAAAAAAATTGTATGTGCTATTTATATCATCATCTTCATCATTTATTACCGCCGTATAAAAAAATATAGATAAAAAAAATCCAAAAACCATCGTCGACGGCCCGAAACGACACAACGCAGCCGCAACGCAACGGTAGCCAGACGGGGATCAATTAGGCAAGAGAAAACGGCACCTCACGGGGAGGCACACGATGGCGATGCGCAGAGGACGTACGGTGGGCCCCGGGCTGGACCGGGTGGGGCTGACAGTAACGGCTCTCTAGGCTGCCTGTCTGTGGGCCCAGACAAGCCCGGCCGCTGGGCTACGCACTCACGCACCTGCTTGCTAGCTCATACACGTCTGTACCCTTCGATCGTCACGGTGCACCGGGATTCGTTAGATTATTATTGCCTTCGGATCGGACGGTAACAACAACGCCAATCGAGCGCGCCAGCTTCGTCAAAGATCCACTATGCAGCAGATTGGCTAATGATCCATGATTTCAAGGCACGTGATTACGGGTATTTTCTTTTCAACTTCTCAAAACGGTTTTTGATTTTTGCTACAGTACCTAACTTTCAAATAGAGTATTTTTTTAAGATAGAGTCTACAAGTTAATTATAGTACATATTAAAAATACAATATTTATACCATCTAAAATCGCAAACGAGTATCTCTCTCCGTAATCTATGTCGCAAACAGCTAAAATTCAAAAATTTCAGCCAAAAGACATAAACCGCAGCCATAAAGAACAGACCCTACGTATAAAGCCACTATTCGGTCATGAGGGGAAAAAATTGTGCCCATGTATTTAGCTATGGCTTTTAACTTTTAACTAAATATGAGAGAGATTAAAAGAGTAAAAGATACTCATGCCTCAACGTGCATGCCTCATCCTGGTACCATGCCGCCTTCCTGTATCGCACCATCGAGGACTTCGCAGGGCTAGTAGGTCCCGATTCGCCCAACTAGAGCTTGCCGTCATATGGGCCTTCATCTCTCATCTCACGCACAGTCGAGAGGGCGAGGGATCTAGGGTTTCTATCTCTAGAGGGGGAAATGCGGCTGTGGTGGAGGTGAAAAATGGTGCAGGGGATGTAGGGTTTCGGAGGAATGACTGGGTGCTTCTTTTGTCTCTACGGCCTGGGGGCATATTCGGGATTTTTGTTCTTTGGACCCACTGGATCGCACCCTAACGGCGCCAAGTCATGGAATCCCCACAACAGGGGCATTTCGAAGAAATTCGGCCTTAGTGATGCCATTTGCCAACACGTTCGTTCCACTCTTCCAACGACCTAGCTTGCAAATTCTCCCGAGGCGGCGTGCACACCAAAGATCTTGGAAGCGCAGTCACTTGAAGATTGATACCAACTCAGCGAGAAGGACCTGATGAGCTTGAATGCGTGGGCTCTTGAGTGGTAATGTCTTGTTTCGGTTCTGTGTTTTGGACTTTTTGCAATGATTGGTTGGATTTACTGTTTTGTTGTGTCAATTTGGATTCGGATGTATTTGGGGGGTCCTAATTTGCAGTAAAATTTTCCACAATGATGCACATTTCGTAGTTCTATTTGTTCTTGATTTATATGAATTGCGTAGGTTTTAACTTTGTAGGAGTTATTGTATTTTGATTTTGTTCTTATAGGATGGACCCTATCAAGACGTTTTGATTAGCTAGTAGGATGAGATCGTACATGTGCAAGGAATATAGTGGTAGGTGTGAGTACAAGAAGGCAAGAATCATCAATAAGGTGGTAAATAAGGAGGAATGCTCGCTGTTGACTATTGCTGACTACTTACGCGATGAGTTCATGTGGGGCAGTAAGCAATATCTTTCATGTTTTTCCTGGGATAAATGTGTTGCTGAGCTATGTCCCATTAATTCTGATGCAGAACTTCTTAATGTCTTTGAGATGTACTTCATGGAGAGAGCAGTCTAGATAAATATTTCGGTCATGGACGTAGGGTTGATGTGGTTAGGAGATAGATTGCTAGGCATGTCAATTGAAGCTATTATGTTGTCACATGCAGGCTCACAGCCCATAAGTGTTGTTGAGAATCCATGTCAGCAGCAATCCACAGAAAATGCTCTTGAGAATCCCTCTCTGTAGTAATCCACAGATAATTCTCATGAGAATGTCTCTCAACAGCAATCCACAGCAATGGAGAATGAGGACTATGTGGGAGTAGATCATGAGGGGGTTTATGACATCATTGCTACATGTGAGCCTCTACCTGAGGTGCAAGTTGAGATGCCACCACATGTCAGGATGGAGGCTTCTTATCATAGCCTATGTTTTTACTTAAATAATAATAAATTATTTTAATTAGTGTAAACATAAAAAATAAATTTTATTATGGTTTTCCTATGTTTTCCCTAATTTTTTGCTTTTTAAAAAGGTTTTTCCCTTTGCCTAAAATTACAAGTAATTTATGTAAATATAAAAAATCAACTTTAAGTTGGAAATAATTTTCCTAAGTCCAAAATATCCTTAGGATTTTTTTGTGAATTTTTTGGATTTTTTGGACCGTATTTGTTATTTTCTATACATATGTTTACTTAATGTATTTTAATTCCGATTTTAAAGGTATAATTGATACCTACTTGTTATGACCATGTTTGACATTGCAAATCCTTATACCTTGGACATCTTAGATAAAAATCCACTACTTGATATATTAATACCGTATTGACTAGCAAATTTTGTAGCAAATACTTAGCCATGCTTAGACCCAAATTTAGGATTTATCGAGGAATTAAGCCAAAAGCAAAAACTCTATTAAGAAACTACTCTAGTCAACACCGTATAGACCTTCACGAATGATATCAATACTATAATACACTTTCAATGTTATGGGTTCTGACATAACTAGTTTCTCACTGCAAATATATCTATTTATCAACATACATTCACTAAATACTTGCTAAACAAATATAGAGCTACATATTGCCTACATTCGAATGAGAACAAGAATGGATGAGCCTCTTCGTTCGTCTTCCTCTATAACCTCATGAGCTCCTCTCCTCTTCTCTACTTCTCCTGAGCTTGTCTCCTCTCCTTCACTCCCTCTCCTGAGCTCCTCTCCTCTTCTTCACTTTCTCTCCCGAGCTCCTCTACTTCTCTCCCTCTCCTCTTGTCTTACTCTCCCGAGCTTCTTTGGGACCCCTCCTCTTCACTTCCCCTCTCCTCTCCCTCTTTTTTTCTTCTCTCAACCTCCTCTTGTTTTCTTATGAGAGCCTGTGAGTGTGTCGGGTCAAAGAGAAAAGGACGGACTGGTAGCAAGTAGTCGCCCAACTGTTGGGCGACTTACTTATGTCGTCCAACGGTTGGGTGACTAGAGCCACTTGTTGTCGGATGGTTGGGCAACAGGACCAAGTTGCCCAACCGTTGGGCGACTTGGCCTCGTTTCATCCAACGGTTGATCAAAATTAAAAAATTGATTATTAAAAAAATTAGTACTGCCCAATGCATGCAAAGTTGCCACAAGTGACCTCTACGACCATGCTCGGAACTCGGCCAACTTGAGCCTCATTTGTCGAGACCCTCCGGCGAAGCCTTGCTTCCGCTCTATGTTGTTGCTTTCTTGGTTTAGTTTGTTTTTTCTTTGTGCTGAATCACTGTGAAAATGGTTGGAATTGGTTATTGCAATTTGAATCACTAGGCAATTTGAGATTGGTATAGGCAGATGCAGCACACCTCACCTAGCACTTGTTCGACAGAATGCCCATGCAACTCGACTAAGCCTGCCTCACCGCACGCGCACTCAACGACCATAGCTGCTGCTTTCTTACGTACATACATGCATGATCGAGTTGGAGCTAGATTTCTCTGCATGCACAATCTGATCGATCATCGGTGCCTGCCTCGTACTGCACATATGCATGCAAAAATCTCCAAAAAAGATTTTTGTTCTAGCTCGATTGTTCCATAGTTAACCAACCAACCTCAAAGGAAGAGAAACCTATATATAGCCAGCCTGTCCAGGAGCTTCCTTGGGACGTCTAGGGTGTGTTTGGCTGTTGTCAAGGGCGCTTGCCTAATCCAGGTTCGAAAACGAATGGCTAGGAGTCAGGCGAACCAGGGGCAGAAGTAGGCCCATGGCAACAAGGGCTCTAGCCCAGAGCGTGAAGGAAATCTTAGTCTATAGCCTAGGTATATGTAGTCCAGCTATTGTAAATATTGTGGTATAAATATATATTTAGATTTAATCCTAGTATATTTAATAAGGACACAAATATGACATAAAGAGCATACAAATGACTTAGTCAACACACAAACTTTTTAAGCCATTAGAAAAGTAATATGTGCCCAACATATATATCATGTAAGAGTCTAAAAATAGTATATACACATGTAGACAAATTAAGTCATACCATCTGAATGCTGATAACAATATGAACGTAACATGTATGACCAAACTCGACATGTTATCAAGATTTTTGAATGTTTTTAGTTGCTCTCAGAAGGCTAGTTGCATAAGATTCATTCTTGACCATCTTCACCATGACAAAATCTAATCTTAATTATATATGGCAATTATAGATTAGATCTTGAGCTTGAATTAATCTTTGCTATCAAAAGAAACTAACAGATCATGAATTTACCTTGCTGGATAATATAAATGATCTCAAAATCAATCTAATTATCTTTTAACATGAATTCTATTGATTCTAATGGGATAATAGGCTTTAGCAATGTTCAGGAATGTCTAAAAGCTAATCACAGTGCCAACTTAACATATAGATCAACAAGTAATGAACAGTAATTTCAATGATCAGTACATAAAAATTGCAAGCTAGCCGAAAGCTCAAGATCCATCTACCATCACATTCATATATAATTTCAATATTACGTTATTTCATCATAGAGCAAATAGCCCACGAAACTTTCTTTGCAATTTTCAAACTAGTGATAATTCATAGATATATGAAGTAAATCACGAAACTGCAAAGAACCAATAGCCAGTATACTCATAGCGGCGGTGATAATCAAAATCACCAAGATGAAGTTGAAGAAGGCAAGGCACGCTTGCAGCGCTGTCCCAGAAACCAAGCACCCCGCTGCGCCGAGCAGGGAGATGATGGCAATCGGAGATACAATATCGGCCTTCACACATCGGCAAACCAAAGAGCGAAGTCGAGGGTCGGAGATACTGCACAGAACTACCAGAAACACACCTGACCGAGTGTACTCAAGAACAATAGAGGACCACCAGTACTTTTTTCCTCTCTCGGGTAAATCCTTCGGATTCCCCCCTCACTCGGCAAATCCGAAGACTACAAGGAAGAACACTAAGGAGAAAGAGATGTCAGACCCGAAGATGAGATTCTCACGGAGGAGGAGATGGCACCTTTAAATAGAAGAGGCAAGGGGCTGTGGCGTGGTGGCTGCGAGCGACTGGCTATGAGGAGCCTAGGTTAGCCCGTGCCTCCGCTGCGCCTCTCCAGTCGTTGTCTCCCCACTCACCCCCGAATCGCTCAACGAGGCCAAGTCCAGATCCGGGTGAGACATCTCCTCTCCCTTATCTGTTCGGCAGCAAGTTTGGAAGGTCCGAACCCTCCGGTGCGAGTTCGGACGGTCCGAATCCTCCGGTGCGAGTTTGGATGGTCCGAACTCTCCCGCATTGTGCATGTCCGTGAGGGCTTTGGCCATTCTCTTTCTTTAGTCCTACTGATAGGTGGGACCCACATTATATCTTTTATCAAATTGGAAAATTACCAATTTGCTCTCAGGAAGTCCAACAGTCAGCCCATATTCCTCTCGCCAGACCGGTCCATTCATCGAATGGTCAGGTGTTATAACTTTCTTGTCAAGTGTCTGGCCGGTACATAATCAGCATGTTATCTTGTCATTATAGATGCATTCTAATGGTGCCTAATTTCATTTACATTGTATTCAAAGGCGATTGTTTTATTCGCCGATGTTATGCAATCTATCACATTGTAATTGTTGTTTTGCTTCCTTACATTTCAGGTGATACAAAGTTCAAGAAGAATAAACTCCTGAAATTCGTTTTTGTAAGTGTAACAAGTTGTGTTAACGAAGTGTAAATTTGTCCTACTTGATATGGCCTAATGAAAAATGACCCTTTTTTGTTAGGAAAATATAACCGATGATATCGAGTTTCTTATTATAGCATGTGATGGAATCTGGTAAGTCCTCACCTAAAAAATAACGGGAGCAATTGCTCTATTATGCTTTGTTTAGTTTTTGCTATGTTTTTATCATGTTTTTTTTATCATATTTTATGTTGAAGAATTGAGTTAAATTTTTTGTGTCAATAATGTATTTTATAATATACTTCTATTATGCCGTGATATAGATTAAATTAGTGTTAGTTCTTGAATATTAGTCTGCTAAAATTCAATCCAGGATAAGTTAAAATTCTAGATTCGCGAACGATGTAGCGTCCCTATCAGCAATTCAACACCCTGCTTTCGATGCATCGATCTTACTTCCAACCAGACAATCCAACTACAGACTTATAAAAAATCATCAAAAATACTTGGAGGCTGTACCAATTTGCCGGACAGGTTATCCAGACCTCCAAGCAAAGAGGCTTGTAGTGCCTCGGCTGTACTACACCCCTAGCACTGTATTATAGGCATCCACATGGAGTATAGTTTATTTTAAAATTTTAGGTGAGTTCATATTATTTTTTCAGTTATTTTTTTGTTTTTAAATAGTAATAATTTATAGACAAGTTATACAGTGAGTGACACACCCACATGTGATTTTTGTCGATATAAATAAATTCACTACTGTGTCTACTAAATTAATTAGTAATCTCTAATTTGAAAAATAGTCTGTTTAAAAGTTAGATACCGTAGAAAATTTATTTATTGTAGAAAAATAATTTTTAGAAATTAGGCCTTATATAAAGCCCAAATTAAATTGGTCTCCGGTCGATCATACCCTTATTAGTTTGACTAACCTTTTGACACTTGGCCGTTTGAATATCCATCGATGCAGCAAAGAAAGTTTAGCACGCATGCATGCTATAGCTAGTCCCTAAAATGTACGTACGTACGTACGTACAGAGTTTGCAAGCTTCTGCCCTGTTAATCTATTTGCGTTTCTACTGCCTCCTAGCTAGCTACATAGACAATACCGTATACAGGGCCGGATGGCAATACATCAAAGCTGTTCATGCATGCGTATATATACGATTCTGCCCAAATTGGTACGTATCGGGTCAGATCGACATATGCGTAGTACGGACGCACGCGTGCACTCTCTGATCTAAGTACAAACCAAATCTGTGTACGCGCATATGTTTAGATCAGCCAGCAGTCTAAACCGATTAATGCGACTCTTCTCGATTCTGTGTCCTGTTATCAGTCACGTACGTTGCAGCATTCGTGGAGTACGTACTACATATAAACCGTACGTGATGTTATAATTTGTAGCCAGGCATGCACAATCGATCAGAGGATTAATGAAGTACACGTAAATTAGACTATGGTCTTTATTTTTCCCATACATGAAGTTATCTACCATATAGGAGCCAACGATCAATAATCCTTTTTGTCCATGCCTATAAAATCCACCCCTCACCTCATATTTGCATTACTCAACAAGAGCAACTCACCAAGCTCTCTGATCTCTACCCTTTCCATTCTCTCCCTCTCTTGATATGTTTCTCTCCCTCTCTTGATATGTTTAGCAAGAAGAAGACAATAGTAGGGCCAAGGCAAAGGCAACCACGCCCTCACACTCCCCCTAGTCCTCTCCTAGGCAAGATGATGCTCACCACCTCTCCCCGGGCATGGAAAACTACAACATGGATGGCCATCATATAGACAGTACAAAGAGTTACGAGGATGCTGCCTTTGAGAACTTCTCACCTCCGTCATCACACGGTGGGATCAGAGGATCATCATCAACCCCCCCCCCCCGCCCTCGGTTCATCGGTGGAAGGGCGGAGTGCTAGAAGCACATGACCAAGAGGATCGACATTGCAAATGGCCCAAGGAAAGTAATCACAGTATATAATTATTGCATATGGTCTTTCTATGACCATCTCATAGTCGTAAGTTCTTCTGGTCCATGAGTTAGTCGTAAGTGGTCTTACAACCACCTTGTGGTTATAGACCTTCCTGCGACCAGAATATTTTCAACCAGCCTATCTACGATGATATACCATGTTGTGGATTTATTTAATAAGGTGGTTAGAATGTGCGTTTATGCCTAATAATCGCACATGATCTCTCTCTCATACCAACCGTTACACGGCGAACGGCTAGTTAATCTCTTTGATAATAACTTCCCTCTAGCGGTTATATCTTGAAGCGTTGGGACGTCTCTTGGTGCGGGACAGTGGCTGTCTCTTGGTTAGGGGAACAACATCACTTGTGCTCCCTTTCTTCTCCTTATCGTCAACTTTGGTCAGCTGATGTCTTTTGGGTGGAGGAGTTTGAGCTCTCTACCTTCTCCTCTTTGATCACTATTAGTTCGACCCTCTGATCGTCCTGACAGTCGATCACGCCTATGCTCTGTATGGGAAAACAAAACGCTATTTAGTCGTTCTATATGACTACGTAGACCTAAAAAAAAGGTCGATTATTCAATTACCTTTAGAAGTTCTTTCTTCTTCTCGGTGGACATGTCTACCAAGATACGAGAGGCCATCACATCTTGTGATGGAGTCTTCTCCCAAGCGAGCTTAGCCTGTGAGTCGATTCTCCCCAAATCAAGATCTATTCATTTTGATAGAAAGGTCAATGAACAGTGCTCAAAATTTAAATTCAATTACGAGTATGAGCACGATGGTTGCTTATCGTTCCCGTAATCTGTCGTCGCATCTGAAACTCCTCAGTATATCCATATTGGATGTGTTCCGGTGAAATTAAAAAAATCAGAAATCAAAAGCAGTAGCACAAGAGAGCACCACACCTCCTTAAAGTAGGGTCACACAGGCTCCTGTAAACGAACTATTCTTCCAGCGGGCTGAGAGAGCAGCAAGCAAGCAAGGAGAGGTGGAGTGGTGGTAGTACAGAGAGGAACAGCAGCGGCTCCAATTCCGAGGAAGAGACGGCGACGACGACAGGACGATGGATGGATACGTCGGCTGGCTGGCGTCGCGTCGCGTCGACGTGACCCACGTAGGCGAATTCCTGCCTACTCGACGCCCTCTGCGCCACCCTGTACGGCGATCACCCCCGCCAACCACCTTCACCAGGCCAGTCTGGTGCAGTAATCTCACAAAATAATAAAATAAAAAATGTTTATTTTTTCCGTCCGGTCTCTTTTGAGTTTATTTTCCTCCGAAATTCGTTGAAATCGTGGCAAGTGATCAGCTAGTTCATGCTCATCAGGGCAGGGATCAGCGATTTCCATTCCAAAAAACAAATGATGCGCCCAAGTTTGATATGGAAACGGAAGAGAAAGAAGGAAGCCAGCCGGGACAAGGAGCAGAAGAGAGAGCAGGCCAGGTACAGATACGGACATGAACAAGGACCCCTTTCCAAGACTGCCAAAAGATAGATAAAGCTCCCCCCCCACACCACCCCGCTAGCCATCTCCTCCACCTCTGGTGCTTTGCTGTTCTCTTCTGCTCGCCCACCCCAAGGCTCAAGCTCTTCTCCCCCCTGCTGCTGCTGCTGCTGCCGCCCCCAACATGCCATTAGACTCACCTCTCTGTATGTACGAGCAGCAGTGGTAACCAGCTCACTTAGTCGTTACTGGAGTTCCAGACTTGCTACTAGTAGGCAGTAGCTAGTGCAGTGGAGCTCTGCCTTGGAGTCGGAAGAGACAACGGAAGCAGCAACGAAACCAGCCGGCCATTACCACCATGCAGTCGGGCTACGGCGGCGTCTCCGAGTTCCAGCAGTTCATGATGGACGGCGGCTTCGCCATGTCCGCGCCGCCGCAGCCGGCGCAGGCGGCAGCCGCTGCCGCTCCCGCTGCCGGAGGCCAGGAGCTGGGCGCGCCGTTCAGGTACCAGCCGCTTCACCACCACGCGCTGCCGCAGCACCACCACGCGGCGCCGCAGATGCCGCCGCACTTCGCGCACTTCGGCGGCGCGGGGCCCGCGTCCGCCGGAGGGATACCGTTCACGCAGCAGCTGCTGCACCAGGCGGCCGCCGCAGGGCACCACCACCACCTCCAGCTCTTCCACGAGCAGCACCACCACAAGCCCCAGCCGTCGGCGCCGGCTAGGTGGGCCCCGCAGCACCACCAACACCAACACCACCACCTCGGCCTGGACGTCGAGGCGGGCGTGCCGGAGAGCTCCGGGGCCGGCGGCGGGAGCGCGGCGTCCGGCGCCGCGGCTCCTCCGGGCGTTCCGCCGTTCCTTGCCGCCGCCATGAGCTTCAAGCTGGCGGTCGACGCCGGCGGCGGCACCGACGACGCCCTGAACGACGGAGGCGGCGGGGGCAGCGGCATGATGCTTCACGGAGGAGGAGGCGACGAGGCGGCCACCGAGAGCCGGCTCCGGCGGTGGCCCGGCGACGAGGAAGCGTCCATCAAGGAGCCCACCTGGTACCTCCGCTGCCACTAGAGTTCATTGAAATCCTGGTCAATTTGCTTGCCGCTCCAATTCATGGCGGAGGAAAGAAAGGGGAAGGGAAAAGAAAAGATGAAATCTTGGGCTCAATTTGTTTGCTCTGCCTTGGGGAGAGGGGAGCAGAGGACGGGCAATAATGGCGGCATGATTGAGAGAGACAAGGAAAACAACGCCACCTGATGGCGATTCATCACTTCTACTTTTTGGCTCCCATCCCTCCCATGCATCGATTACCTCACCGAAAAGCGGCAAGCGACCACGCACGGCTCGCATCGCATCGCATCGCATTGCATACAGCGATTCCCTCCAAATTGTTGGCTCGTCTCCTACTAACATGCTCTCTTCTCTTCTTCTTGGTTTGCTCTCTGTGGTGCGTTGTCTAGGCGGCCACTCGACATCGACTACATCCACAGCACCAGGAGGGCGGCCGGCAAGGAGAAGGCGGCCACGCCGGAGTCTCCCGCGCCGGCTGCTGCGGCCAATTACTTCAAGAAGGGCGACGACAATGCCGCTGCCGCCTCCGCAGGTGGTGGCAACTACAAGCTGTTCAGCGAGCTCGAGGCCATCTACAAGCCGGGTAGCGGCGGCCCACAGACGGGCTCCGGCTCGGGCCTCACCGGGGACGACAATGCCATGCTCCCGTCGGCCATGGCGGACCTCCCGGGCGCGGCGGCCACCGACGCGCCGCAGGTGAACACGTCGGAGACGTCGGCCGGGGAGGACGCGGCCGCGGTGGTGCAGCCCCAGCCCCAGCCGCAGCCGTCGGCGGACGCGGCGCGGCGCAAGCGGAAGCGGCGGCGCCAGGAGCAGCTGAGCGTGTCGGCGTCCTTCTTCGAGCGGCTAGTGCAGCGGCTCATGGAGCACCAGGAGAGCCTCCACCGCCAGTTCCTCGACACCATGGAGCGCCGGGAACGGGAGCGCGCCGCCCGCGACGAGGCGTGGCGCAGCCAGGAGGCCGACAAGTTCGCGCGCGAGGCCGCCGCGCGCGCGCAGGACCGCGCCAGCGCCGCCGCCCGCGAAGCCGCCATCATCGCGTACCTCGAGAAGATCTCCGGCGAGACCATCACGCTTCCGCTCCCCGCCACCATCCCCGCACCTTCCGCCGAAGACATGAGCCAGGACGCCGCGGCCGGCATCGGGAAAGAGCTTGTGGCCTACGACGGCGGCGACGCGGTGCCGGGCAGCGGCGATGGGAGCGCACTGCACTTCAGCACGTCGCGGTGGCCGAAGCACGAGGTGGAGGCGCTGATCCGGGTGCGCACGGGGCTGGAGGCCAGGTTCCAGGAGCCCGGGCTGAAGGGCCCGCTATGGGAGGAGGTGAGCGCGCGCATGGCGGCGGCGGGCTACCGGCGTAGCGCGAAGCGGTGCAAGGAGAAGTGGGAGAACATCAACAAGTACTTCCGCAAGGCCAAGGAGAGCGGCAAGAAGAGGCCGGCGCACGCCAAGACGTGCCCCTACTTCCACGAGCTCGACCTGCTCTACTCCCGCTCCGGCGCCGCGCCGTCCTCCGCGGCCGTCGACGCCAATGCCGGTGCGGGCGACGAGGCCAAGGCGAGCTCGGAGCTGCTCGATGCGGTGGTCAAGTACCCCGACGTGCACTACGGCCCGCCGGGGTTTATGTTCGACCGGGAACAGAACGAGGCTTGCGGCGGTGCGGGCAATGAAGGCCGGAAGGACGGTGGCGACGGCGAGGGCGGGGAGGAGGATGAGGTTGGCAGATCAGGGAGAGCGACCGATCAGGAGGACGAAGTGGAGAGTCATGGCCACGATGATGATTAGACGGAGGAAGGAGAGTGAAGTGGACAATGGCGCCCATGGTATGATGCTGCAGTGCAGTGTAGCATTAGCATAGCTTAGCTAGCTCGTTCGATTAACCTCGCTTGCATTGCAATGCATGCTCCAAACGGTCGATGATGCTCAAGAGGAGTTCTTCTTCTTCTTCTTCTTCTTACTGCCGATGCTGCTGCTTCTTTTGCTGTTAATTGTTAGCTATCCCATACTTGTTAGTACCACTGCTTATATATGATGATCCTCTGCAAGAGATAAACTAGTTTAATCAATTTGCTTCTCCTCCTCTCCTATATGTGTTGTGCAGATCATTACTAGCTCCTTTTTGTTTTTGTTTTTGTTTTGTTTTTTCTCATGGGAGGCCGTCCAATTGTCAATATCTGAAGAATGTGTCGATCGGTAGACGAATGATTTATTCATTTCTACCTTTTCTAGTCACAGCTTGTCTCCCTAATAAAGCAGTAGGTTTTCTGCGGTAAAAAAAAAAACAACACGCGGAGAAGGTTTTCGAAAAATAACAATAAACTACAAATAGTAGGTGTCTTTGATCGTGGGTTATTTTGGGCCGTAGTTTATGATTTAAAATTTTGAATTCTAACTGTTCGCGAGAGACAGTACACGGAGAAAAATAGTCGTTTACGATTTTGATCGATACAATCGAACTCAGTACATTTTTTACTACAATTTTTCTATTGATCCCACGTTTAAAAAACACACAGATTAAAAGATAGTTCCTATAGTATAATCCACGAGCCATAAACCCAACCAAACCAGCCTGTCTGTGGTCCTCGTGATATAATTACGAATATTTATTCTTGATGCATTATCGTAACAATATTGTTCGAATTAATTCGCAAGTATAACGGGCCCTATAAGTTTTTTAATAGGAGATCCTACAAATTTTCCAACATGTTATCAGTGTTGAAAAACTGATTTTTTAATTAGAGGTTCGTACTAGCGACCAACGCTGAAAATATATACGTGTGTACAATGGCAAGCAGAGTGTGAGTAGGGTACCTCACCTGTGCGGCGACCTTGGTTGGTATGCGCAGGGAGAATCGATTTGTTTATCTTAGCTTGTTTCGTACCAAGATTTAGGCATCGGGAAGGCAAAGCCGTGCATCTCTCAGCGCCAAGCAAAGCATTACAAGATTTTATAATAGCACGTGCGTACGGCTCAGCCAAAACAAGTTTTTTTTTTGAACCAAGGCAAACTGATGCAGATCAGATGATCAAACTTGTGTGGTACCAGTATTTTATACGCGCGTGCGAGCATGTGTACAAGTAGTATTGCTATTTTTTGAAAAAACTAGTTAGAGACTCTGCGTTACAATGGAGTCATAAAAATAATAAAACAGAACTTACTGTCTGACGAACTTCACACATAAAAATATTAGAGAGCAAGTGACAGAGAGAGAAAGATGACCAGAATACGTGAGATGGAAAAAATGGAGGAGATGGGTGGTTGTATCCTGAGAGAGAGAAGAGAGCCGAATGGTCTAAATCAAATCGGATGGTTGAGAAGAGAGGAGGGAGATCGTACCAATCACTAACTCATTTTTTTTATAATAGTAAAGATAAAGATATAGATAAAAATTGTCAGGTGGTGGGCCTACATATGCACGGACAGATATGATGCTGTAATCACACAGATTACATGGCCATATATTCATTATACGTATTCCGTACACTTCCTGGCCTCCGAGAGTGTCCACGTAGACTTGCTGCGATACGAGTGCGACGCGTGGTTGGGTGGGGTGCGAGCGGGCTAGTATCTTTAATTGTTCGACCGCTGCGCTGCCCACGGGCCAGCTGCACCACATGAGGGGTTGTAAAATACAAGATCTCGGTACATGTGACCAAGGATTTGTGCCACAATGTGATTGGCTAGAGCTGCTGGCTGGCTCTGCAAGGAGTTGAAGAATACAAATTTTCTTTTTCGTTCCAAGCACCCTAGGCATCTGCACAACCGAGGAAATGTGTCATCTAAGCAGCTATACCATTTTATGGAAGGAAATTTTCTACGGATTTGAATCTCTCTCTCGTGTCTAAATGATATATCGATGTCCGAATTGGACTTTGCATACCTGTGAAACAAGTACTAGTCTTTGAAAATTCAAAGTAGGCTGCGCGTAGTGGAGTTAGGATGAAGGAACCAAAACTTATTGCAGATTTAGACAAGGAAGATTCAAAGTGGTTGAGAGGAGAGACGAGATGAGGAAGTAGGAGGGGGTGATCGAAATAGCGATGGCTTTTGGCTTTTAATTTGAAAAACACAGTATGGGTGGTGAAAAACACCGTGAGTGAGTTAGTGGATAGTGTAGTGAATAGTGAAAAAGTGAAGTTAGAAGTCAAGCCAAAAAAGCCAAACGATCGGGCGAACGGTGGGCGAGCTCGACAGGGTAGACGTGAGTCCAAAAAAGCGTGACGTCAGTGAGAGGACGGGGCATTCATTCTAGCTCGTCTGGCCTACGGCCTCCGCTCCGCCCGCACCTGACAGAGTCCATCTGCTGCTTCCTTGCTAACCGATCGAAAGCCTCCCGGTTCCATCCAACCGATCGTTTCTAAGATAAATAGGTATATAATGCTATTCGTGTTCGACTATGTAAGAAGACAGAATTTACTATGTAAGAAGAATTACAAGTAAGGATAATTTCAGCGTACCTCAACTTTGCTACTATAATGGTATATATATATAGGCTACGGAACAAGAGTCCATAACAAAGAAAGGAACAGACTTCTAGTCGGCAATGAAATAGAGACCTATCGAAGACTAGAACAGTCAAATTCTTGGAGACATGAACAACACACCACTCGGAGACTCTCAGAAGATACGATGAAGAGTCATGGTTGGACACGACTATAAGTGGTCGAACTCGACCAGATTTGAATAACATAATACAACAATCTCCACATTAAGATGAATTCCTCATGTAGCAAAAAAGAAAATGCAATAAACTTCTCTATAATGGTCGCATAAGCGATCTAAATTGTAACATATCTAAACAGTGAATGAAACACCAAATTCAGTTGTCTCCACAGCAAACATTGTGTTTTTTCCCTTAAAGTCTCCTCACTCAAGCATAGCTCAAATTGTATTGAAAACCTGCAACTTCACTTTAGATTCTATATGTGTGGATTTTACTGTAGTAACCCGTAGTAGACGATGTATCGTCAAAGAAATCGACAATGATTAATTCTACATGGATGCCACCGATAATAAGTCACAATAGCTAGAATTACAATGAAGTCCACCCAAACAAAAACATACAGAGCTGACAACACATTCTCTGATGGAAGATGACGATCCACTGAGACAAAAGATGGTTGACGGAGATGGTGCAGCATGACGCCAAGACATGGCGTCGGGTGGTGTGGGTCTGTGGGAGATGATATTGGCGGAGCTTGGCATTGGAACATTCGCCGATGCAGAGCACTAGTCGACGCGTAGTATGAAGTCAAGTCGTGGAACGGAGTCGAGTGAGTTCTTGTTCGTGCGATGTCCGTCCCAGGAGTCTCCCCCTCACACGATACAGCTTTGATCTTGAACCTAGAGCTCTAAGACCACTTGTTATAAAATGCACGACAAAAGTAGTTGACCACAAGAACATAAGACACGGATTTTACGTACAAAACTCTTGCGAAAAAACCACAGATGTAAAATCGGCGAAATTACTATATAAAGAAGTTACATAACACTCTTGGCGTATTACGTGTGTAGACAATTTGTGTTGTACACGCAATCTATTATACGTGCTATCTATCACAAATGTTGTATTATGTGACCTAAATCCATCACAATCCGTGTTTCTTATTCCTTTGGTCGTCTACTTTTTGCCGTGCATTTTATAACAGGAGCTACTCCTACTCCTATTCTCTATGTGCATACATAGCTGCCGGCACCAGAGCATGCACAAGGAAGAGAGCTGCTTTCACGAGCACGCAAAAACTAAGCTTAGCTACCATCGGGCGGGTGAGGTTGCTGTTTGAGTGTAGCGCAGAGGGAGGGGTCGCTGCCGAAACATGTCTCCGACTGCCAGCCATTGGCTGACGGCAGCACGCAAGGGAGAGGAGAGGAGACGAACGTCTCACCGACACAGCTGCTTACGACTGCATCTTCCCCAGCCATGTACAGTTGGGTTTGCATTCTTTCACTCCGCATCTTACAGAGAGAAAGACCAACCAACCTGCTACTGCATACAAGTCGATCAGAGACCTTAACGTACATACATACCAGAAGATCACCTGTGCAAGTAAGCTTCGAACACGCATGACGACTATTTATACATCCGGCGACAGGCAGCAGCCTTAGCGACCTCTTGTGGATGGATGATCCAGCGACTTAGGCGTGCATTCAGTTAGATTCCAGCGCCAAATTCTAGGTGACGGCAGCAATAATTCAGAGAAGCCCTACTACTGTGGCAGGAAAAAAATCTTCACAGATAGTACAATGGTCCTCCAGCAACCAAAGGAAGAATCCCATGAAAAAGGCCTCCACAAAGTCAAAAGGTTGAACAGTATCATGCTGCCGACACGTCAAGCACACGTTTTTACGAAGTTGCTAGATTGCCTGGCAGGCAGGACCGAGGAAGACGAAACCAGCCAACTGAACGTACGTACACTATTATGTGAATGCATGCCGACTGCCTGGACTACGGAGAAAGAATAGTCAGCCAGACACGGCTAGCAAAACCTCGCCGGCCGTAGAAAAAACCAAGTTCAGGTCGGTCAGGTGGTGGCGATGATTATGGAATTAGCAGCTCTTTATTTTTTTTAAGAAGAAGAAGAAGAAGAAGAAGAAGAAGAAGAAGAAGAAGAAGAAGAAGAAGCATTTGCCATGGACACACTCGGAAGCTAGGTACTCGTATACGGAGCATACGACAATGTCCAGACAGCATTAGCTTTGGATTGGGAGCACATGCAACCTGTGCATTCCATTCTTTGGCAATACGGAACGGAATCTTGGCCAATGCCGGTGCCAGTGTACAACAGTGACAACAGTCGTAGGAATACTAGGATCTTGGCAGAGCCACTCGACTTACGGTACATGCTAATAGGAAAGAGCAATCATGTTGTTGCAACAGGAAAACCAATAATGCAAGTTCCAAAAAAATAATAATAATGTAGTAACCTCATGGTACAGCTAGGAGGTTTGCCCATAATATCCTCAGGAGACAAACACCGCAATCGTTCAGGGATTTAAAGAAAAAAATGCACCTCAAAAGGGCAGGAAATAATTAACTACTTACATAGCCATGAAGCCCTGGCTCATAAACTTGTTTATCATCAACAACAGTGCCGGGGGATTAACTACTCAATACACCGATCGATTTTCATTACAAACAATGTACAAAGCTGAACAAATATTTGTGGAAGCCAACGAAAGTCGTTTGAACAATTAACACGTTTTTGAATTGCAGTAACGAATTTGCCTGCTAGAGCCGTGAAAGGGAATCAATATGCAGAAGAAATGGAAGTTTCAGCATTGGGTGGTCTGGCGTCATGCTTATACTTCACAAGAAACAAGGATAAGGATGGCTGAAGTTGTTTAATTAGAAGGGACGAAGTTTGAAGTGCTTACCTTACACCCTCACCAATCCCCACTGCCACGCTGTCATGGTCTGAACTTATTCTCCAGTCACCGTTCTTAGCCACAGCATCCCAATGCTAACTGTACCTGTATCTATCTCCCTCTTGAATGGTAAGCCTGACCGGTGTTGCATAGCCTTCTCTGCAGATTATTCTTAGTTTGAGGTCACTGTGGCTTCAGTCAGAGTGCTATTGCTCCTATGAATGGCTGGCACATGGGTGGATGCTTTTCTTCCTTCCTTCCTTCTTCTTATTCTCCTTTGGCCTGGGGCCGGGGTTTGAAGTCGATGATGATATGGGTGGTGCTACCGTAAAATGAAGTTCCGAAAATTTCTTTGTTTCACGCCAGTGTCAAAAACTTGACAGGTGCAAACTTCAAGTTTCTGGGACAGGTCTGTTATAAAAGTTTGCAGCCAAAAGTACTGTATATAACCTAGCAATAGCTGCACTTTGCATGCAAATAGGTAGGGCAAATACCACTATGGTAGCACAAAATTCATGCTATGCATACGAGAATAATGGCGCAGCAAGAGATAGATGGATCAAGAGGAAAATGTAGAGCTCAGGAGGAAAACACTGCTTTGACATCAAACGAAGAGTCACCTTCGTCAACCTCCGAGAAAATGCCTACCGTGTCTAGAATGGATCAGACACACTTCTTTTCATCTGCTCTTGTGCACAGGGGAAATTTCTGTGACAGCTGCAAGCTTGACCAGGGAGGAGCAAAAGAATGTCAGATAATATAACGGAAGGCAAGAGGATGAGACTGTAACCAGAAAACGATGCTCTGATGCCAATCAACAGGTTCGCATGAAAGAAACAGTTCATGCTGACTAACATAATAAGTCTGAAATGGAATTTCTGGGGCCCAACCCAATGAAGCTAATGAATGCAGGATATGGCCTAGTTCGTTTCGGCTTTTCAATCGATTTTTGACTTTGGCTTTTATCAGTCGGCACTATTCATCAGACCTACTAGCCACAGCTCATCCGTCGTAGCCCAAAAGAACGGGATATATACTTAATAGTGAGCTAGTCATCTTCCGGCAGAGCAGGAAAAAAAGAAGAAGGTAGAGAGCACAGCATCACGTCCTGATCTCTCAGTCATAAACATAGCATTTTCTTGACTCCGAAAACCAAATACCTGTTCATTCATAACTGCATATCGTTCTCAAGGATCTCATCACTCCCTACAGAAACCTTTATTCCCCACGGAATCCTTGTTGAATTTCACATGTGAGTGAGACTATACAGGGAGAAGGGCCGTTAGTCTACTTGGGGCAATAGCCTTAATAATCAGTAATAACCTTAATGAATCACATCACACATCATATCTACTAGAGACATTTGACTAGCTTGTTTGCTTGATTTGTACCAGTGGGTGCGCAGGGCAGCTATCGTTAGGAAGCAGAGCAGCAGTTGGCAAATGGAGCATATCTGTACCAATTAGTACTAGTACAGGGTATGCTAGTTAAAAATCAGTGACAAGATCTTAGGACCTACATAGGAAATGCGTGCAGTGGTAAATAAAGTTGCATGCGTTGCATTGTAAATTTGAACCCTAATTTTGTAACCCCCCATTGTTAAGGCATGAATCCTCATCATTCCTTTGGAAATTGGAACCAGTTGAGCACATAGGTAGAGTAGCATTACGAGCTGTTATAGTGTGTAGACAAATGCTAACAGTGAACAGCTGAACAGCGAGTAGACGGATGAAGAAGCAACCTACCTTAAAACCAAGAAAATCCGGCGTTGGTTCAGATGAAGGGGACTATTGAGTCGAATCACGCCATCAACTGGGTGAGTTCAAGCTCGCAAGCAAAGCGCTTCTGCCGAGTGGAATGTAACTTGGAAATGGATAAATTGAAGAGCGTTGCGCTGCATAGATTGTCTGTTATGGGCTTTTTGCTAGTTTGCAGCTCGCCAATGTTCGAATTGTCCGATTGAAATAGTACTATTGAGTGCATCAAATGTTTATTATTCTGGAGCAATTTCCTTTGATGTATGTCTTCTTTATGGGAGCATTAGGCATGTAGACACTGCATTACATATTGATTCCATGGAGCTGATAGGCGCTCTGGAAAGCAATATAGACACAATTGCAGAATCTGCTAGAGCTGATGGTCTATTGCCATAAAAATAAGTTGCTGATCTCAATTACAGGCTCCAAAATCTTGTGCCTGGCGAAGCAGAATACATGCAAGTACTTGGCCATGATGTGCTGGGGTCACATTCTCATGATCGGCGTGATCAGGTTGACCCGAACAATCTTTATCATGTTTGCCAAAGTAAGCCATCTGCACAGTCTCTAAACAGAGCAAGCACCATGTTCCCACTTCCCACCGATGGATCATATTGCAAACAAGAATAAAAAAGCACGGCTCAGCATGCCAGAAACTATCCACCATGGCCAAATAGTTTATCACATGCCTGGCTACAGAACTGAGATGAGCAATGCAAATAGTTTCCAGATGCACCCTCGCCAGCCTGGTCATGGAGAATTTGGGATGATGATGGCAGGTAAATTCCTATGCAGAACAACGTGTGTTTAGAACCTGTAGTTTTGTAACACATGCTATCCTATCCTGCAAAACATGATGAATAGACTGAAATTAGCTGATGGATTAGATCCACCGACTCTGGGTTTATGATCAACAGGCAGCTATCAGACTTTTTTTTCGTTCGAAGTTTTAAGTTGGGTCTATTAAGCTTGAAGTTCAGACTACCTTCTCGGCAAGCTGAGCACTTCGCTTCTGGCAAACGAGCCAGGTTACAACTGCTATAGGATGACGACGACGACAGCAGTCGGATCAATAGGATCCGCCGTCTAAACGGTGGCGCTGCCCCCGACAGAGATAGATCTCCCCGGGGGCGCGCGGTGCGGAAGCGAGCGGCGGCTAGGGTTAGATTTAAACCTAGAGCTCTGATACCATGAAGGAAAATAGAGTTGGGTGGAATTGGATGTATTGCATTGAGCCTCTTAGGCGGTATATAGAGAGATACAAGACTTGGAGTTGTAATCCCAATAGACTCTAACCTACCAAATATAGTATACAAGACTTGTACTCTAACAGTTCAAATTAGCTGAATTAATCAGAAAAGTACCATACAGAATACCACACAAATCCAATCCAGAATGCTTGCCGAGCAAAGCAGCAGAGAAGTAAAATCATATGTTCATTACAATACCAATGTAACTGATACAAAATATACTTTGACTCACGAAAACAGTAAACAAGATGTTCTTTCCAATTCTTTTGATAGCAGATATATTGCAGGCAAAGTAGTCAACACACCTTTGGTGACTATATACAATATATGAAGTGTATATTTTATATCTCTCTGTAAAGGTTGAGCCTGTTGGTGCCACCAAGCATCCTATTAATGACTGTTGCGGCAGCAGCCGCTCCTTGGCTTGGAGAGGTAATTTCTGATGAATCTCCTCCGATTTGCAACGACGAGACCGCCTGGGCTGCCATGAAACCTGGGCAGGCAACTGACTGATGGAATGTTTCTTGGTAGTACGGTGCTTGGAAGTCCCTCACCTCTCCCCAAGATGGCAACGGCTGGCCAATCCCCCAATCAATCCATCTCCCTTTGGGAGCATAAGCATGATTGGCGCTCATCAGTCCATCGGGAGGATAAATATCAGTGCCTTGTGTATCCACAGCGAACTCAAAACCATCTGAGTGATCCCAATGGTTGCATCTTCTGTGCTTATTTAGCATCAAATGGCAGGGTTCATCGGAGTCCTCACCTATGAGAACATGAAGAGCAACTGCTTCAGCTACTGCAGCACCTTCCTCATCCAACCTTTGCTGTTCCTCTTTCTTCTTCTGCTTCTTCTTTTCCAGCTCTGAGATAATGGCAGCAGAGTTTGCGAGTGCTTTCTCTAGCCGCCGCCTCTTCTTCTCAGCCTGCTTCTGGCGATCCAATTCATCTTTGGCTTGCTTCTTCTTTCCTTTCTTCAAGACTTTGCCTGCCTGATTGCCCACAGCCCTTTCCATGACAACTGTGCCCGCTATTGACTATCTCAGCTAAATTCCTCTACTAACTATAATTAAGGAAAACCAAAATCTTCAAAGTTCATTTTTTGGACTCCTGTCTAGACACTTTCCTAAGGGTCTGTCAATTTATTTCCAAACCAACCAGTGCTAAAATGGTCACTGCAGAACACTACACCCACTCAGGTCTGAATGAGTATCTTATCTTGCGAAAGATGCAATCCCAGAAGGAGACAACAGGGGAGAGCAGGAGCAAGAAATAGTAAGCGCTTGCTATTCCATCTATTGTTAAGTTTGTCCCAAACTTCTCAATGCCCAGCTCTTGACCCATTTTAGTAGCACCAGAATTGAAGTAAAACAACAGCCAACCAGCTCATAAGGATCTTCTGCTGCATCAAGAGAAGAGGCTTCAGGGGAGAAATAGTAGTTAAATTTAGAAAAAAATGTGCATATATGAATGGTGAAGAATGGCTCCTCTAGCCATTCATGAAATGTGATATCATGTAACAGAATAGAACAAACCAACTGACCGCACATCATGTACACAAAAAAACATTCCATGGGCCAATTTATAATGGCAATGAATAATCCGGAAAAAGTACACATATATTCAGTCAATTCACACACAGAATATCCCCTCAACAAAATACCCACGAGCATCCTTGAGGGCTCAATTCTAAGGGTTTTGCTTCTCAAGTTTGTGTTGGCAATAGGAGTGGCAGAACCTGACTGAGACGGTGGTTTTGTCGGTTCGGACTTTGAAATCTTTTGGAGAAGAAAAGGGGTCCGATCTTTATTATCTTGGCAGATGCTTTACCAATCAACATGAAGTCATGGATTGTGCATAGTGTTGAACAGTATTTTTTTTATAAAAAAAATCCGTAGCTAAAGGGCAGAAGTTTATCTTGAAAAAAAAAAGAAACTGTACGAAACGATGTACGTCAAGACTCAGGATCCAATAGTCACCTAATAATTAGCTTCCATTATGCATAACAAGGTCATGGCGAATTCACAAGTTGCAAAACAACCTCACCTCACTAGAAGAGTGCACAAAATGCTCAAAAACTACACCATGATGACATGTCTATCTTGTCGTGTGCAAATCCAGAAACTAATAAAAAATGTCACCTATGGGCCCGATGGGATCTCAGCAATCAAGCTATCCGAAACCACCAATCGTCACCTAAACAGGCTATCCGAAGCTGTGGTAACAAGTTTGTCCTGTCCAGGATCTAAAATGTTGACAGATCTTAGGGAAAAAAACAAGATGTACAGACGAACAGCAACCAATTCCACCGCGAAATTAGATTAAATTCGCAGCAGGCTAATTGAGCACCAAGTTTGCAAGTCAAACTCCTCTTGATGCCACAGTTTCCGGTACGAAAACAGCCAATTGGGCGCTAGTTTGGCAAGCTGAGAGCCGAAAGACACATCCTTTGGGACCAATTCCATCAAGAAACCGCCCCATTCGAGCCAATTCTCCTAAATCTGCCCCCAATTAGACGCATGAAACCAAGCAGCCACGAATAATCCTAGACCCAATCGAATTCCACATCTAGGCGGAAGCGGCCCTCCAAATCGCATGGAGAAACAGCCAGATCCAACCGAATTTTCAAGGGCAAGAAGAAACGGCAGGAGTACCTGCGAGGAAGCCTAGCCGGGGGGAGGGATGAATCGCCGAATTGAGGGCGAGGGGAGCCGGGATTGGCGACGCGACGCGGCAGGCAGGGGATCTGGGGGCGGCGATCCCTCCCTCCTCTCTCTCTCTCTCTCTCTCTCTCTCGGATTGGAATGGAATGTAGATTTGGAGGAATTCGAGGCGGATTTGGTACTAAATGATCTGGGGAATTTTTTTCCCCTGTCCCTTTTGTTTTAGAGAGATGGGGGGATTGGACGGCACGTGCTCTGCGCGTGATGGGCGTTGCCGGTGAGGGGTGGGAAAAAAAGCCACAATGCATGTATTCACTGGCTCGGTTCGGGTTAAAATTGCTTAAGTACAACGATTAGTTATTCAAATAGTAAAATAAATTAATTTTGAATAAAATTGAACTTCACTTTCGGCTTGATTATAAAAATACTTCTAAACCATAAATAAAATAGTATTAAATTAAACTATGCTAATTCTGGTGAAAACATGTTTGGTTGGCCTGGGGAAAATGGTAGGTACACTCAGTTGCCTATCCAGAAGGGTCTCTCTGTCTCTCTCCAGCCTAGCCCTACCTTTCCTGTTGCTTTGTTTCTGTTGGCTGTTTCCAGAGAAAACTATTTCGTTTTGCAATTTATTTCAGAGGGTGTAATGAAAGAGGCGAAATGACCGAAATTTCAATATTTCGGCAAAAATTTCAAATGGTTCGAATCAAGTTTGAATTTAAAACTAAGGATAAAAAGGAAAGTTAAGCGAACAACAACGCAAATTGTGCTCTAGTCCAGTGGCATGCGGCCTTCTTTTTGTGCGTCGGGGTCGCGTGTTTTACTCCGGCCGGCTCTGATTTAGTTTTGCATTTGTTAGAACTAAAACGTGGGGCGCACGTGGAGAGACTAGCCATTAGGCTAGAATGAATATTTTGCTCAGTGGAGGATTTCAAAATCTTTTAACCCTCCATAATTCAAACTAAAACGAAAAAATTTGGCCAAAATGATTTTTTTTGGGTTGGGTAACGAAATTTCCGGCAAGATTTCGTCGAAATTGTAAAGCCTGGCTGTTTCCCTCTAATTCTGTGATTAAATCGATCACAAGTCAGCAGAACAGCTAAGCAACGCCAACCAAAACACAATGAACTGTTAACGAATGGTAATCGTCTTTCCGCCCTTCAATTTTCAACACTGGACGCCAAGTCGGCGTGCAAAAGTAAACACGTCATCAGCCTCGCCTTCCGATGAGCAGCTCCGTCTCCACGTCCGTCTTGTGCTCGTCGTCGTCGTCGCCGTCGTCATCCTGCAGCTGACCATTCCATTCTTCTCCGCCAGCTCTTGTCAGCTCTAGCAGAGGCAGCGCCTTGTACTGGGATACATGCGTGTACCACGTATCAGTCGGTTTATACACACTCTTGGTACTCCACATTATTCTACCACAAACTTCTTTTGGCCTCCATCGAATACAAACCATATCATAAGACTGATTTACTTACTACCCTTAATACGTCTATACATACGTGTATATACCTGCTCACGGAACGCCGAATTCTCCTTCAAGAGGTTCCTCTCCTGTATATACAATATGGCGAGCAAAAAATAGTTTCAGATACCTGCTAAAAATACATTAATTTCTTGGTAGTGACGGCTATTTTCGTGTTAGTGTTGAATCTTATTTAGGTGGAGATGACAAGTTTCACACACTTCAATGCAATAATGTAGAAGCACACATACCTTCTCCCTCAACTCCAAAATTTGATCCATCATCATCTTTTGCTGCTCAAGATCCATGGATGGAAACAAATAACTCAGCGATTACGTCGTTAACTTGGATGCAATGCAGCAGTAGCTAGCAAGGAAATAGCGAAATTTTGTTTTGCCTGCCTTCTTTTGCCTGATGCTGCTTAGGCTCTTCTCCAGCTGCGTCTCCAGCTCTTGTAGCTCCTGCATTGAACACGGCCCCAGGCCTTCCCCCAACATCTTCCTGCATGTTCATGTATGGTTATTTGTTTTCCTTTACACTTGGTAAGTAAGCAAACAGGTTAGTCATCTGTTGTCACCTCTTGTAGGCCTCGATTGCTTCTATCTTCTTTCCCAAGGTTGAAGCCTCCGATTTCCACTTCTGTGTGTACATACATTGCGCACACAGTTTGAAGCGAGAATTATATGTATTAGAATGCGTTAGTATGTATATTACTACATTTTCTGCAATTTCATGCTCAGTCACTGTATTTATATCTGCATTTTCGTGCTATTTAATGTGTATTCATAGGGCTGTAAATGAAATAGTTTGATGATGATCAATAAATCACAAGGTAACCTAACAAACATGTGGTATTTGGTCACTTAGATAAGAGGAGAAAACTTGAACCTGGACGCCGGGTTCATCAGCTTTCTCATTTGCAGGCGTGCCTTTTGCATGGTTCAGGTAGCGATCAATCGTCTTCTGCAAGCTGAGAATTTACAAAAGCCAGTACAAAATTAATCAAAACTGTGAGCAGCGGGTTTCTTTGCAGGCTACGGCTTTGGTAGATGAGTAGCAAATGGATTGAAATTGTCACTGCTTTACAAATGCTAAAAATACGTTTTAATTAACAAATTGCTAAAACAAGGGTTATAAAATTGATGAAAAGACCACTTAAATTGGGATGATTAGACAAATGGCCTAAGCATTTGTGGTTCATTTGCAAAGTGCATGCGTCAGAAATTGTCCTCTATATACCAAAGCACAATATCTCATATGCTTTTGTAATTGCATAATGGCGAGCATGCAGTTCAAGGACATTTGTTCTAACTAATGCAAACAAATGACAGGCTGCTTACTATAATTTAACTTTGGTATCAAAGTACAGATTACAAAGCCATTCGTAAACACTCGCCACCTGCTAATTAAAATGCGGTTGAGACAAAAAAAAAGAAGAAGAAAACACTGCTGAAACTTCAGGAGGATGTATTACATACATGTTGAACTTCATAAATAACATATATGATCTTCAGGTCAAATTATTGAATTACACACAAAAAAACAATGCTAGCTAGTGCAATACTAAACAACTCAATCGCTTGAATTCTTAATTAAAGAAAAGAGCTGAATTATCAGTATTATATATATTTATGTATTAATATCATTGTTGATATAAGTTAGTAAGTTGATTACTTGATTAGTTATCATAATGTTGGATTTATCATCAAACGGCGTGAGAACATGCATAGTCATACTGAATATACTTGAAGCATGACCATGTTTAGGTATAAGTTCATAAACATCTTGACAATTAGTTCATCGCGCTGGTCCACATATAAAACGTTGACTTACCTGCCGCTAGCTTTGGCATGTTTTGTCCCTTAATGCATAATTCACCATATGCAAAATCTATGTCTTGTTTTCCATAGCAAAGAAAAAATTTATTGTCTTCTCTTTAAAAATATTTTTGGTCAAACTACAGTAGCATGTCACACAAACATTCTGTTTGACAATTAAGAAAATGTGAAATGCAGGGAATTGATGCTAAAAATGGCTTCTATGGTGCTATGAGTGTCAAAATTGAAGACAAATTGACAATATGATCAGCTATTAGTAACTAACCTGATCAGCTAATTACCCATAACTTCACTAATAAGAAGTTTAGGGGTTCAGTAAACTAATTTTTTAAGTACGTTGATGTATATTTAACACAGTGATTATGTCTTCATTTTACGGAGAATTCATAACACTGGTGTAGAAATTGTGGATAATTTAAGCAAAAGAGAAGGATTCGTGTTTTCCCCTTTTCTATGGGCCTATATCCATGTTTTCTTCTGTCTGACATGTGGGCTACTGCAGTATGCATAATACTATGGATGCCAAAGATAATATTCAAAATGAGAACTATTTTGAGAAGACATCCAGATTAACAAGGAGTTGATCCTAAAACAAAACAAACCTCGTTGCATGACAGCTTGATTATGTAGTGGATGCGACGAGAACTCTTTTCTCATATTTTGATTCAAAAGAGAAAGGGGACTACTGGATTATATATTCTATCCGTATAATCTCATGCTTGGTAAATCTAACTCTCTCAAAGACTAATGGGAAATATTATTACAACTATGGTTGTCACGGCGACCTCGGTGACCACGACGCCTAAGGAGCACCAGGACGTCTAGTCGTCCCGGCGGGCGCCTAGTCGTCCTCTAGGCGTTGCTAGGCGAGCTAAGGGAGGGAGGGAGGGAGCGGACCACAGGGAGGGAGGGAGTGCTGGCGGGAGGGGCCAGAGGGAGAGAGGGAGCACCGGGAGAGGGAGCGGTGGCGGGAGGGAGGCCAGACCGCCAGAGGGAGCGGCAGTTGGAGGGAGGCCAGAGGGAGAGGGAGAGGGAGCTGCGGCGGGAGGGAAGCTAGAGGGAGAGGGAGCGGCGGCGGGAGGGAGGCCAGAGGGAGAGGGAGCGGCGGCGGGAGGGAGAAGCAGAGGGAGGGAGGCGACGGCGGGAGGGAGCCAGGGAGGCATACCTGGCAGCTGGCGCTGGCGACGGCGAGGCGGCTAGGGTTTGGGAGGTGGTGAATCGCCACTTCGGGATTGTAACACCCAGAGTCCTGGACACTTTTGGGCCTTGGGCCCATTTTTAGTAGCCGCCACCCCGTTTTGGCTTCTTCCCAGGATCTCTCTCCCCAACTCTCTCTCTCCTTGGCCTCCTTTCAGCAGCGTCTGGCGCGGAGGAGCGTGTGTGTGGGCTGGAGCGGGCGGCTAGCCGAGGCGGGGCGCAAGCGTGGCGGCGTCGGCAGCGCGGGTGAGCGCGGGACACGGCATCGGTAGTGCGGTGAGGCGCACGACGGCAGTGATGGCCGATGGCCGGAGCGGCAGCGCAGCACCGGCGGAGAGGCGGCACGGCACCGGCGGAGCGGCGGCGGCCTCGAGGGAAGGCAGCCACATCTCCCTCGTCGTCTGCAACAAGCCCTCAGCCCTTCTCTTATGCACACGCCATCGCACGCCATGCCCTCGCCATGTGCTTGCCCAGCGACGTCGTGTCGCCGTGGGCACCCGCCTAGCTGGCCAAGGCGAGTCGCTCCTCCACGGCGTCCGCTCCGAGCCGCCTGGACGCCTAGTCGTCGCCTAGGCGACGCCTTGACAACCTTGATTACAACCTTACGAAGATATAAGAAAGGAATAAGTCTACTTTACTCCCTAAACTATCACATTTGTCTAGAAATCAACCCTAAACTACAAAACCGGGTACTTGACCCCCTTAACTGTTAATATTATTCACTTTACCTCCTCAATGTTGAACTATAAGTGAATTGCCCACCTTTCCTCATCAGCTTAAACTTTTGGGTGAACTGGTTGGTGTATGTAACTTAATATGGTATCAGCCAAGAGGTCTTGAGTTCGAGACCCGGTTAGCGCAATTAAATAAAAATAATTGCAGCCCACTTCTATTCTACGTTTTAAGCCTAAGGGAGCCTATACGTGAGGGGGGTGTTGAAGTATAAGTGAATTACTCACATTTCCTCATCAGCTTAAGCTTTTGGGTAAACTGGTTGGTGCATGTAACTTAATACTCAAGACCACTCCTCCATGGTTTTCAATGGCGTGGCACAGATGTGGCAGTGGTTTTTGACATGCCAACTGACTTTTGAATGAGATGACAGCCTAATCGGCAAATCGATAAAAAAATGGTAATGACCCACCTGTCACCCTCCATAGTCTCTTCTCTTCCTCTCTTTCTCTCCAACAACCATTTACTTGCCATAAAGGCCTGAGGTACATACTTTTTTGAACTGGAGCTGGCCAGTGCGATATTTACTTCAGTCTTACAGCTCTTGTGTGGACCGGGAGAGAGACCCCTGCTTTTGTGATTGCGGCAATAGTTGGCCTTGTGGCCAGCCGCGCTACAGACAAAGCAGATAATCTCTTCATTCTTCTTCATTTTATTGACTTTGAGCTTGTTCCGGGGCTAGCTCTTGAACTTTTGTTTTCCACTGCCTGGGGCACTCTAGACCTCTACTTGATGAGCTTGGACTTGAGCCTTTCTTGCACCACCATCAACCCTAGCACAGTCTTCGATATTAATAGCAGCTGTTAGCTCAGTGAGAGTCAAGTGCTTCTTCATATGTCTATGAGCGGTCAGGAAGTCACGCCACGAGGGCGGTAACTTAGCCAAGATGTCGTTTACTTGGATCTTCTCTGGTTAGGACACAATCGTACTGACTTAAGTCACGTACATGGAGTTGTAGCTCATAGAGCTGCTCCATCACCGAATGTCCCTCAACCATCTTATAGTTCAAGTAATTAGTAGTTACAAATGACTCATTCCCGTTATTCCCTTCGAAATACTTCTCCTCAAGTTCGTCTCAGAATTGCTTAGCATTTGTAAAGTTAACATAAACGTCGAACAGCCGGTTGGATAAGATGGCTAACAAACAGGCTAGGACTAAATTGTTCGCATCCTTCCACCATGTCATTTCAACGGTTTCCAATGGGAACATTAGAGGATTCAAAATTACCCAAAATAATTTGATATTAGTTAGCCAAAGTTTCGTTTTAGCCTACCAACGCTTAAAGTTGGCACCGTCAAATACTTTTGGCTTAACGACATCAAAAGAGGAAGCCATTTCTTTAATATTTGGTTTTCTGGATTATTGTAAATATTGTGGTATAAGCATATATTTAGATTTAATCCCAGCATAATTGAATATAATTAAAGCACATTTCCAGCAGTATATATATGACAAAAACTGCATATCGACATGTAATTCTACCATATCATTTATATAAAAGCATAAACTTAAAGCATGAAATATGATGACTGCTGAAATGAGCATAAACATCATTCTCATGAACAAAGAATCAACTAAAACTAGCATGAAGCTTAAGTCTTAGATTAGTAATTAGTGTTCTCAAATATAGGGCTACACAAGATAGAATCTTGGTTGTCCCGCTACTATGATCTATACTCTTCACTAATTGAATGTGACCAAATTAGATTCGAAACCTTGAGCTCTAGATAATAGTTTATAAATCTGCCAAACTTATTTTAGCCTAATGACAATCATGCAAACTTTCAGCCAACATCAAGGTGATCTCAAGACAATACTCCAACTGACTTGATAAACTCAAGGTGCAAGAAATCAGATTTAACAAGTACATCCACAAGTCGAAAAGGGCTAATCAAGGAGCATATAACAGATCACTGAACAATGTATCTACATAGTCCGAAAGTAAATGACAACATGTTTTAGAAATCAAAAGGCTGCGGTAGCAATAATTTAGAGCTCAGGTTTGAACATTCATTTTTAGTTTTAGACCATAATTACTATCGTTGATCTATTGATCCAATTTCACTCAGTAACCCACAGAATGTATATCTGAAGCAAAAGGCAAAGTGCAAGCAGCTGAAAAACTCACAAAGCCGGTGATACTCGAAATCATCGAGAAGCGATCGAACAAGGCAAGGCACGCATAGAGCGTTGTTCCAGAAAACCAAGTGCCTCCCTATGCCGTGCAAGGAGATGACGGCAAATGGATATATAATGCCACACTCCAACTTCGGATAGCCGAACTAGAAGTCAAAGGTTGGGGATGAGAGCTCCGGCCAAAGAACACTCGTGAACACCAAGAACGAGTCTTGGTTCTCCTTCTCAGCTAGCCACAAATCCACCCGAACCAGCCTTCAACTAGAAATCCCCAAATCCCCTCACTGACAGATCTCAGACGAGAAGGCACAAGGAAACCACACGAAGAAAATCACAAAGAAGGCAATTCCGGCTCCAAGGTCACCGGAGCTGGTGAAGAACACGACAGATCTGTGTCCAAAACCCAGTCGAGAGAGAAGATCAAGGTGGAAAGGAACTCACTGCTTCCGATGTGCAAGAGAGGAGAGGGAGACCGCCTCTTATAGGCAAGTAGGGAGGGGGCGACGGGCTGTAGCCAAACGGCCAGCGCCGAAGCGACCGAGATGATGGCGCCTCCGGCACTTCCACCATCCACAAGATCCAGTCATCCATATGAAGCTGTCAAGCCGAAGGGCCAAAGGCCACCCTACAATGTCGCACACGACAAGGCCACCAGCCTTATCCTCTCTGATGTCCCACCGATAGGTGGGATCCTCTCCTTTCTTTTTTCTTTTCCATGAAATTGGGAATTTCCTTAATTGCCCTCAGGAGTCCAACACCTGTCACCCTCCATGGTCTCCTCTTCCTCTCTCCCCAACAACCATTGTTCAATTCCTTGCTTCTTTCTCAAGCGTGACTGCATTCACCTTATCACCCTCACCCAGTGGCAGATCTAGAACAAAAATGACGCGTGTGCCTCATGCTTCATGCATGTATTTATCAACGCATCCATCAATAATGTACTAGATAGTAATACATTCTAAATTTTGTAACATCCACTAACTTCATAACAAAATTTAATGGTAAATAACTATTTGTCAGACAACATACCAAAATTAAGAAACCTACTATTAGTGAATGATTTAGAATGAATATGAGAACCTATTATTACACGCATTTTTTGGAGTGTCTTACTTTATGAACATCCTGCATGTTTTTTCTTCTCTTTGTTTGCCAACGTGTTTAAACCTTTTTTTAAATAGATGTAGTTCTGGCATGTGGAGGCACGCACTGTGTAAGCTTAAACTCTAAGTAACAAAAAATAAAATCGACGGGGACCTGTGCCCCACATTATAGAACGTGCATCCGCCCTTGCCCTCACCGGCACCGACGACCACTGCCACACCTTGGTTTTCAACCCAGCAACCACTGCCTCATCACCATATCCCCTTCTACAACATCTGCCTCCCCCTCACCATCGATGTCTTCCCTCCCAATTCCCTAGTCCGCCACCCCCATAACTAACTATGGCATAGACGTCCCCTCCCATGAACGTGCTGACCTCAACATAGCGGTGCCATCCGAAGCTCCTGGTTTGCTGCCGTTGATTGTTGTCACATTCACCATCACCAAGGGGTGGCTCGGCCTCCTCTCCTCCAGCGCCGGACTCGGAGGGAGATGCATGTCGTTGTGCTGCCTCCTCTGCCCACCCTGGCCGCAGAGGTTGAGTGTGGTGGGTGAGAGAGGCGACAGTGGCTGAACAGTTGTAGCATGGAGGGCATGGGGCGGAGGTGAGGAAGTCAACAGGCTGCTGCCTTCGTTTGGGGCGACGGATTTGGAGCTTGTCCACGGGACTACGGAACAGATGGTGGCCAAAGATGGGAGCTCATGGAGATGGGAGAGAGAGGAGGAAGAAGGGTAATAGGAAATGGATGATCGGACTGCCATGTCGGTCGAAAACCAGTGACGTGGCTGACAGCGTGGTGCCAGTATAGGGGTGGAAAGTACCCTATTTTAAGAATTGAGGGTTATAAATATTCAGCTTTATAATTTAAGGTTGAAACTTGAACAATCATAAGAGTTCAGAGATGTGAAGTAGACTTATTGCTATAATAAAATAACCAACTTAAGTTAAAAAGTAGAATTTCTCTCACATCTTTTCTCTCATCACTACAACAAATTAAATCATATCCTGCTGAATGCATGTATACGTTTGGTTTTTTTGAGATGGATATATGAATATATATATTGTCATTCCACTCGTCTACCTGGACAAATTTTCTTTTCATTTATTTATGTAGAGGAAGTAGATAACAAGACTCTGCACAGGATGCAAAAAGAGAAGATTTTACAAGCAGAAACTTACTACAACAGATGTTCACTGTATTTCATGTATTAATTAACGGATTACCAGCTTGTACAAGTTGTTCCACGGTAGACATAAATGAACGGGCTATTAAAATCAAAGGCGATGTTTTGTACTTGAGTTCGCAAATCTATTCAAAGTCAAAGGATATTGCTGACCACTATCAATGTTACTAGACATTTCAGACTTTTGAATCTGCAAACAAGTACAAGTGCATATATATTTGGAATAAGTCTACTTTACCGTCTAAACTCTTATGAAAGTCTAGAAATCAACCCCAACTATAAAACCGGATGTTTGACACCGTCAAACTCTTAATACCATTCACTTTACCCTTTAAGACCAAAACCACCCCGATTTCGTTGATGTGGCATCTACATAAGTATCTATGTCACCAAATTTCGCCACCTCGTCAGCCAAATCACCTCCTCCCTCTTTCTCTATCTCCCTTCTCCAATCTCTCTCCACTACTACAGAAAGTCTAATATTAGACGCAACATCACAGACGGTTTCACAAAACCATCTGTGATGTATACTATCACAGACGGTTTTAGTTTAGACACCGTCTGTATTGTTACCATTGCTAAAAATTATCTGCGAAGATTTAATATCACAGACAGTTCATGGTAAAAACCGTTTGTGTATCATTACAGATGTTCTACAATGAACCGTCTATGATCACAGACGGTTTTTAGTTTGAATCGTCTGTGAATTATCATAGACAGTTTATCATACAAACCATCTGTGATAATTAAGTCATCACAAACGGTTTGTATTAAAAACCGTCTGTGATAATTACACTATATTAATTGCGCACAGAACCGTGGACCCTCTGTCTTGAATTTCAGATCTAGGCTGTTGTTTTGAGCTGGAGACTGTTTGGCAAGAGAGATTGAAGATTTATCATGTTCTTGACTACCTATCGTTTGTAATGTAATTTGTTTCTCGTTGCATTGAAATTTAGATCTAACTTTTGGTGATTGGAATTGAAGATGGTTTAATTTACATCTACTTGGCCATGCATGATCAGTTCCTGTCAAAATTGTTTGTTATAATTAGTTCCCGGGAAAATGGCTTTTGTGTTAATTAAGCTAGCAAAACCTCATTGCATGTGGTATATATCTAGTATACTAATTAATTAATTTAATATTTAATACTAAATTGTTATATATATGCGTAACATAGGACTGACACTGGATGTATGCTGCGAACCTTATGAGTGAAGAGTACATTAATGGCGTGTCTGCTGAGCTGCCGAGGACATGTTGAATAAGGGGGTGAAATATATTACTGTCCATGCATTGGCTGCGAGAATCTAAAGATGTTTAAGAACCGAGCGCAGATTAAAACGCACTTGATTTGAAGGGGTTTCAAAAAGGGGTATATGTGCTGGACCAGTCATGGCGAAGAGAAGATTACACAGGAAGGTAGTAATAATGACATCGCCGGTGAAGTCAATGATATACCGTCGGATGATGTCGATTGTGGTTCGGATTTGGATAAGCTGCACGATAACAATCTGGATCAGATGCTTCACGATATAGAAGCGAACTATAATGAGAGAATGTTAAATTCTGGGGCTTGATGGAGGACTCGGAGAAACCTTAGTTCACGAAACCTTGATGGAGGGCTTGATGAGGCAAGTCAAAGTATATGATGCTGTCAGCCGTGCTTGAACTGTTGAAATTAAAGGCAAGCAACGGTTGGTCCGACAAGAGTTTCACAGCGCTGCTAGATCTTTTAGCGGACATGTTGCCGGAGAGAAACAAGTTGCCTAAAACCACGTATAAAGCCAAGAAGATTATTTGTCCATTGGGAATGAAAGTAGAAAGAATATATATATGTCCGAACGACTGTATCCTCTACCGTAAAGAGTATGCAAACATGCATGTATGTCCGGTGTGCAACGTATCCCGATACAAGCGTAAGAATCAATCAGATGACGGCGAGAGAATAGAAGTGAAGAAAAGATCTCCTACTAAGGTGGTATGGTATTTTCCTATAATTCCCCGTTTGAAGTGGTTTTTTACGAATCCAAAGAAGACAAAATTGCTACGCTAGTACTCGGAGGAGCGCAAGATGGATAGACCAGTGGAGAAATATCAATAGAAAATTTGTAGACTTCGGTGCAAAACCGAGTAATATAATGTTTGCATTGAGTACAAATGGAATGAATCCTTTATGTAACATAAGCAACCGACATTGCACTTGGCCCGTGAATCTCTGCATCTATAACCTTCCTATTTAGTTGCGTATGAAGCAGAAGTATATTTTATTGTCGATACTTATCTAAGAGCCGAAACAACCTATGAATGATATTAATGTGTACTTAGCACCGTTGGTGGAAAATCTAAAAGTACTGTGAAACAAAGGGGTACAGGTATGAGATGCATACAAATGAGATAACTTCACTTTACACTCCTTGTTGTTCTGCACCATAAATGATTATTCTGCCCTTGCTAACCTGTCGGGCAAGAGTACAAAAGGGGTCAAAACTTGTACTCACTACTTAGATAGTACTGAGAGTGTGTTATTGAAACACTCACGCAAAACCATGTACATGCGTCACCGCAGGTTCCTTCGAAGGGCTCACCCATACCGCAAGATGAAGAAACAATTTGACGGAGAGAAGGAGGATAGTTCAGCTCTAAGGCGTTTAAGCGGAAAAGAGGTTTATAATATAGTTAAGAATTTAGATGTTGCCCTCAAAAAGGGATGTAAATTGAGGACCTATGAGAAGAACATCTGGAAGAAGATATCAATATTTTGGGACTTACCTTATTGGGAGTATCTAGAAGTTCGGCAATGCATCGACGTCATACACATAGAGAAGAATATATGTGACAGCTTGATTGGTTTCTTACTGAACATTCGTGATAAAACAAAAAATGGTGTCAATGTACGTCTTGACTTGGTTGATATAGATATCAGGCTTGAGTTAGCACCGACAAAAACTGATAAAGGACCAACGTACCTTCCCCCTGCTTGTTACACTCTGTCTAAGGCTGAGAAACTGAATTGTGCCAATGCTTGCATGGTGTCAAAGTTCCGTCTAGTTACTCCGGCAACATGAAGAAACTTATTTTGATGCAAGATTTGAAGTTAAATTACATGACGTTTCATGATTGTCATGTGCTGATAACACAGATACTCTCTATTGCAATTAGAAATATTTTGTTGATCAAGGTTCGAGAGATAATCATGAGGCTGTGTTATTTATTTAACACAATTGCTCAGAAGGTCATTGATCCTGAAGGACTAGATGCTCTGCAGGACGAGGTGATGATGACTCTATGTCATCTTGAGATGTATTTCCCTCCGTCATTTTTCGATATCATGGTCTATCTCATTGTTCACAGTATGTGGGAGATAAAATGTGCGGACCCATATTTCTGCGTAGCATGTACCCGTTCAAGAGGTTCATGAGAATTCTCAAGTCCTATGTACGGAATCGATCTTAGCCGGAGGGCAACATCGTTGAAGGTTATGCAAGCGAAGAGATCATTGAGTTCTGTGTCGATTATATGGCTCAGATTGAACCGATATATGTGCCTCAATCTCTGCATGACGGGAGACTCAAGGGTATCGGAACCATCGGAAAGAAAGCAATCACTCCAGCTATGGATACGTATGCTCAAACCCATTTCACGGTCTTGCAACACATGACTGAAGTGTCCTCGTATATCAACCAGCATAAGGATGTGCTTCGGCAACAGAATCTGGAGCGGTTGTATGTTTGGATCATGAGACAACATAACAATCGATTCAACCAATGGTTGAAGAAGCAAGTCGCTAGGAGCTCGATAAGTGAGATGCGGATATAGTTAGCAAAAGAGCCAACATTTACAGTTATGACATGGCAAAGATATGACATAAATGAGTACACGTTCTGTACACACGTTCAGGATGTAAAGAGCACTAACCAGAACAGCGGTGTTCGCATAAATGCGTTCAGTATCGATGAGTTGAGAAACTCCTACTATGGGTTCATAGAAGAGATTTGGAAGCTCGACTACGTGGTTTTCAAGATCCCCTTATTTCAGTGTTGTTGGGTCCATCTCCGACAGGTGAAGGTCGACAAGTACAGTGTCACTACCGTCGACCTCAAACGTGTCAGATACAAAGACAAACCATTCGTACTCGCTAACCAAATTGTTCAAGTTTTCTCTGTAAATAACCAGGCAAACAAGAAGTGCCATATAGTTCTTCATGGAAAAAGGAGAATTGTCGAAGCAAAGAATGTAGTGAATGAGGAAGAATACAATCAATTTGACGAGTTATCTCCATTTGGAAACGGCATAAGGATCGAGGAAGAACAATGTGATGAAACTAGCTACATATGGGTCGATCATTATGAAGGGCTAATTTTTAAAAGAAATAAGTAAGTGGAATGAGAATATGTAATATATATGTGAATTTGCATTTATATATACAAGAATGCATGAGTGATGTATATGGGAATTTGCATTTATGTATATAAGAATGCATAAGTGATGTATATGTGAATTTGCATTTATGTATATTAGAATGTATGATATATATATATGTGTGTGTGTGTGTGTGAATTTGCATTTACATATATGAGAATGAGTCATATATATGTGAATTTACATTTATGTATATTTATTTTCACAGACGGTTGTATAGAAAAACCATCTGTGATTTCATATTAAAGATGGTTGTATTTGAGAACCATCTGTGATGATACTATCACAGACGGTTCTTAAATATAACCGTCTGTAATAATAAATCTTCACAGATGGCTCTAAAATAGAACCATCTGTAATAATAAATTTTCACAAATAGTTATAAAAAACCGTCTGTGACAGTAAATATCACAGATGGTTTTCAAATAAAACCATCTGTGATTATTACCCCTATATATATTGCGCTCTAGGGTTGTTTGGACTGTACTTACGCTAAACCAGCCCTCACTTCCCCCCTAGCGCCCTCCCCCCCGGCACCCGGTGCCCTTCTCCTCCCCCGACTCCGGTGGCCCTCTTCTCCCCCCCCCGATCCTTGTGAGTACCGATTTTGCCGTATTCCCCTAGCCCTAGTATGTCGGCCTCACGCCACCTTCCCCTAGCCATTTTTGCCATCACAGTGGTTTGAAGTGCCGCCGCTCTGTGAAATCTCTCTACTTCTTTTACTGTATATTCTGCATTTGTCATTCATGCTAGTTATTATTTCTGAAATTTTACGGTAAGATCTAGCACTGAGAGGTCATTTGCATAATAGATTGTGGGCTTTTAGTTGCTCGATGACGATCACTGTCAAATTGAGATTACAGTGACAACTAAGACTCATCTGCTAATGAGATCTTTTTGTATACGGTTGATTATCTCTGTTGTGTGTAATTGCTACCTTTGTCGATCGCCTTGGTACAGTTTTTGTTCTGTCCAGCATATTGTTATTGATCCTTTACCGAATATATATATGTACATGTTGTTTATGCAATTGCCGAATATACTTGTCATCTCCACAATAGCATAAATCTGTTATTAGTGATTGATTTTGGCTGAGGTCTACTAGCTGTCTTTTATGCTATTAACATTGTAGAAGGCCAAGTTTATAATAACTTGTGCAACTCCTCAAACTGAGAGCACAAGACAATCATTAATCTATGGATTATGTAGTATTTATATGCTCATATGCTTATTCTATTGTATATATTGCAATATGTTAATGTTCCGAATTGTATATCTGCTTTGAGACGTAATACATGTACTTTCATATCATTTTCATATTGATATATATGCTATCTTGTACTTAATTTTCATATATGAAAAGACCAACATGTCATCCGCACATTCTTCATCATCATCGCCGGATGTGTGTAATGCACCGTCCTCTGAAAAATCCAAACGCCATGGAAGAGTACTATTGAAAAAACCTGAAAGCCAATTTACCATCACGGATGTCGATGCATCTAGGACCCTCTCAATCCTCGCCGAGCAGCGTTCGCGTTCCCAAGAACTGTCGGAATAGTTGCACGAGAACATATTAAGATCACATTCAATTCTTGGACGATGATGTCCAAAGCTCGAAAAAGTGAGCTGCTAACGGAAGTTTTTGCATCATTCGAGATCTTGGAAGAACACTACGACTCCGTGCAATGACATGCATTGCTAATGGCGTGCAACGTATGGAAGCACTTCAAGAGGCTGCTTGTCAAGCAGTATGTGGAGAAGAATTTGACACCCTTTCACAAGTATCCATTTCTGGAACCGCAATGGGAAAAGTTTTGTGGCGATGAAGACGACAGAAAATTTTAGGAGTGCAAGTGCGGTACACAGGGCCCTCCAGGCAAAAAACACACACCCTCACAGACTCGGCACAACTGGGTATGCGGGTAAAATCCCGCAATGAAGGAAGGACGACGAGCAAGTCATCTTGCAGGACACCTCCTCGCTATTTGCCACGATCCCCCATTAACCACGATCCCTAATGAGCACGTTCGAAATTGGATTAGAGCGAAGTCTTTTACCCTGTCGTTGGGGGATATCTCCTTCCGAAACCCCGCAGACGAAGAAGTGTCCCACCGCCTGATAAGATATCAAACTACGTAGTTTGTAATTACTCCATAACTTCATAAGAAGTAAAATGACATGTCGGGCTCTTGTAGAAAGCGCTGAGTGCAGAATCGTCCCAATGATCATTCCAGGCAATTAAAGAGACAAATATACTCTCCGTGGCTCTAGAAAACAAGGAGCACCTGGGTCGCACGAGAGGCCTTGATCTTTATATTCTTTGGAAACATGGTTTCTTAGAGGACTCCAAATCGTACCAGAACAGGAAGAGAGCCAAAGCCGAGCGCGAGACACGGCTACGAGGAAATTAAGGCATCCCTTAAAGTGCAACTTGCTGATTATGTCAAAGATGAGATGCAAAAGTACAGAGAAAATCAGCAAGAAGCCGTCGTCACTCCTGTGCTAGCCAGCCCCCAACCGTCGAAGTTGCTACCCGTCCAACCCTACCACGGAGAGTGACAACAGATTTCGTGTTGATGACATCCTGGTAATAATTATTATATCTGGAATGCTCAATCCATTGATAGGCCTGTTGGAGTAGCTAATTTTATATCGTTATGTAGGTGGCTACGAAGTGCAAGCTCCAAATGAGATATGCCTCTGTTGCCCTGTGCACTGTTTGGGGCCAGGAATATCCGTCCGGTTCTGGGGCCTTAGTGCACAATGTAATTTTAGCAGCAGGTTTCGAAAAAGTGAATGTGGACGGTGTTTATACCAATTTCGAGGTCATCTCGCTACAAAAGCCCCCGAATGACGAGGTCCTGACTCTAGGGTAAGCCATTGGAACATTCATCCAGTGGCTCAAAAGTGACATATGCCTGGAGGGTCTTGCACTGGTGCCAGGTCTATAGGGGCTATCTGAACCAAAGCTACCTACACCGGTGCCAACACTACAGGGGCTATCTGCAGCAGAGCTACCTGCACTGGTGCCAACACCACGGGTGCTATTCCCACCCAAGCAACTTGCACCGGTGCTACAACCACAGGAGCTATCCGCACCGGAGCTGCCTTTACAGTAGACTACCATGAAGTCAACCTACAGCCGCGGTGGCAAGGGCAAATCAACAAAGACCGATGATGATATCTCCTACTTGCTGTTGGCCCGGAAATTCGTTCTAGGCGAGCCGATGATCGTCCCGAAAGAGCGCCTCCTAACCCTAGGACTGAGTTGCCAGAGATTACATGCATGGTATATAGAACATGCCAATAAGCCGGAGGGACAACGACGCTCGGGTCTCACCATCAAATTCAGGCCGCATCATTTGCAGCACGATGTTCATGACTGTGTATTTGTGGTGACCTTTGAGGATTTATTCGATCTCTTCACACTCAACGCCCTCGATGCCTCATTAGTTCGATGATGGACACCGTAACTATGTACAATCACGGTCTACGTTCATGTAATACCGATAAATGTCATATATAACCTGTTGCTTTTGTGTGTATATATATAGATACATAGTGACTGAAACCAGATTATCGAAATCACCAATTGGTTTTCTCGACCGACGCTTGGTCGCCATAGATACTATCGAGGAGGATGCATCCTTCATCGAGAATTACATTACAACAACATTGGTGACTCACCGCAACAAGGAATTTATACTTATACTCTACAACCAGGGATAAGTGCTGCACTAGTGGCTATACTTGTTGATTTATACTTTATAAGCAACACGAGATTAGGTTTAATGACCATAACGACATACCTGTGTAGGTTCCACTAGATTCTAATTGTAATTACACCAAAATAGAACAATGTAATATATCTTGATTCTCTAAAGAAGAACAAAACCAACTTCACAGTTATCGACCAATTAATCAATAGGTAAATATATTTCCTCCATATATAACTGTATTGTACTCATTCTTTTCTTCCTAATGACTAAGGCTAACTTTCTGGAATCACATAGGTCGTTCACTACGTACGTTGTAGAGATACAAAAATCGAAGGGAGGGACCAACGCCCTACGACATGTTCAAAATTTTTCGATATTCGCTAGTACACATTAATCCTATATAACACTTTGTAGTAATACATCTCGAATTAACAAAATCTATTTTTCCCGTGACATCAGTAGCCACCGGGCGACACCTGTGGATTCTATATTTGCCGCCATATGCAACTACTCTTCAATTCCTCGAAGATCAACGATCCTCAGGTTTGTCAATCTTGCAATAATTATTTCATACTTATCAAGTTATATATATATACATACGATATTGATATTCTTATCAATAGGTTGCGCCCATCCCTACAACTGCGTTGGAATAGACCGAACTCGCACAAATTCGAGGAGTGTCTGTACTTTTTTATATCTAAGGTCATAAAATCAGATGGAGAGTTCCACAATGTTGTAGAATGAATTTGATTGGGATAAGATTGACCTTAATTATACATGTGTGTATTTGTTAATGGATTGACCCATACCTTCTTGCTCCTCCCTCTCCCTCCCCATCTACTTCTTCCTCCATACGTTTCTAACCCTTCCTTCCCTCCCCTACTCCTACCCCTACAGCCATGCCCCTCTCCTCCTTTCTCTTTCTTCTTCCTCTCTCTAGCGGACCGACAGTGGAGGAGAGGAGGCCACTTGCTCCGTTGTTGTCTTCGTCGTCGGCTTTGGCCGTCTTCCTCCTTACCGTCACGGCCTGATCCAGCCCTGCTATGCCCAGATGTAGGCCTACCAGCGGTGGAGGTGAGGAGTCTACCGACTCTGTATGTTGTCTGCGTCGCCGGCTTGGGCCATCACCGGCACAACCAAACCTAGACCCGTTGTGCTCAGATCTAGGCTTGTCATCGGTGGAGGAGAAGGTGGCCACCACCAGATCTAGCGGCTGGCTGTTGAGGCAGCGAATCTAGTCTTCTTCCTTTAGTTTGGTCACTGGCTCCGTACACCTTCCTCGTGACCAGCGGCGATTGATTTGACCCTCTTTTTTGCCACCACCAGTCGTTGCCGTAAGACCTCTGACCTCACCGCCACCGTCGGACACAAGCTCGCCACCGCCAAACCCGACCTCGCCGCCGCCGGTCCAGAGCGTGTGTGTGTGAGAGAGAGAGAGAGAGAGAGAGAGAGAGAGAGAGGAGAGATGTCGGTTGGGAGCGAGAGAGATGAGGAAGGGGAATAGAGGGAGAGGAGGTTGATTGGTGGGCCTAACATGGTGATCACGTTGATAGGGCTACCATGGCACCCAAAGAAGCTTGTATATGTCAAAAAACCATTTCCACGTTGGCAGCAAGTAGGTGTCACCTCAACGCAAAACTACCTTCAAACTGTCTAGGGGTAAAATAAATGGTATTGATAGTTGAGAGGTGAAACATCCGATTTTACACTTTTAGATCAAAATTTGGACAATCTTAAGAGTTCTGAAGGGTAAAATAGGCTTATCCCTATATATTTAGTTGTATTGTCTGTATGCATGACAAGCTAGCTTGCGAGCTCGAGCTTTGGTGTGGCCGGAACATGGATGGATTGATGGTGCTAGCTTGTAAGAGCGTGTCCAAGATCCAAACAAGGGTAAGGGTCATGTCAGTCAGCTAGCTTCAGTGCTAAAAAAATGCATGGATCGATAGCATATATATGTGAATGAGGAAACTAGCACGATAATACATGCGTGAAGCAATACATCGGAGTCGTAAAAGATATGCTACTGTAACATCCCAAAATTTTGTTCCTTTATTGAAAATTTAATCTGGAGTTTATTGGATTTTCTGGAGTTATGTTAAAGTCCTGATTTGAGAAAAATTATAAACTTTAATTTATAAAAGTCAAAAATAAATTTATTGCATTACTAAAAGCTAAAACAAATGTAATTCAGCTTCCTTAAGTCAAATATGAGATTATATTAATTTTTCTAGATTTTAGAAGGAATTAAAACCTTCCCTTTAAAAGCAAATTGTACCTTTGCAAATTATACTTGTTAAAATGAGTGGGACATATTTTTATTAAGTCTAGAATAGCTCCAGATAGTTCTCTGAATTTTTCTGGATTTTTCAAAATTTATTTGGTATTTTTCCGAGTTTTCTAAAGCCTATTGGCATTTCGAAATCAAAAGAAAACAAATCCCAAACCTCCCATGCGGAGCGACGCGTGTCGACCATCAGAGCCACCTCCACCCCGGATCTAATCTCGGCCGCCGTCGCCACTTACCGGTTCAATCCGCTTTTCCCCATCCGCGGATCGACGCGTGGCAAGCATCGGCCGTCCACCTCTCGCCCGGTTCAATCCCGCCGCTTCCGCGACTTACCGCCGCGCTCCCTCTCGCTCCTGCCGCCACGTGGTTTGATCGGGCGGTCGCCGTTGTCGGATGACATCCCGCCCGTCCGCGATCACTTAATTCTCGCCAAGACCAGCGCCGGATGTTTCCCCATTGCCGGATTGAATCGTGGCCTTCCTCTCACTTACGGTTCGCTCGGATCCAACGACCGCCGCCCTCCCTTTGCCACTGCCGCTCATCCGACCATCGCCCCCATCCTTTCCGTTTTCTTCTCGGCGTGCGGGCCCCACTGTCGTGCCCTTCGTCCCGCCCTTTCCTTTCTTCCTCGCGCGATCGCGCATGCGCCGCCATTGATTGAAAACCGAAGCTTTGAAAGCGGTTTCTTGCCAATTCATTCCCCACATCACCGCAGATTCAAATTAACCCCTCCCGATCCGTTGCGGGCATAAAGTCCCCAATTACGCCCCTTCACCGGCGCATTCATCCTTCCCGGCCGTTTCAAAACCGTCGGGTCGTGCGCGCCGTTACCTCCTCCCGGCCTATAAAACCCGCACCCGAGGTTCCTCGCCCACACCGCCACCCTCGTGCCTCCATTCGCGAAATTGAGCCGGAGCCCCTGCGCTTGTTTCTCCCGCGCCACCAAGAACTCCGGCGAGCAATCGCCGCGCCTCGAGCTTCCCGCCTCGCCGGTGCCTCCCGACCTTGCTTTGGTGCCAGGCGATCCTCGGCGACCACTTCCCGAAGCTGCGCGTCACCGAGCTGCTCGCCGCCGTGAACCCTCCTCCGCCGCCGCCTTCTCCGATGATCTTCGCTCGGTCATCCTCGAAGCGTCGCGAAGGTACCCGAGTGCTCCCGCGTCCTCTTCATTTTGGTACCACGGCGCCGCCGCCGCATCGAGCGCCGGCGACCATCGGTCCTCGTCGCGCCACCGCGCCGCCGCCGCCCGTCGATCGCCAGCCGAGGTGGCGCAGCGTGGCCGCCGATCGGCGCCACACGAGCGCCACTGGCGCCTCGCCGCTCGCGCGTCGCGCGGCCACGCCGGCATAAAGCCGTGGCGTGGCGACCCGCGCCAGCGACCGTGGCGCCACGTCAACGCCACCGCGCGCCCGCGCCACCTCGCCCTTCCGGGTCCATGGACCGGTCCATGACACCGGGCCCCACTGTCGGCCTCTGCCGATTATATTAATCCTAGGGTGACGTCATAATCTATAATTTCCTTTAGAAAAATAATTCGTGCTGACGTCATAAATCCTTTTCGGTTTAAAAATAAATCCAGAAAATACCCTTTTTCTTTTATTTTGAATTCAAACTTTGGAAGGCTATAACTTTTGCATTTTAACTCCAAATTGACCCATTCAAATTTCTAAATTTTTCTAAAATCATGATCTATCCATTTCTGGAATAATTTTGAAATTTTGAAATTTATTTAAATTTGATTTGAATATATTTTGTAATTCCAAGGTTTAAATTTAAATTAAAACTTCCATCTTATTTTAAAGCCTCAATTCCTTTTTAAAAATTGTTGACCCACATCCAAAATTCAAAATTCTGTCTCCCAGTTTATTTTATAATTTTTGGAAGTTATTTGGATTTCGTTTGAATTTTTTTTTTGAATTTGCTTCGAATTGATTATTTCGTTAGATATTGACGATTCCGGAGAGTTTGAATTCGACGAATCGCAGCAGGACTTCGATAAGGCAAGTTACACCTTTGACCATGTTGAACCTAATATTTTAAATTATTTATATTGTTTTACTGTATATGCATGCGTATCTTTATTCAAATGTAATTCAAATTTGATTTGAATTTTAGATATACCCATGATCCTTTGTTATGGCCAATTTGAATCTTGAATTCATATACCTTGTCACCCTAGCTGAAAACTAGTTAGTACTATAGTATTAGCTAGAAATTTTTATAGCAGTGCTTAGCCTGGCTTAGTATAATTTTAGGTGGGATCAATCTTTCACACGAAATGACGGACTTTGAGAATTGATATCTTGACTTCGGTGAGTCAAGGGTGGTTTTACGGAAATGATTTAAAAATGAAAATAGAAAACTTGTTTTTGGACTTAGGCTAATGGTTAGGTGGTGGGTGCCGGTATGCCTCGTGTTTGGTGACACCTGGTTGATTATCGTGCACGGGGGTATGTGGTTGAGCCTAAATCAACTTAAGGACCGTTTCTGTGAATTATTTTACGAAGTCACTTCGTACTACCACAAGTCCGGTATGGGACGGACCTGGCTAAGTAATTTGTGAAGTTCCAACTATAGTCTCGCTATAGGCTGAATGTGAGCGGCGTAGGTGTGGGAAGTCTCACATGGCACCAGAGGGCTCCAACTCGTGGATTCGAGTTGTGGTGAAACCTTAGTGGCGGCGTGATTATGTTGGCTATGAACCATCGAACGACCTTGTCATGAACTCTCCGCCGCACACCTAAGGCGGTGTGTTGATCGCGTGGCTCAAGTGAGAGGAATGTCTTGTGGGTAAAGTTGTACACCTCTGCAGAGTAACAAACTATCTGGATAGCCGTGTCCACGGTCATGGACATGCTGAGTAGAGTCTTCACAGATTAGACTTGAATTTTCATAAAACTTGGTTTTGGCAAACAAACGTTGGATTTGGTAATGGTCCGAGTGGATTCAGTGGATAGGTTAGTGTGGGTTGGAGCCTACACTAACGGTATTACTGTTAAAAACAATGTTTCATATCTTTGTATTTAAATTCATCTTTTAGTATTCACGTTATTGTATTTAAATTCAAGTATTGCTTTCCGCACATTACCCTATTAAGCTTCCTTTGAAATCCCTATGCATGCATCAACTCTGTTATATTTCTGGTGTAACTTGCGTAAGCATTTACTTACTTACCTTGGGAGTATACAGTACTCACCTTGCTAAATCTGTTGCCGGACTTGAGGCGACTACGACGGTGAGGACTACTTCAATGAGTAGGATGCGTCTTACGATCATTCGCTGTGGGAGGTTTGGATGGGTGTGTCGCCACCTTTACTTTCGTTCATTGTTTTTGTTTATTTTGTTGGCCTGGTGCCTTATTGTAAGACTTGGCCTTAAGGCCGTATTTTCGTTTAATAATATCTCGTGGTTATTTTTGCATGATATACATTGCTGTTAAACTTGTGTGCACTAGCTTTTCCTGGGATAGTGCGATTTACACAGAGGATCCAGGAGTCGTCGCTCCGGGGTCCGACAGCTACGTATTTAAGAAAACAAGTTTACATTGTATGTACGTACGTACAATTGTATTGGTGTATGTATGTTGATGGTCCACGATCAGCAATGGCTGATTAAGATTTTTCTTTCATTATATATGATCACTGAGCGCTACATATCTTTTTTTTTTATGAATATATAGTTTCGTTCATGACTGAGTACTTGAGCGAGATTTCGTGCGTGTTTGTTAATGATGTGCACAGAAGTACCTACTACTGCTTCAAGCAATACACATCAAGAAACTGTCGATCATTATTTTATCCCTGATAAGTACTATTTCACCCCCCTTTTCTTAACCCTGGAAAGGGGGAGATTAAGAGATCTAGTGCAAGAAAACATCCGTGTACTACGTATGTTCTCTAATTAAACACCAGTAAGAATATAAGATGAACCTACCTGCAGCTGCGTATATAAATATGTGATTAAACGAACGAAGCCAAGGAGAGAATACATAACACGAGAAACAGTAGGGGACATATGTGTATTTCATGTACTTGATCTCAGAACCCACACACATAGACACGCAGTACGGATCATATCAGACAAAACAAATCAGCAAGCAAAGAAAATAGGATTAGGCATGTATCGATTATCCGTGCCGTACTGGAGAAAATTTTTCCGAAGACAGACAGAAATAAGCTAGGCCGCGTACGTACTCGGAGGCCGATGCGAACTCGTAGAGGCGGCCGCGCGGGGAGAAGACGATGAGCGCGACCTCGGCGTCGCAGAGCACCGACAGCTCGAACGCCTTCTTCAGGAGGCCGCTCCGCCGCTTGGAGAAGGTCACCTGCCGGCTCGTCGCGTCCTCGATCCGCCGGATCTCACGGCGGGCGCGCCGCCCGATCTTCTTCACCACCTTGATAGTGCTGTCCGTCGTCGCCGCCGCCGCCATGATCTGCTGGCCCTCGGGTGCCGCCATGGCAGCCGCCGCCGTCGCCACCATTTGTTTGGATCTACAGTGGTCTGATTCGGTAGAGCTTAATCTGGTAACATTTGGGGGTTTGTAGGGATGCGACTTTGAGGAGGAAAAGGGCAAAGAGAAGGGCTGATTTTTGTTACTTGGAAAGGAAAGGGTCGGGGTCCACAAATGGCAACACTGGATGGCCATATATGTATCCATTCCATTCATGTCCCTCTTTCCTTTTCCAAATTTGCCATTGGCCAGCTGGGTTCCTCTAATTATCATTGCCTCGTTGGCCTCCACAAAAGTGCAAATTCATAAAATATAATAGTTTGATTTGAAGGAGGAGAGGAATTACTCCTGCAAATTAATAGTATTTAGATTAGGTTATACTAGTTGGGGCCTAATTTCTTCAATAATTATGTGATATCGCCGTCGGAGATGGACCCAACAGTCAATAGAGACACAAGATTGGCTAGAGCACGTGGCTCCACAAAGAAAGGAGGTGCAAAAAGTCCTTAAAACTAGTTATGATATGCGTGCACTCGTCTAGATTTAAACCCCAACTGAGTCTTTATAAATAAATTACCAGAGCAGCGATCTCAGCACCACTGGCAGTCTTGTCTCAGTATGGAGTAATAAATTACTCTCGCTCAACGGATGCAGGAACACCGCCTGGCATGCTGCAGGAACACACACTCATGGTGGTCACGGTGCCAACTGGATTTTGTTTTAAGATTTGCGCAGGACTTCCAAGGAAGGGTTCACTAATACTCCCTATATTAAATTTGGGGGAGTTCCTGCCCAGCGAGAGCCGGTCCACGTGGCGCTACCTTTCCCTCTGCGTGACGTGTGCGCATGCATACTCCTTTCTTATTGCCTCATGGGCCGTGCACAGCTACTTGCGCGGCTCGATCGGTTCCTTCCCCTGCGATGCCCACGTGCTTTGGCTACCAGAGGAATTCGATCGTCGTAGCGTTGGCTGTGTTTCATCCACCAGGTTAGGGTTTCATGTCCACCCGCTGCCTTACCCACTCCTCAACTCCTTTGTGTCCCTGCTCCGAATCTAGGCCACAGTTTACAAGGATGATGTACACGCTTCTTGCGCCGCCCAACGACCACAGCTTCGCTTGGTGACCTCCACTCGGCTCGCCTTCCAACTCGACGGATCTGGCGCAGCGCAAGTATTTCCTCCACTCCCTCCCTTCCCCAACTCACTTCTATGCTTTCCAATTGCTACTATCCAACCATCAACTTCTCACTTGCCTCAATTCAATTCGTTTTCTAGGGTTCCCGATTTCGTATATATTTTGGTTCCTGTCATGCAATTTTATTCTAGGGGTTAGCAACTCTCATTTGGGTAATCCATGATAGAATTCGGTTTCTAGGGTTCAAGATATTGGTTTGGATCATGCAAATTCCGGATCCCGACTTGTTTGGGGATTTTAAGTTTCAAGGGTTCCCGATTTTCGATTCCCGATTTTAAGTTATATGTCATAAGGATTATGCATGAATTACAACTATTTGCAAAACATATTATCAAATACTAGCATCATACCACAAGAGAGCTAGAGTATGTGATATTGAATTATCAATACATGATGAGACTCAAACTATTTAATATGACCGCTCTTAATAGTATGGTAATCTATACTAGCAATCTGGTCTTCTAATAAAACACTAAGATCGATAAAAGATTAAGAACACATCCTTAGAGTATGCTAGCTATGCCTTTGATTTGAGCATCCTCTTAAAACTTAATGATACACATCTTTACTTCAAGTCCGAATCCTTATCTTGATATACATTAACCCATGATGCATCATTCACTTACCCTTTATTAACACATGATAGGCCTTATCTTAACTTGATAATCAATATATGATCATTCTTCGATATCCTGATCAACTTATGATCGTCTCTTTTTCATATGATACCATTATTCATTCTGAACTTTAACTAGATAAATTTCAACACATGAAGTCATCTCCATCACCATGGAACCTAATATATTTTACATACTCAAGAAAAATACTAGTTTCACAAATGGTTATTATCAATTGCCAAAACTCACTATTAATATATAATAACGGAGTTAGATTCTTCAATGCCCCAAGATCTATAGCACACATGCATGCACTTGCTTTATCATGATCTTTATCCTTCTCCCGTGCTTCTCCACTTGACATGTAGCCTCACTTGGACTTACGTGGCCCTCCATGACCTCGGGTTCTTCCCCTAACTTTAGTCTTGCCGTTGACTACCATCAAAGAACAAGAAATCATTCCAAGTACAAGTGACATACACTTGACTCATGTTAGCAAATGAGAGTCTCGATGGAAATAGAAAATGGAAAACTAACCCTTTTGCAGCGGCCAAAAGCTGTGCTGCTCCTGCGGTCTGCAGGTGAGAGTGGTCTACCTCGTTAGAGTTTCTGTATCTGGTTTGTGATTTCTATTTTTTTTTACTTTAACTTTTTTGTAGTGATATATTTTTTTTGGCTTCTTTGTCTTTCTTTTTTTCTTATTCCTTTACATTATACGTAATGATATAATTTTTTTTATTTTTTTAAATTTAATTATGTTGAAAAAACTACCAGCAACTACAGTGCATTTTGACCGTTACTCTGTAAAATAATTTATAAGCCAAAACTTTTAAACTCAAATAAGAACCACCATTAGCCCCGCTCGTTTTAGCTTTTTTTCACTATTCAGTAATTCGTCTTTTTCTGAATTTTTAAAGATTTTTTAAGGCTTTTTTGCATTTTTTTCTCGTGTTCCTTTGCATTGTCCGTGATGGGCTAACGTATTTTTTTTCTATTTTTACATTTTTTAATTTTAATTATACCCACAGTAAAAAATCAGCTACAGTAAAATTTCAACCAAAAAAAATCAAAAACCATCGCTAAAACGAACGCACCCTAATATCATGTTGGACACGCACCTCCTAGGCAGCTAAGCTAAAAAAAGAAAGATCTGCAATACTTGTACTTATTTCGTTCTTTTTACTTAACATTTTAAGTTTTTATGGCGCTCGTGTTGTGATTTTGATGGTAACTTTTTATAATTTTATATTAAAATATACTAGTAAAATTATTTTTAACGATAAATCTAATGATATGTATAGCCAATTTAGATAGTTTTAAATTTATTGACGGTCAAACTTTAAAATGTTTTACAGCACGGCTTTGGATTCTAGAAGCCAAGTAAAAAGAATAGAGGAGTAGATCGTAACAGTAAAGATTAATCTGATATATATTACTCATTTATTATCAGTATTATAGTTGTGCAACAGATTAATACAGCTTTATCTTCAAATGTAAATTTATAAGCGGAAGTCTTCTACATGAGTATCTATCTCTACCTGGGACCCAGACGTGGGTGCAGTGCAGGTGCGAGACAGCGGGTCGGGTTGACGACGTGTCGATGCACCATTGCTGGCGGCTGCGGGTGGGACCCTTGTTCGTAGGACGGTGGGGCCCACCACTTGCGCAGCGGCAGCGAGGTGACGTGGACTTTGCCTTGCGGACCGGCCCATGTGTTGCTGTACTGTGCTGCGTGGACCGTCCAAGAGAATCAGATCAGACCACCCCTGCCTTGAGCCGTTGATCCACCGGTCGAACCAACTTGAAGGCTAATCTTTTTGAGTCTACGATTAGTCTTTCGTTTTTATTTTTATAGTAATTTATTAAACAGCATGTTTTGCAAAGTAGGATCTATAAGTAAATTATAGTATAAACTATATCGAGTTTAACTGTATTGACTAAAATCATATGTAATTATTTTTCTCTACATACTGCCCCTCACAAATATGTCAGAATTCAAAAACCACAGCCATAAATCTCAGTATAAAAGAATCCACTTGAATATTACTTCCAACATTGCTTTAGGCTGTGCTCATTTTGGTTTAAAACCGGCTTTTGCTTCTGGCTTCTGTTTTTTTCAGTATTCAGTAATTTCGTCTTTCAGGTTATTTTAGATTTTTTGGGATTTTTTGTCTTTTCTTTTTTTCCCATACTCCTTTGTATTATCTGTGATGAGATAACATATTTTTCTATTTTTATATATTTTTTAAATTTAATTATGCCAAATAAGCCAATTCAGCTACAGTAAAAAAATAAATCAGATACAGTAAAAAAAACCATAAACTAACATTAAACTGAGCATTACCTTAAACTCTGTTAGTAGTGGTTTTTGTTCCCAGCTTGTTTAGTTTTTTGGAGTGGATTTTCTATTTTTCTCACTATATCGTGGCTGTTGTTCGTGGCGTGGCGCCTGACCCCATCATCAACAGTGCGTCTATCGAGGAGGGGTCAGGAGTGAAGTGGCTCGAGCTATAGAATAACTTGATCTATGTTCCAGAAAGTATATATCCTCACTTTTAATATATTAGTTAAATAGATATTTTGTATTTTTTTATCACTTTTAGTATATTTAAATACTAATTCTAAAATACTTCGATACGACTTGGCTGAAAATTTTTTATCAGAACTTTTTATTTTTGTTATATACACTTTTCTATGTATAAAAAGAGTACAATACATGCAGTAATTACTATATAAAAAGTGGACTTTGATAAGATTGTTTATAGAACTTCATATTATCTTATAATTATTATTAAAGTATGCTCAAATAGATAAAGATGTATAACAACATCATTAAAGGGTATATTAGAAATGGGAGTATGTTGTACTCCTAGGAGTATAGAAGCATTTTACTATATATATATATATATATATATATATAGTAAAATACTAGAAAGTATTTTTCCTATATATATATATATATATATATATATATAGGAAAAATACTTTCTACACCTGGGTGTAATTACACCCACCTCTAATATACCACCTAAACGAACTTGAAATACTCCTTTATCACTTTAGGTATACTTATATACTAAATATAAGATACTCCAATGTGAACCACATGAAAAACTGCAAGGGAGTCCATAGTTTTTAGCGTATTTTGTAAATAACTTTATATACGCATATAAAAAGAAGTATGTCCAAAAAAATGTACATACCACCTCTGAAAAATTCTCCATACCGCCTACATGATCTTAAATACTCGTATACTACACATACATACTCTCCGTTACGCGAGATACTCGCTACGTTGTGAGATATAACATAGGGTGTAATTACACCCGGGTGTAGAAAAGAGGTTTCCTATATATATATATAGTTGCGCTATTATGCTCCTGTGTGCATTGTGCGCATCGAAAAATTACTTTCATGCATGAGTGAAGTTACTGTTAAGTACATGTAGAGTTACTACCAGTTATGTAGTGTTACAACCGATAGTAACTCTACATGTGTTTGGCTGTAACTTTACTCACATACGGTAGTAACTTTTCGACGCACATTCTACACTTACGTGTAGAATAGTAATTATACATACATGTATGTATGTATGTATGTATGTCAAATTTCCCCTGATGTACTCCAAAACTTTCACTACAAGAGCTATGTGCAACTATGAAGATCAGATTCTTAGTAGAGTGTTACAACAGCTGAAAGGCTGGTTTGACCACCACTTGTGACCAGTCTGACCACATGAGTAGTGTGGTTTAACTGCTGGCCAGTCTAACCACAGGGGTAATGGTAGTCTAACCACTACCTTGCGTCCAGAATAGAAAACATCACAAATCCAAACCCTAATCTATGGAACTTTTAGACCAATGACTCCAAATGACTTGAAACTTTAAACACACCTCCTATAGAGACTTAGAAACCAGATAAAGGCAAGAAACATAATGTTCTTATGCCTGGTTTCACTAATTTGAAGAAAATTGATCCAAGGACTCAAGAACACCTAAAAACCGAAATTACTTCTTACTTATAGGGATCTAAGATATGAAGTCTTTCAGATCTACTCACACATGTCATAGCAAGGAAATCAAGCCAAAGATTTGGAAGTAGACCACATATATCATGATTTTGAATTTGTTGCTTAAGAACATAAAAAACCAATCAAAGAATAAGTGAAGCATGCAAAATGGATTAAAGCTTTGATCTATTAACGGTAGAGTAGGTGATTCACGAATACATGGATAGTTATGAGGGGCTTCCAAAGCACCACCCTTACACACACAAGATTTCTCACATAGGGAGGGAGAGAAGAAATTACTCGAGACTTAGACAATCTCTCTATATATATATATCTCTCTCTTATAGCCTCAACCCTAGATCTCCCCTCTCCTTCCTCATATAATTAGCACCACATAGTGGGTCGCAACCTACCAAACACATAACTTTTGCAAAATTCAATTTCATCTCAACCAAAATGCCAATTGTTCATCACAAACAAATTCTAGACCTTTCACGTGGTCTCTCTCATGTATGTATGTATGTATGGACGCTGAAATGTGTCAGGGCACGATGATTTTAAATACGCAAATTCAACCTAAATTCGGATATATTTTTCAAAAATTTTAGTTTTAGGGTTATATCTATAACAATTCAAATGAAACACATACATTTGAAAAAACATACTCAAATTTAAATATTTTGAATGAATTTAGATCACATACTTTGCTAATTTTTATATAAAATTAACACATAGCTACAATCAAACTATCATAAAAAAGAGAATTGCAGTTCTAATTTCAGTTCAAGCTTGTTTGAACTAATTAGTAAACTAGTTAAACTCGACATGAAAAGTTTTTAAAATTTTTTGCACATTATATATAGGACAAAATATCTATTTTAGATAATTGTGTCCTAACACCTCTTTGTATGTATGTATATATGTATGTATGTATGTATGTATGTATGTATAGGATGTTCTGATCAGGATGCCATCGATATATACAGACTACTACTAGTAGTTAATTATAGATTGTATACAGACTACAGACTAGTACTTTTTGAGAAAGAATACCAATTTTTGAGAAAGATTGTACATAGATACGGGCTTGCCCAGAGAGAGAACAGAGCGCGCCACCACTTGCTCCCGACCTCGTCTCCCTTCCACTCATCCACCACGCCACACCACAACCCTACCCAATCTCATCCTCTCCGCCCAGCCTTAACCTCCTCCATCTCTCTTCCTCCTCCTCCTCCTCACATACATAGACGCCTACCTACACCTATCTCTAGTCTAGTCTCCACACCCACCCACCCACCCACCATGGCCGCCGTGACCGCCGCGGCCGTGTCGCTGTCCCCGGCCAAGGCCAGCTCGCCGGCAGCGCCCCTGACCTGCGGCCACTTCTTGGCCTACCCGAGAACGGCCTCGGCCCGCAATGCCCGGGCGGTGCGGGCGCAGGTGTCGACGACGGAGACCGCGGCCACGGAGGCGGCGCCTGTGAAGAAGGTGAAGATCTCCAAGAAGCAGGACGAAGGGGTCGTCACCAACAAGTACAAGCCCAAGGAGCCCTACATCGGCAGGTGCCTCCTCAACACCAGGATCACCGGCGACGACGCGCCAGGGGAGACATGGCACATGGTCTTCAGCACCGAGGGTTTGCTTGTTTTTCCATGCGTACTCTGACATGATCATGTAGTTGTAGTTGTAGCCCTGATCTTCTCATGCGTACTCTGGCAAACCGTACTTTGATTTCTTAGCTGGTTTCTGTCGGGAAAAGAGGAGAATACATAAATCTGCCTTTCCTTTAATTTGCAGGTGAGCTCCCCTACAGAGAGGGGCAGTCCATCGGTGTGATCCCTGATGGCGTCGACAAGAACGGCAAGCCGCACAAGCTGAGGCTCTACTCCATTGCCAGCAGCGCCCTCGGCGATTTCGGTGACTCCAAGACGGTACGAAAGTAAATCCAATCTTTCTGCTATGTACGACAGCGCGCAGCAGCTACATGTTTCGTTCCGGCGCGAAAAAAAAAAGGAAACATTATCTGGATTCGTTATGCGCAGGTTTCGCTCTGCGTGAAGAGGCTGGTTTACACCAACGATCAGGGAGAGATTGTCAAAGGAGTCTGCTCAAACTTCTTATGTCAGTCCTTCCAACCTCTCTTCCTAGCTAATATATTCAGCACCCCCATCGCCGATCTCTCTCTCTCTCTCTCTCTCTTAAATTGTACGCTTAACAGATCTCCTTACTAACTGCTAATGCATGCAGGCGACCTGAAGCCAGGCTCTGAAGTGAAGATCACGGGACCGGTTGGTAAGGAGATGCTCTTGCCTAAAGACCCCAACGCCACCATCATCATGGTAAAAATCACCATGCCTAAATGGAATGGATAATCATCTTGTTGATGCAACATCGCCACTTAGATGATCTGTTCATAAGTACGTGGTTGATTAGCTACAAATGAACGAACGGCTCTGTTGGCAGCTCGCGACGGGTACCGGTATCGCGCCGTTCCGCGCCTTCTTGTGGAAGATGTTCTTTGAGGAGCACGAGGACTACAAGGTAGCATAACAACCACACGTACCAGTCATACATACATGCTCGAATTAACAATCCTCTACCCGAATGATACCGACTAGACTTTCTGAGGCACTGTGCAGTTCAATGGTCTGGCATGGCTCTTCCTGGGAGTTCCTACGAGTAGCAGTTTGCTCTACAGGGAGGTCAGTCAGTGCTCGATCACTGGTGGTGTTGCGCATCGCATCGATCGGTCGTTCGCATTGGAAAACCTAACTGTATATGCAGGAGTTCGAGAAGACGAAGGAGATTGCGCCGGAGAATTTCCGGCTGGACTTCGCGGTGAGCAGGGAGCAGACGAACGCGGCGGGGGAGAAGATGTACATCCAGACGCGGATGGCGGAGTACAAGGACGAGCTGTGGGAGCTGCTCAAGAAGGACAACACCTACGTCTACATGTGCGGACTCAAGGGCATGGAGAAGGGCATCGACGACATCATGGTCGACCTCGCCGCAAAAGACGGTACTATCTCACGTATCCATCCATCTGCTTCTGAATTTTGCTTTAGTTTCTACCTGAATCGATTAAGCAATTAGACGATGATGAATGGTTTGCCAGGAATTGACTGGGCTGAGTACAAGAAGCAACTGAAGAAGGGCGAGCAGTGGAACGTCGAAGTCTACTGATCTATCACGGATTCCTTTTCCCCTGCGCAAGCTCAAGCTTCATACGCCCTGCATGTATCTAGTGACATGATCACCGTCCCGAACTGAAATGAAACCGAACCGTTGGCTCCTCCTCCGGCGATGATTCGATGTACATACTGACGACATTTTATCGAGCAGCTCTCCTCTCTTATAAATATACGACATATTCACACACTGACACGGTATGGTATTGCTGTGGTTCTCAGTGGAAGAAACTGTGGATTGAATTGATGTTTCTATTCTGTGCTGGTCTTCTCTTGACCCAGCAGCTAGCTCTGATGAATCACTGTAATTTATTATTCACGGGTCAAACAAATATTGGAAAAACTAAATGAAAGTCAAATATTGGGCCCAATCCGGCCCACTTCCAGCCCTCCACGGAACCCTGGCCAGCAGAGGCCTAGTCTATAAAAACAACTCCTCAACTCGTCCGCCCCGCCGCCTCCTCCGCCCTTCCCCCCGCCGGAGGAGAAGAGAAGATGAAGACCATCCTCGCACCGGAGACCATGGACATCCCCGAGGTGGTGACGGTAGAGGGGCCGCGAGGGAAGCTGGCGCGCAACTTCAAGCACCTCAACCTCGACTTCCAGCTGCACGAGGGCGGCCGCAAGCTCAAGGTCGACGCCTGGTTCGGCGCCCGCCGCACCATGGCCGCCATCTCCCACGCCCAGAACCAAGGGATACCGCTACAAGATGGGCTTCGTCTACGCCCACTTCCCCATCAACGCCTCCATCACCAACGCCAACATCGCCATCGAGATCAGGAACTTCTTGGAGGCGACGTGTACGTAGTGGTTAAAAATTGTAACTTTAGTAATGCTACGGTTATTCTAATCGATAGAGCACGCATTTCTAACTGCACAAGCTAATTGTTTTGATGATGTTGCTGAATTATATTCCATGTGGATTTAAAAGGTGAATATCTTCTTTTGTATGGGTGCATTAGTATGAAGGTGCATTGTAGTGGAATAGGTGACAGTAAAGTTTTCGTTTCTGGTGTTTGACTACATAGCAGTAAAGATTGAGCATTTGGCTAATATGATTTGACCACCGGAGTTTTAGGATAATTGATGAGCGATTCTTCTGGGGGTTCTTAGGACCTCTTGTGCTGTTGCTGTGAAGATTACAATTTGTTCATCCAGCTTTGAAATCACTGCATGGTGATACTGTTTATCAGAATAGGGATCACTAGCAGTGTCATGGTTATTTTTTTAGATAAAGGATTTATAAAATCCAGCCTCTATATCCACAAGGGATATACACAGCCAAAAGTTACACGAGCACTTAGACTCAAAACCTCAACACTGAGGATTACACAACAGCAAGAAAGATAGCTTAAGGACTATGAAAAAGCTAGAAAGACTAAGCTTCAGAACTTCTTCCCCGTCTTTGCTTTCAACCAAGCCCTTAACCTTCTCCAATCGAGCCACTCAAACTCCGGTCTATCCTGTGTGAAGATGAACCTCCGAAGCGACGTCTTCAAAAAGACGACGAGGATTGCCGACGCCGCTCGCCTCACCGAGACAAGACTTTCACCTGGAGAACCGAATACATGATGGCTATGGAGTGCCATGACAACCCTTCAGGAAGGAAAATGACGTCCACAGGCGTCATAGTTGTCAAGATCGGTAGGAACACCAACAAGGCTTTCGCCAGCACAACCACAGCAAACCACGCATACCCACACACAAAAAAGACCTCCACCAGCACACCGGGGTTCTGCATGCCTCAAGGCCATAGCATAGCCATCCAATGAACCCACCACAAGCCGCTTCCCGCACGAGCAACGTCGCGCCAAGGAACCCTGGACAACCCAAGAGCCACCACTCCCGCGCGAACCGCGGTCTTTGGTTGGCCTCCTCCACCAACCTCATCCGCCCGGACGCGCACGGCCGGGCCAGCGCGCGGCGCGACGGCCGGCGGCGCTCCCGGCGGCTTTGGCCCGGCCGCAGACAATGGCGCCAAGACGCCACATGCATGGCGCGACAAACAGCGCACGTTCCCACGGCGCGCGCCCCACGGCGCGGCACCTTCCGCGGCTCTCGGCCTACGGCCCCTGCGCGCGGCACCGACCGACCGGCCGGCGGCGGCGCTCGGGCATGGAGACGGCGGCACCGGCACGAGGCGGCGCTGCGCACGGCGTGGGAGCGGCGGCGCCGCGGCGTGAAGCGCGCGCGCGACCGGCGAGGCACCGGAGACGACGGTCCGGCCGTGGCGCGCCGGCCGCCGGCCGGCCGGTGGCGGCGGCTTCCCTAGGGCGGCGGCTGACTAGGGTTTTCTTCGATCTGGTCTATCTTTCAGAGAGCGAGTCTGGAGCCCCGCCGCTGCCCTCCTTGCGACCACCGGAGCCCGGCAGCGTGCTCCGGCGACGGCGAGGAGGCGGGATCCGGAGGGGGGGGGGGAGGGGGGAGATCGGGGAATAAACAGGAGACCCAACTACTGTTTTACTCCAGTGTCATGGTTATTACGAGTTGATGACCGTTTTACCTGTTACGGCACGCCTACGTATTATTTGTAGCTTGGAAATCATGTATAAAATGTACCGAGATTCTTCCTTTCCTTGGATAGGTGAGGAAAGTTGATATGCTTGAGGGTGTGACGATTCTGCGTTCTGAGAAGGTCAAGGATTAGCTAATCCTTGATGGCAATGATATTGAGCTTGTCTCTTGCTCTGCTGCTCTGATTAACTAGGTTAGAGTCTCTGCATCTCTGTTTCTCTTACTACATTATATGAAGGAAAAATTCATCATATACCCTCCTCATAGATGAAAATCTAGGATATACACTCCTACATATCCAAATTCATCATATACCCTCCTCCAATCTATTTGCTTTACAAAATACCCTCTTTGCCTCCTCCAAATGACGAGACTACCCCTCCTCCTCCTCCTCTTGCCATTTATAGGAGGAGGGGTAGTCTCGTTATTTGGATGTGTAGGAGGGTATATGATAAATTTGGATGTGTAGGAGGGTATATGAATGCATGTCATGTGTCAGCAGCCTTTTGAACCGTGAACCTCCAGCTATTTTCGAATAAATCTATCTGCTAGATCTAAGACTGTAAACTAACCAGTGCACTATGATTGAAAGTCCACACAAACTGCGTCATAGGACTACAGATTTACAACCACACTACATATAACATCCCAATATAACTTAACATCTATATTTACACATCTCACGACTACCGGATACAATTACATATCTAATGATTTTGTTTACTAATCTACCATGGTTTTAAAATGAAATCTATAAACAAACAAAGAAGCCTTTGCAATGCAGATATCAACTCCTGCTCCCTTCTCTCCTCTCTTCTATTCTGACCTCTTTGGTTTTTCACTGAATTACAATGATTTTCGGGCGGTTTTTTTCACTCTTTATAGCCTAGCTATTGTCGCTATTTCAAATAGCGATAGGTGGGTCGGTGGCCTTCTGTCGCCATTTGAAATCACGATTGAATCTCTGCTGCCTTCTGTCACCAATTCAATTGATTGGTTGGCAACAGAGAGTGTGGCACCAATGTGGCTCTCTGTTGTGATGTTGTCTGCTCGTTCGACGATAGAGAGTTTGTCAGTATTTGAATTGGCGACATAATCTCTGTTGCCAATTCAAATTCCGACATAAGGTTATTCCTGTAATTTTTTAGTCGGCAATACTTTTTGTCATATTATTAAAAAATAGATTATTTAAAAAAAAGGCTTTTCAGGTGCTTGCGTGTCGAAGTGCCAACAATTATTGCCACTGCATCCAGATTTCCCTGTGCACGGTATCCAGATTATGGACGAACAAACAGAAAGGCACAGTAGATGGCAGGATAGATACCTTGTTCATCGGCACCAAGAACATGCACGTAAGTGCTGACATATGCTCTCTGCGAAACAAATAAATTAAATCAAATCCTAATCCTTGTTCAAATTGTCGACAACAAAGCAGACTTGGGCCCTGTTTCAAACAGCTTTTGGCTTCAGCTAAAAGACAAACGCCGTTTGGAATGCATTTGCTTCTTTACACGGTTTTTTTCCTTTACACTGTCCATGTAGATATAATGGTGTTTTTCATTCTTTTTTATTTTCTTTTACTTAAATGTCTCAAAAAAAAGCTAACAGTCGTTTCCATTACTTGATCATTGGCATCTAACAATCTTATGGCTGCAGGGATGACAGGAGTTCGATGACGATGACAAAGCTTTGCTAATTCATGAACCTGCTCATGCTTCAGCAATGAGAAAATGGCAATAGCCAAGAGGTAAGCTATTACCACCCAGCTAGCATCTAATGCTCTTAATAATTCTTTGGTCTTGTTCTTATTCCAACATCTGAATGCCACTATTTGTAGTCATGCACTTTGTACCATTCCTCAACTCGCGCAAGTCAGTTGCCTTCTTCCAGTGACGTGGGGCTGCTATCTACTCCCTGCTCCAATCCACAGTCACTGGCAACTTGCAGTAATTCTATAAACTTCCAATGCTAGAACCTCAGATAAAGCTAGTGATCTGACTACACGAATCAATTCCACTCAAATATATCAAATCACCTGATCACCACCTGGAGAGACTGTTTATGTATGTATATAAGGTTAGGTAGGAATCTAGGCTGCCTGCCTAGGTAGGAGGTGTGCAGCGAATGGGGTGGATGGAGCTGCTCAAGCCGGTGGTCGCAATGCTGGCCTTTGACACGCTCTTCGCGATGATGACAGCGTTGATCAAGAAGGCGCTGGCTGACGGGCTGAACCACGTTGTCCTTATAGCCCTACGCCAATTTGTCGCGGCAGTCTTCCTTGCCCCAATTGCATACTTCAAAGAAAGGTTTGTAAGAATGAAATGAACCTGCAGTGTTTAGCTTCTCAAGGATCTGAAATTCTGAATCCTGCGTTAAGTTGCTTTCAGATGATGTTTAGCACCTGGTAACTCGTATGTGTCTGAAAAAGTTGACGGATATCTCTTGTTACATCATTGGTATTGCCAGTTACTAGTCGAAATATCTGATGATGATGATATGTTACATGATCCCCAGTACATCTTCAATTTGTCTGAAAAGCTTCTGTTAAATTGATGCTGTATTGCACGATGTATTCAGAAACTTGACAAGTATCCCTTAATGTTCCAAATGTGCTGTTATGTACCATTTCAGTATCTGGAAATCTGTATCTGATAAATTCTCTTTCTTATATCTTCTATAATTTAATTTTAGGAATGCGAGACCACGATTTACAAAAGAGATCTTTGCCTACTTGTTCATGAGCGCATTGCTTGGGTAAACTTGCTTGCTCTGCTTGCCAAGTGCAATAAAAAGAACAAAACCATGGAAACAAGTTAAAAGAGTATTCTGAATTTCTGATTTAAGTATTTTCTTGTTGTGTGATCATGTGTATACATAGGGGATTATCTGCTCAGTATCTATTCTTCCTGGGGTTGAGCTACGCTACTGCAACACTGGCTGCAACATTCTCCAACATGACTCCGGTGTTCACCTTCTTGATTGCTATCCCTTTCCGGTCAATTTCTTGTTCCTCCTTGTTTATATTTCTTTTTGCGTTGCAAACTGTTCGTCCAGACTGAAACTAATGTATTGTCACAACAGTTTAGGCATGATTTTCTAAACAAAAAATTGTCAAACTAAGGTCAAGAAGTGAACACTCACCTTTATTAATAGAGTAGATTTCACATTACTATATTAATTGGTATGAATCTTAGTTCATACCAGGATAAATATCTGTCGGAGAGAGGTCGGACGATGATGACTTGAGATAGAATGACGCTAGGAGAATGAGAGCACCGATTGATGGAGAGGAATATATCTAGAGTAGCCGGTCTAGGAGAGATACCAGAACTAAGAATTAGAGACTTGGAATACTTCTTCATTATTCATTGCTTCCTTATAATGGATATATGCTGTACCTTTTATAGAGATAATTCGACTTGACCTCTAAGAAATAATGTATATTTTTAAGAAAATATATCTCTAATATATGGAATATATCTATAAGGTAGTAAACCTTCTAATAAGAAAACTAACTATTTTTATCTCTATCCTAACTAATCTTATCTTAGCATGCGCAGCTAGCATCGCAGGTTATTGTTCATGGGCACTGTTCACGCGCATGAATAGTGCGCTTGAACAATATTTTCAACACGTAATAGCTTCTCCTCCCTTCGGTGATAGCTCGTCCGCGAGCTGTGATGGTGGCCATAGTTGCAGTCTTTGGTAGACTTAATCTGGCAAACAATTACGATGCCTCGTGTGAGAGATCAGTAACATGTTGATGATGATTGATGACGAAGGCATAAGGGCCTTAGCGTTGCTCGATGTTGACGAAGTTGCTGGCGACGAGGGCAGCCAATGTGAAACAACAGTGGCGCACTTCATGGTAAGTAGAAGTCGTGAAAAGGGATCGACTGCTCTGATACCAATTGTCATGAATCTTAATTCATAATAGGATAAACATCCATCGGAGAGAGGTCGAATAACGACAACTTGAGATAGAACGACATTAGGAGAAGGAGGACATTGATTGAGGGAGATGAATAGATTTAGAGTAGCCGGTCTAGAGGAGAGACCAGAGTTAGGAATTAGGGATTTAGAATACTTCTTCGTTATTCATTGCTTCCTAATAATGGATACATGTTGTCCTTTTTAGGGATAATTTAACTTGACCTCTAAGAAATAATCTCTATTTTAAGAAAATCTATCTCTAATAAATAAAATATATCTATAAAGTAGTAAACCTATCTAATAAGAAAATTAACTATTCTTATCTCTATCCTGACCATTCTAATCTTATTATGCTCAGCTAGCACCATGGGTTACTATTCATGGGTACTGTTCATGCGCATGAACAGTGCGTGTGAATAGTATTTTCACCACGTAACATTAATACATACAGATTGCAGTTGTACAATAAAATATGGTTAAACCCAAATATGGTTGATAAATACTTAGCTTAGTGAGCACCTAAGCCAGTAAAAAAAAGTATGAAGCAAAAAAGGTGCTCTTTCACACAATTTTTTTTACTAAACAATCAATTGCCTAATGGTGCAATCAAGTCTGCAAATCTTGTAAGCGGTAACTACAATGTCAGTTTGTAGGACCGATGCTGGTAATCAGAGGGGGTGAATAGTTATTGAACCTTTTTCCTCTAAAGGTATTCAAAATATTCACTCAAGTGACTATGAGAGATACTAAGTTCAGACTATACTATCTAAGCTTTACAAAGTAAGGTTAGAGACCTTAACCAACAAAATCCGCAACCTTTCGCCTAAGGCTGATCCGACCGCAATGGATGGAACGGTCTGATTGTAAGCACATGGTCAGTCTGACTGATGGGGCTGGTCTGACTGTAGGGCCAAAGCCTATCTAACCGGCCCTCTGTTTTCCTAGACCTGAAAGCCTCTTAAGATAAAACTCAAATATCAATAACGTGCTCAATTCTCATCCAAACACTTTCAAAGTTGGCATGAGACTTATTCAAGATATTATAAACCTAAACCAATCAAGAATCACAAAGTTTATAGACTCGGGTTCACTAAATTGAAGAGAATCAAATATAAGTCACAAGAACACCAAAAGCCCTAAAACTTAAGTTATTTCTTATTCATGAGGTTCTAAGTTATGAGGTCTTTCAATCTATTCTCACATATTCTAGCAAGGTAATTTAAGCAAGAGTTTGCGCTAGAACTTTTACAAACATGAAATCACAAATCTAACTCAAAAATAAGCAAAATCGAGCAAGAATGCAAACAAGAATATGATTGTAACAAAGTTTTGATCTATTTCCAGTAGAGGATGAAGATTATACACTCATAGATGATTATAAGGTACAACTAAAACACCACTTGTTCCTCTCTCAAATTCTTTCTTATAACCATGGAAGAAAGCAAGGTGATAGAACAAAAACCTAAGCCCTAGAATCCATAGATCTAACACCTCATCTCCTTCTCTTTAATAGCCAGCAACAAGCCCTAATGGTCCAACCCATTAGGCCTACTAAGGAAACCCGTTAACCCCACTAACACGGATTTTACATACTCATGCATGCTTTTCAAAGTGTTTACAAAATTCAACTTGCTAATACCTTAGCGATTGATGCACTTAGCGATTCTAGCTCACCTTGACTGAAACCACTTCTTTTTTGCGTCCTTTCGCGCCATGGTTTTGATCAAGGTACCAATCGGGTATTTATTCAACTACCAAAATACTCTTGATGAAGCTTTCGGGTATCTTCCCTTGATTCCATCTTCACCTTCACCTTAAAACATCTCCATATGCTTTGACCCATAGCCCATAGTGTTCAATGACTAGTCATCATATCTTCATGCATTCGATCTTCCCCGAACTATCTCTACATGCATCTTTGTCCATTATCGTGGACCGCTAACATTCTCCAAACCACCTGCACATCAAAAGATTAAACAACTATCTTGAGTATAAGTTCTATGCACTTAACTCATGTTAATCAAAACCGCGCATCATACAACATCACACAACCAACCAATGGAAAACTATTTTAACTATTCTCTGGCCACACCTACCAGTCTGGCTACAATCCCCATGGCGGTTAGACAGCACCGGTCAGACCGGCCAGTGCTTAAGTCCACCAAAAAACACTCTCTTTTGAATTTCAATTAGATTGTATCTATTTTCAGCTTCAGTTTTCAATTCCAATGGCACCTAGTGCAAATTCAACTCTAAACAAGCCTACACATGTGTTTGGCGTTTATTTTCCTAGAAGTTTATAGCCGATGCTCGCTTTATGGCGGTCAGACCACTAGCCATCAGCCGGTCAGATAGCCTGAATCCTAACAGCACAATCTGAAATCTGAATTTTTTGAAACATTTGTAAAAATGAAATTCAACTTAACCAAAATATCGACATTGTTTATCACAGATATATTCTAGACCTTGGCATGGTCTCTCACAGTCAGACAATCAATCGTTGCACTCCACAGGTTGGAAACAGTTGATGTGAGGAGCAAGGCAGGCCTGGCAAAGATCGTAGGGACACTCGTATCGGTCGGTGGCGCGACGCTGCTGAGCCTTTACAAGGGTGCTGCCATGACACACACAACATCTTCAGTCCAAGAACACACTGCAGAGGGTACTACTACCAACAGCATCAGCAAGGAGAGATGGATGTTAGGCTCGGTCCTGCTGCTCGTGAACTGCGTCACCTTCTCGTCCTGGATGCTGCTGCAAGGGAAGCTCACCAAGAAGTACCCTGCAGTCATCTCCAGCACTGCATTCATGGCCTTGTTCAGCTCACTGCAAGCAGGGGCATTGGCACTGACCTCCCAAAGGCACCTCTCGGTGTGGTTGCTTCGAGGAAGTATACAGATCACAGCTGTTCTTTTTGCGGTAAGATAGCTCAGCTCACCACCAATCTTTTCTTTTTTGTTAAGTAAAATTATATATATTGCCTCGGACTTACAGTAAATCTTAATTTTTATCCTACTTGTCTAGACATAAACCAAATTGATTGATTGATACCGACCTCTTGACCTGGACAATCTAACTTAATCCTATTTGGCTGAATTTGGGACGTAAACGAACCTAATTCCAATGAAAGGCCAACGCTGGAACACCGAAGCTTTCATGGCTCTGACAGTGACACGCAGTAGCACTAGTGCACACATGGGCCCACAATTCAGAGACACACATGGGTATGGCGCCACAAAGAATGAATTCAACTAGGGGCAGGGCTTTTTTTTGCAACAAGCAAGCAATTAAACGATCCCTATTCAGTGCAATGTGCTGGGATTCCACTGAAATTTTGGACTTTTGCTGTGCAGGGAGTGGGAGTGTCAGGGATAGGGTATGTGATGATGACCTGGTGCATCGAGAAGAGAGGGCCGGTGTTCACCGCAGGCTTCATGCCTCTCATTCAGATCATGGCTGCAGTCATCGATCTCTTCATCCTTCACGAACAGCTTTTCCTTGGAAGGTATGTATTGGCCTTTCCCATTGGTCCTAATTAAAAGTTCATGAAAACAACAGTATGACAAAGAGAAATCTGCAAAATAATTAAGCAGAAGTACCTACGTACACTCGATATAGCATTTGATAACACGTCACGTACGTGAAAGCTCGTGCTTGTTAATTTAGTGATTTACTTTTTAAATAATTCTAATACATATATTATCTTTTAATGAGAAGAAGAAGAAAACACCTAGAATAGATACCACTGTACTATAAAAAAAACACCTAGAATAGATACCATTGCATGCACTATATAAACTAGTATCACCTAAAGGATTAACAATTGACATAATATTGCTAAAAAGTTAGAATTGCAAATAACTCTCGGCCAAAAGACAACTTTATTCTCAAGACAGAGCACTTTGGCATAATTAATAATGGGACACACATCAGAAGTTGCACTTTTGTTTTTTTTTTCTTTTTGTCCTTGCAGCGCGGTAGGGGCTGCTCTTGTGATCGGAGGCCTCTATCTTCTCCTCTGGGGGAAGAGCAAGGAAGCATCGGCTACTGTCTTATCAGCGAACGGAGCGGAAGAAGACAGCAGGGAGATCGAAGCAAGTAAATTTGTGAAGCACAGGAAGGAGCTAGAGTCTTAGTAGTTAGTCATTGGAATGTAAAAAAAAAATCATCCTAAATGTTGCAGCTTATTGCAACTATATATCCGCCTTGGCTGCCTTTGTCCTATATCTGTGACTACAACTTTGAATAATTCATCAGTGTCATATATATTACAACTTTGAATAATTCCGTGTCATATATATTTGTGAGGTGTACGTACTGAAATTAAGCTTGTAGAGCTAGAGTCACGCGATAAAGTTTGCTTTGCAGATATAAGGATACAAACAGTACAGGAGAGAGAGAGATATCTATCTAGGTACTAACTAGGATATATGTTGGCTAGAGATCGATATCTGAATTACATGCAATCGGTTAATTAGGATGCATGCATGAAGACGTACGTGGCCGTCTGCATGCATGCGGAGTTGCGTCGGGTGTGCACAGTGGCATGCACAGCATGTCTATTCTAATTACAAGCTGTACTCCTACGCACGCAGTGATCACACAGAGCATGCACTTCTTGCTGGATTTTACCGCCTTTAACCGAAATGCGGAAACTAATCCTATTTTGCCACTCAAAATGACACTTGAGCAGGACCAGGAGCTCATTGACAACTGTGAAATTTGTGACCGCAGAAACTTGAAAGTATGTGGGAGAGACTAGGTACTAAGTCTAATATATGTTTGTGATGAAAAATTAGTATTTTTGATTGAGTTGAATTCGAATTTGATAATAATTTTAGAAAATTCAGATTTGCTATCAGTGTTCTCGGTCAGACCGGTTGGTGGAACCGATCAAACTGCTTGGAGCTAGGAAGCGGTCGGACCGGCCTGTGAACAGTGGTCTGGATGGTGATCTGGTGTGATCGGATTTTGAAAACGATAAGACCGCCGGGATGGTATAACCGATTTCTAGTTGGCGGCTACTTTTTTTCCAGGGAGTGGATTTTGGTGTTGGTTGTGTGCGATCAGATCAGCCATGATTGGTGGTTAGACCAAAGTGAGTTGGCCGGTGTGATCGGCATTGAAAATGCAGTCATACCGAATGGCCAGTCAAACTAACAAGTGATTGGTAGTCTAATCGGAGTGGTTCGATCGGTGTAGGAAGAGCGGTCAGACCGGTGGTTACGGTCAGAGATCATCTTCTACTGGGATCATGATGGCCAAGGGCACAATCCATATCAACGACAACTTCATACTTAAAGATGTAGCACTAAGAAACGTGCGTGAGTGTGTAAAATCCGTGTTAGTGGGGTTGATGGGTTCCCTGGTAAACTTAATGGGTTGGACCCATTAGGGTTGTATTGATTGTTTTGAGGGGAGAGGAGAAAGTGGTAGATCAAAGAATTCTATGGTTTGTTTTTTGCTCTACCACCTTATCTTTTTCTATGGTTGTTAGAGAGAAAACTTGAGGGAGAAAAGGGTGGTGCTTTAGCTGCACCTTATAAATATCCATGAGTATGTAAACCTCATTCTCCACTAAAATGGATCAAAACGTTGTCTTAATCATGTTCTTATTTGTGTTCTTGCTTTGCTTAGCTTGTTCTTAAGCTAGATTTATTGATTTCAAGTTCGTGGGAGTTCTGACATAATCTCTTGCTTAAATTATCTTGGTAGGATATGTAAGAATATATCTGAAAGATCTTATGTCTTAGATCTTTATATGCAAGAAGTAATTTGAGATTTAGGGTTTTAGGTGTTCTTGTGATCTAAATTTAATTATCTTTAATTTGGTAAGCTCAAGCCCAATAGCCTTGTGATTCTTGATTATTTTATGTCCCTATTGCCTTGAATAAGTCTCATACAAAATTTGGTTGTGTTTGAATGAGAATTAGGTGAGTTCTTAATATTTGAGTTTTTGTCCCAAGAGATTTTCTGATCTGAGAATAGGGGATCGGTTGGACCGGCTCTAGACTTATAGTTAGATCGGGTTGTTTTTATAACCAGCCTTAGGCCGATGGTTAGACCGGCCAGCAGTCAGATCGACTCATCATCGGCGGTCTAACCGGCTCTATTAAGAGGCTGCTGATTTGTTTGGTCTTATTTCTAGTTTTGTTTTTACTTAGCCGTGTTGGTATGATCTAAACTTGGTGACTAGCATAGTCATTTGAATGAAGATTTTGAATACATTAAAAGAAAAAATTTAAGGAATTATTCAGCCTATAGGGGCTGAATAATTCCTCTATCTTTTCCCTGTCCGTTGTAGCTAGCAAAGTGCACTAGTTCATCATGGGCTGATCGATGCAGATGCAACTCAAGGACACTGATTTTGCCAGTTCTTGCATGCGGTCCTTGCCCTTTCCTGAACCTCAGGTTTACACACGGTCTTGTCGAATCAAAGGCGATGCATGCATGGTATTGGTCTGATCATCCGTGTGGGCAGTTCTGGCCTTGAAGGTGCAAATTGGAGTGAAGGATCAGTGGCGGTGGACAAAGAGCTGTCACACACAAGGTGAGCACCCCACTACCACTTCTCATAGTATTGCTGACATATCAGATTACCAATGGGAAGTAGCAGATGACTGTGCAAAGAGGAGGGGCCTTTGAAGCTTTTCTGAAGAGTTTCGTAAGCTCACTCTTTCCAGCTTTTCTTCACTTTCTTGGCATCTTATACAGATTAATTTTTGGGCACCAGAAAAAGTTGATGTCAATGCTGGGCTGAATAAGGATATTTTACGTTCACATTTGCATTGCGATATTATTCTGAGTGTCGATCTCCTGATATGCCCAGAAACTTTCGGATGAATATATATGTATTTTCAGCAGTAACTTTCCACCGGAGGAGCAATTAGGTATGTCCATAGCATTTGCTTTTCCCCTGGATGAACGAGAGCCGTCGCTTTTCAGGGACATCGATAAGTGGAAGGGCAGGCCTGCATATATATAGTCAATGACCAGAGCTTCGCCACCGTATCAATCTAGCTAGCTAGCATCTTGCAACACACTGACAGAACCACAATTCGGGGGATGGGACACGTCGACGAGTGGAGACCGGTGATGATAATGCTGGTCTTCGACCTCATCTCCGCGGTGATGACAGCGCTGGTGAAGAAGGCGCTCGAAGAAGGGCTCAACCGCCTAGTCCTCATCACACTCCGGCAGTTGGTGGCCACCGTCTTCCTAGCTCCAATAGCCTATTTCAAAGAACGGTACATGAATGTCACCAATCTTTCAGAAAACACCACTTGGTGGATGGATGCCAACTACAATATTGCTAATGTTTCTTGTGTCGTTCTTTCCCTTCCTGCAGGAACACAAGGCCTAAGCTCACATTGGAGATCATTGTGTACCTCTTCTTCAGTGCAGTGTTTGGGTACAGCACAAACGCATATATATATAATTGTTACCTGTATCTGGCCTTCTCAAGAATGATCCTGTGTATCTGATTGTACGTTGCTCTTGGAGTGCAGTGCTGCACTCTCGCAGTACACCTTCTTCTATGGGTTGCAGTACACGACAGCGACGTTCGCCATTACATTCGCCAACTTGTCTCCGGTGCTCACCTTCCTGATTGCCATAGTGCTAAGGTATATATAGATATATGCAGTCCTGATCATTGATCAAACCACTATATATACCTGTCATCGTCACTCTCAATTAATCCTGGTGATCATATTGGAAACGATCGATGCATATATATATATTTATCCTGCACTGCATGCAGGGTGGAATCACTCAATATGATGAGCGTGGCAGGAGCTGCAAAGATCCTCGGGACGCTCACGTCGCTCGCAGGCGTGCTGCTGCTGAGTCTCTACAAGGGTGTGGCCCTGACACACCAAAGCACCGCTGCACTGAGCTCAGCTCACCATGCAGCAGCAGCACCTGCTGCCTCTGATGGTAATGGCAACAAGGGCTGGATGCTGGGCACTGTGGTATTACTGGCAAACTGCCTGTGCTTCTCCTTCTGGCTGCTGCTGCAGACCAGGCTGACAAAGAAGTACCCGGCAATCTACTCCAGCACGGCCATCATGTTCTTCATCAGCACACTGCAGGGCGTGGCGCTGACGGTGGCGACGGAGAGGCGTGCATCGGTGTGGATTCTGACGAGGGAGGTGGAGATTGTCACAGTCTTGTATTCAGTAAGACATCCTCCGACTTTACAGTTCACACTGCTTAATTAGTCTTCTAACATAAAGAGCCCCAGTTCTTATCCCTAACTAGTCACAGTACTCCAATTGACATGACATGATCATCCACAATAGTCACTGCCTAACAAGTAAAAGACCTTGCACAACTTGTCCAAAAGGAGAAAAATATATACTGAATGCCTTTTCCTTGGCAGCTTCCACTAAACCATGTAATTGTAGCACGTCGGTTTGGTTGATACTACATTAGGATCAACTCAAAGCTGTCGTCAATTCCCCTCATCCACATCACTACATCATGTTATGTGGTACAGGGAATCATGGCGTCTGCAGCCGGCTACCTGATAATGACGTGGTGCGTTGAGAAGAGGGGTCCGGTCTTCACTGCAGCCTTCATCCCCATCATCCAGATCATGGTAGCCATCATCGATTTCTTCTTCCTCCATGAGCAGCTCTACCTTGGATGGTACGTAATTAATCTTTGCTAGCTTGTTCGACATGTATGTACTATATATATACACCCATCACAGCAATATATATATAGTTCAGTTTCATGTCTCTCTGTCTTTCTGAAAGAGCTTGTGAGTACTTTTGCAGTGATCATTGTCATTGCCAAAGTTACATGCATTCCCGTCACATAGAATGCAGATAGAAAGCTAGATATTTACTGAATATATGAATGGTGCCTTATCTCATTGAAAAGACTTGGTCCAAGATAAATGAAGTGTTTCAAATGCGATGAGTATTAGTTGCCAGCATGACAACATTTTCTCTTGCTTGTTACCTTGACACAGCGTACTAGGATCCCTACTGATGATACTAGGGCTGTATCTTCTGCTGTGGGGAAAGGGGAGGGATGCCTCGGTGGTATGTTGCACTAACAAACAAGTGGATGAAGAGGCCGACAACAAGGAGCAACAACCAGTGTAATTACAAGGGTTAATTGATTATACACTCCTGGGTTACTGTAACACATAATATAGTTTTTCTTGCCATTTTCCTGGATGGTATGTGGCCATATGGGAATTAATGGAACACCATGAGCAGCTAGCAGCTATATATAAAGCTGTTTTAATTAGTACTTGTCAGTAGCTGCTTTTTCCCTCTGTCCTAGTTGCTACTCCAGAATATAGTTTTAGTAGTATATGATTTTGGAGGTTCTAATTAATTCAGCACTAATAAGTAGCTAGCAATTCAACAGCATCCAGTTCTCTGCGCAGGTGTAGTAGCTGCATGCTGGAGAAAGAAGATGAAGGGATCAGTCAGAATGAAACGATCGATGCTAATTCAATTTCCAAAAACCGCAAAGAAATTCGGACTTTACTCGATGTCATCACCATGCAATTGTTTTTCTTTAATAAAAAAGCAATAAGGAATAATATTCCACTCTCACGCTGAGCAGGGGTGAAGCTAGCTAGCTGGGGCACTCCCAAAACCCCTGCTAGCTCTCCTCTCTCCTCTCCTCCACGAAGCGCTGGAGAAGGCCGATGGCAACTACAAGACGCGGTGGCCGTATAGGTCCACCATGGCGTGGCGCGGCCTCACCGCCCTCATGGTCACGGGAGCAGGCGTGCCGCCACCGGTGTGGGAGGGGAGGAGCTGGGCTCCTGGGTGGTCCTAGCAGGGTTTTGAAAATCGGATGTCAAAATTTACCGGCGGGGACCGATATTTCCGATTTTTAGGATTTTTCGGCCAATTTTGGCCGAAATTTTCAAATTAAAATTTTATTTGAAGTTCAAGCGAAAAAAATAAAATCACTTCCTGAGGATTCGAACCGTGGACCTGCAGTCTCTAAAGGAAAGGCCTTACCACCATGCTGTGCACAAACATGTGATTAGAATTGATTACAAATTTCCTTTATACTTGACAAAAAAACATTCAAAAACGAAATTTTTTCACCGGTAGAAAACTTTACCGGGGGTGCCGATAATTCCGGTTTTCCCGAAAATCGGATTGATTTTTGGCGAAAAAAATCCCTGGGTCCTAGTCCAGGCACAGGAGCAATTCTCAGCTAGCAGGCACAGCGCGGGAGGCATACGCATACACTCCATCACGCACCACACACAAGTGCGTCTTTTAGCATATGTCTAGAAAAGACAGTGGCTAGAGATAAATTCACTATATCACAAATTATTTTTAAAGCACAGTCTCTTGTATGTAAAGGTGGACACCAGTAAGAAAAGAAAACCGAAATGATCGATATGCTCATTTAATTGCCAAAAATTGCAGAAAGAATAAGTTGCAACTTTTTTCAAGAGCAGGAATAAGAAGTTGCAACTTCAATTATATATATTCCATGCCCCCCGCATGCTAAGATATAGTACTAGCTTAGCCCGATGCTCCGTGCATGCATCCATGCAATGGGATTATCTTCAGACATGGCAATTAATAATATATATTATTGTAGGGCTGATATTGCATTAGAGGGGTTAATAGTGTATTTAAAATTTTCTCTCTGAGTATTCGTCAATTTTTCACTTTAATAGTTACAAAATTATGAAGATTTAAGATGTAAAGACAATAGAAAAACCAGCAAATTAAGAAGATAAAAATCCGAGGAATAAATAGTAAAATCGTTAGTATCGATACAGTACCAAGGTAGTACAGCTACAGTACCACGTTATTGCTGCTACAGTGAATCAACCCGATAAATAGCAAAATTGGCACTGTTGCAAAACCAAGAATCTATATAACTTTTGATCGGTGGTTCCAAATGATTCGAATTTGGTATACACATTCTTTAGAATGTTAGAAATATATTCCAATAATGATTAAGAGAATTGTTGCTAAAGTTTCAATCAATATTTCCCTTTTTCCTTGTGCCACGCTTGAGCTCAGTTATCTCACCTAACATTTTTGATCATTTTGGGCTTCGCTCCTCCATGAGTGTAGCCCTGATCCTCACCGTTGTTCCTCGCCTGAAAAATTATGAAATTGGTCTAGATAAAATACAATCTTTGTAAAATCAAATAGCCACTCTACAAAAGTTGCAATGGTTCATCACAACATTATATTGGATCTTCTCAAATAGTTTTTCAATCTCCTCCTTAATGAACCCACTGAAAATACTTCAAAAATACAAATAGGAGGTGGTTTTACACATGGAGAAAATTTTTGCAAAGCGAGACTCAAAATGGTCACGACTATCTAGTTGTGAGTTCTGCTACGACTATCTAGTCGTGAGTTCTGCTATAACTATCTAGTCATAAGATATACTATGACTATCTCATTGTAAATTATGCTACGATTCCCTAATTATTCTCCTATATTTGACTAACCTACTCTCACAGCGGGTCTGTCTGACAAGACAGTAAGAACGTGCGTTCATGCTTCATAACCGCACATGATCTTACTCACGTCTCTCTGGCAACAACCGTCTTACAGCAAACGATTGTCCACATCTCTTTAGCAATAACCACCATCCAGCGACTAACTTCTAAAGTGTCAAGATGACTTCTGGTAAGAAACAACTACCACCATTTCATCACCGATATAAGGATTGATGTTGAAGAAGGATAGGGGCTAGACTTTTCGCATTATTCACACTTATAAAATTTTTCTTAGTAATAGTAACACAGGACGTAGGGTTGTTGTTCTGCCTAGAGAAGGTCCGAATCTGTATAAAAATTTCTGTATCTTTACTCTACTTAATCATACGAGGGTATTGAGAGATTTTTCCCGAATCCAAGAAGTCATACGTAAGATCAATGTTAAAACATCGACAATCACCTTAGAGAAGAGTGATTATTTCTAAGATTTCTCCCACACTCATATGAGAATTGATCTCGCTCATCGCTGAAGGTCTCCTCGCCATCCTCAGGAGAGGAGGGAAGTGTGCTTGGTGGAGAGCATCCTGAGGGCTTTCTTCGGAAAGGTTATGAGGATTTGCGGGGAGGGCCATGACCTCTCATCTAGAATCTCCACTTCCGTTGGAGGTCTACTCGTTTGGAGAATCCTCCAATGACAATGCATCACGGCTAGGAATAAACCTTGCTAGGTATGGGAATTTCGGTTTATAACTGTCTGTGATGGGATGGACAAACTCTCAGGGAGCACACCCTTTGCAGGTTCCAACGGAGAGTTACGACCACTAGGTGATACTGATCTTCCAAAATGCGAGATTCTAGGACTGGCTGGAACCGGGCAAACCGCCACCGCCAGTGGACTCGAGCACTTCAGGACAGGCCCACCATCACTTTGCGAGTCCAGCTTGTGGTTGGACTGACCCTTACCATCTGGGGAAGGTGATTCCTCTCTTGGGCGTACTACTGTGGGGGATATGGATTCTCCCTTAGCCTTTCCCACAGTGCGGCTGACAAGGTCTCTGTATGAATCTCCAGAGACAGCCTCACCGCTGGAAGCGAGCATTGTCTACTCGTACTCGTAGCAGGCCTCCATGTCGAGGTCTGCATACTCAGCCAATTTGAACTAGTTTTTCTCATTTCACACTCCTGTCATGAGCACATCAGAAGAAAGAGAACTTGTCCACAAGAAGATTATCAAATTCTTGGAAGGAGATCTTTATAGACGGCGCCAACTGTTGATGTTTTAATATCAATTTTACATATGATTTGTATGGATTTAAGGAAAAACTCTCTCAAGGGACAGGCTACGAGTACATAGAAGACACGGGAATTTTTATACAGGTTTGGGCCTTCTTCTAAAGAATAACAACCATACGTCCTGTGTTGCTATTACTCAAAAAGAATGATTACAATAGTGTAATGCGAAAAGGACTTGCATAGTCTCTTCTTAATCTCCTAGATCTGCCCTCCCCTCTCTGATATCATCCCCCATATAGTTGACGAAACGCCGATAGTTGTCCCACGTCATAAGACACCTTGTCGTTTTGGAAGATTACTATCTGGCGAAGGTTGTTGTCAGAGAGACGTTGTTGGCCATTCGTTGTGTGACGGTTGTTGTCAGAGAGATCATATGTGCGATTATTGGGCACAAGCACATATTCTAACTATCTGTGTGGTAGATCATTGTAAACAGACTAGTCGGAGATATACTGGTCACAGGAAGGTTTACGACCACGAGGTGATTGTAGGGCCACTTACGACTATCTCATACTCGTAGAAAAACTTACAATTATGAAACGATCGTAGAAGGATTGGGACCAGGTAATCGTAGGACAGTTTTATGACTATGAGATGGTTGTAGTAGAGCTTACGACCTCTATGTGAATTTTCTCTCTTATTGACAAGGGGTATATTTAGAGTATATAATGACGTAATAATTTGAGTATTATTCTATCCTCGTTAGGCCTCTCTGGAAAATAGCAACTGACAAGTAAACCGTGGTACTACCGCTTTGGTGTTTGACCGTCGTGGTACTATTGTTTTGCGGTATGACCGTTTCGATCATACCAATTTACCTAGAAATTGCTAAAACCGATCCATATAAAATACAATCTTTATAAAATTAAATATCTACTCTATAAAATTTGCTATTATTCATCACAATATTATCCTAAAATTTCTGACATGATGCTTCAATTTCTCTTACGCGGTTTTGTTACTCAATTTTTTTTGTATGAGCTAGTGATCGCTGCATGCATGCCAGAAGCATTCAACGATGGAACTGAAGAATCTCGATCGTCGTTAACCAACAATGAGCATGGATCGCGCCTTCTCCGGTGGATCGATCGATCGCGCCTTCTAACAGATCGTCGCTAGAACATCTCTCCGCCTCTAATTAAACAGTGGATCATGTCGACAGATACCGATCGAGCCTTCTTCAATTCCTCTCCACCTCTCTAGCAGATACGTGCTGCTGCTTCTTCTTCTCACACGCGTACGTATATGTTCAAGCAGATCGAACACATCACAACACAAGCTAGCTAGCGCACTAATGGAGACGCCGCTCTGCCTCGTCGCCCTCCTCCTCCTCCTGGTGGCCACCAGCACCGTTGCACCGGCGCAGGCCTCGGAGTCGGAGTTGGAGTCGTGCCCCAACCCGGTGAGTGTGGAGGCGGCGTGCCGCGGCGCCTCGGACACGCACTCTGCCGTGGCCTACGGCCACTGCGTCCAGTCTCTGGCCGCCGACCCAAGGAGCAAGGAGGCCGGCAACCTCCACGGCCTCGCCATTCTCGCCACCAAGCTCGCCATCGACCACGCCGCCAGCACTGAGGCCAAGATCGACGACCTCGCCGAGCTGGAGGACTCGCCGGACGCGCGCGCCCGCTTCAACCACTGCCTCGAGCAGTACGGCGGTGCCGCCGACCTCCTCCGCGACGCGCTCGACAACCTCCAGGCGCGCATCTACGGCAGGGCCATCGAGCAGCTCAGCGCCGCGCTCGGCGCATCAGAGAGCTGCGAGGACGCCTGGAAGGGGGAGCAGCACGTCCCCGTCGCCGGACATGACAGGGAGTACGGCAGGATGGCGCACATCGCGCTCGGATTCACCCACGCCGCCGCCTAATATCATCGCTCTCGTACGGAGCTAGCTGAGCTGAGCTGAGCTGAGCTTCCAACGATCCGTTCATTCTTGAGATTCGTTTAATTGCTGCTGCACGGATTTGAATGCATACGTGCGTTCCCGGCCAGCAACATCGTCCGTCACTATTAATTCTTTGTGGAATTATCTTTTCTGCTTAAGAAATATTGCAGGGTTTCGTCGGATGATAAAGGATTAATAACAAGTTTAATTTACTGTGTATTTTATTTCATCATCACTTCTGTTCCTTTCTCTTTTTTGAGAGGATGATCAGTTCTGTTCTTTCGCATTACTCGTTTCAGGGTTCTCGCCGTGAAAAAGAAAACAACATGTTCTTGGAATTTTCACGTGAGCCTGTAAAAAGAATAACAGGGTATACAGACTACTCCTCCAAATAAAATTGATAGTTGTGTGCTGAAATAATCAGGTAGACAAATACAAATAGATCAGAATGATCGAATAAGGAATGTCAGACTCGAACTAAACAGCTTTGGACCAGATGACAAGGGCATATTTAGGTATGAGATGCATGCTAGGACATGATCTGTTTTCAGGGGGCCCCGACAATCTGTACATCTTGTACTTCTGATTTGCAAAAGAAGAACGCTACACATAATGATTCAAGTTGAATTATCAATGTACTTAGGAATAACTTGATCCATGCCTAAAAATGTGTAGACCTCAATTCTCAACACCACCGCAAAGTGAACAAGGTGGAAGCGTGAGACAGATCATATTGGCTTGTTTTTTATTGGAAAGAGGCCATACGATATCTATTGTATTTTGTGATCCGAATCTCATCGATCAGATCACTTGAAAAATCCAATAAGATTTCGTTCAAAAGGATATATTCCAACTAGTATGACTGGTCGGTAATGCCAGCTAGTCAAAAGTTATTATTAGGATCATCTTCGTGTTCATGATAGACTCTGCATCGATTTACACCAGACGTGGTGTCCAAAGTTATTTGCATCAACTGGAGTCAGACCTGACTAGTCGAGGCACTTTCAACTATAACTCTTCACCTTCATCTTCTGAAACTATGTTCTGTCTACAAGCAGGGTTGATAATCCAGATGATATGAAGATAAAGCCAGTTCCTAATGCTAAGTTTGAGCTCTACTCTGATTTGGTTAGTATTACTCATTAGTCATTTTAGGTTAGTATTACTCTGATTTGGTCAGTATAATCTAGAAGAAGTGTTTTACAAATTATTCAGGAAGTTCTTTGGTTCTTTTTTACTATGAAGGAATTTATCTCAAGGTGGAGATTGTTGTATTTTGTGATCTGAATCTGATCAGGGTCCAACCACTTGAAGCAATTAGTATAACTGGTCAGTAATACGAACTACTCGAAAGCTATGATTGGGATCATTTTTGTGTTTGCAATGGATTCTGCACTGATTTGCACTAGACGTGGTGTCCAAAAGTGTTTGCGCTGACTGGAGTCAAACATAGTTACTTGTTGCGCTTCTGACTACAACTCTTCACCCTCATCTTTTGATACTCTATTCCATCTCTAAACAGGGTGTTATTCCTATCTCCGAGCAGATTATTGTTCCAGTTTTTAAGTAGATCTCTATTTCCATTGCTAACTAGAACCATGTTCCTTTCTCATCTGGTCTCTTGTTTCAAAAGCTTTTTATACCCCCTGTAAATCTCATGTTAGAATAACGCATCACAAGTTATCTACGCATGTAATACGCTAATAGCATTTTGTAACTTCTCCATATAGTTGATTGTGCGTCCATGGTTTTTTTTCCCGCAAAGGCTTTATACGTTAAATCTTCATCTCGTGCTCCTGATTATTCTTTATTATTTTATATCTTATCTGTAACAATATCCAACAGAAAAGTCAGAAGAAGAAATCAATCCAAGTTGAGATTCTTCTGAGGAGACCAAAGTGGCCGGAGAATAGAACTCGAGAAATCCTAAAATTTGACCCGATCGAGGGTTAAGCCTTCTAAGATTCGTTTCAATGTCGAACGTCATTTGGCAAGCTCCCTAGCTAGGACAAAGAACAGTACTAGTAGTAGTAGCAGTGCACAACAAACTTGCCTTGCATATAGTAGCGGTAGCTCTTTCGGTTAGAGACCAACTTGCAAGTCGATCGCAACCTGCACTGCATGCTGTTGAGCATTAAGTTGCTTACACGCTTGGGCCTCTTAGGCAGGCGATCGACAAAGCACCAAGCACATGACCCTGCTTCCATCTCCCTTCCAGTCGTCGATCACAGCAATACATGGATCGGATGCTTAGGGTTAATGACATCAAACGTCAACAAGCACAGGCAACTAAGAAATGGATTTTCTGAGACCAACTTGCAAGTCGATCACACGTACAGAAGCTTGTAATCCTGGCTCTCGGTGTCCACTCGCATCAAGATGTTTATGCTATTTCCTATATATCATGATTCCTCCCTCCACTATATATATACACACATACAATATGCACAGGCTCCATCTGCCTAGCAGAGCAACATGCCACCTTCATCTGCCTACCTCTCCATTCTTCCTCTCTCCCTCAGCTTGTTCATCAGTACTCTCTTCCTTGCGTCGCCTTCGGTGGCGGCCTCCCAGCTGCAGTCTGACGACATCGTAGCCGGCACCTGCGAGAGATGCAGCGAGAGCAATCCCAACGTGAACTACACCCTCTGCGTTGCGTCCCTTTCAGAGTACCCTGGGAGCCGCGAGGCGGACCTGCATGAGCTCGCCATGATCTCGGCTAAGCTCGTGAGATGGGGCGTGATGAACATGGAGTCCGAGTTGCAGGAGCTACGCAGGAACGGGACAGCAGGGTCTCCCGCGATGTCCTGCCTGGAGGCGTGCATAGCTGCGTACCGTGATTCCATGTACGACCTCGACGGCTCCATCGTCGCGATCGAGACAGGGAGGTATGGGGATGCCAAGACACTCCTGAGCGCCACCATCGATGCGCCGGTCACCTGCGAGGATGAATTCGAGGAACAGGGCATAGAAGCGCCCATGAAAGGGGAGAGCAAGCACCTGTTCCAACAAGCCGTCATCTCCCTCGCCATTACTTCACTCCTCTGAATAGCTGCTAGCTAGCTCCTTTACTGGCTACTGTAACAATTGCGCTATAGTATAACCTATTTATCTGTGTATGCAATTATTAATATCCTTTTATCGTACGTACGTATACCATGCTTGAACAAAACCAGGATAAAAAGATGATATTAATTTGACTTGTTGTATCATGTCTGCATGTATAAAACAATTATCTTAATTTGTGAAGGACTATGTGAGAAGATTCAGAGTAATATTGTGATAAACTATTATAAGTTTTGTAGAGTAGTCGATTGATTTTGTAAAAATTATATTTTATTTGGATCCTTTTTTGAGTTTTTTGGAAAAACGGTAGTACCGCAGATGTAGGAGCGGCCATACCATTGTGCAGTAGTACCGTAGAGCGGTGTCCATAATACCGCTGAGCGATAGTTTCGATTTTTACTTAGCAGTAGCTATTTTCTAGAGAAGTCTAGATGCCGAGTGCAAGGTGTGGTAGTATCGGCCTTGATGGGCAATAGTACAGATTTTGGAAAATTGAGTTATAGATTAAGTTGGGTTGACCTAAGTTAGGGTCGTTTGGAGTTAACCATGATTAACAGCGAGCATCGAGGCTACACTCATAAAGAAGCCAAGGCCCAGAACAATCAAGAATGTCGTGTGAGATGGTGAACTTAAATATGACACGAGAAAGATGCATTATATGGCTTGGTCGGTCCACGTGAGACGTAATTTGGTGGAATCGAAATGAGAGAGACTTGCCGACACATAGCAAATAAGTGATGCACCTATACATGGCAAGTATGACGATTGCTTAGAATGAAAGATGAAGACCGAATCAAGAAATAGTATTTGTGTAGTTTAGCCCAAATACCGAAAACCTATGTGTGAATGGTTATTAGGTTCTCCCATTATGCTATGTGAATAATATTCACTAAGAGTTAGATATGGTTAACTAGCCCATCTATTTAAGGGTTTGATGAAGACTTGTAATCAACCATCCAACATACCACTCTTTCATACTCCCAGGAGTACATACTTCCACTTTCAATATACCACTTAAATGAATAGGTTATATCTCTATCACTTTCGTTATACTTAATTCTAAGATATTTTAATGCGATTTAGTTAAAAAAAATTTATTGGAGCCCTTTATTTTTGATATATATCTTTTTCCATACATAAAAGGAGTATATACGTAAATTATGCTATAAAAAGTAAATTTTGATGAAAGTTTTCATAAAATTCACTTTGAAATATCTTATAATAACTATTAGAGTATACTAAAAAGGATAAAGGGGTATAATAGCATTATTTATGTGGTATATAAGTAGTAAAAGTACGTACATATAGGTGTATAGAATCTCTCTCTCTATACACACACACACACACACACACACACACACACACACACACACACACACACACACACACACACACACACACACACACACACACACATATATATATACTAGTAAGGTGTCCGTGCGTTGCAACGGAAAACCAAATAAAAGTGATGCATACTATCAAATATCTCAAACTGAATAATAAATATCAACTTTTTCTTACGTCATCATATATGCATATACAGGGCTCATGTTATTGTTTGCATATCAACACAAATATCAATTATTTGGCTCATTGGAAAATTAAAAATATTTGTAGTCCATGTAATTGTTCACTTAATGTTTATAAAAGCATTTTTAGACAAAACACAGGAGATGGCAGAATTCAGTTGCCTTGTAGCGCATCGTAGTTCCTAAAAAGAACATCCGAATACAAATGGGTTAACAACTACTAATGAACTACGAATGTATGCAATGCCTATATAGCAATGCATGCCACATGCAAATTCCAAATATTAACCAAGGTTCCAAATTTATTAACAAATCTTATTATCACTTACTTTTCCTCTTGCAAGTTTGCGTAACCTTGAACATCTCTTCTTCACCACGGAGACGGACTGATAGGATATAAATCGTGACAATATTTAGTCAATGTAGGAAACAACCGATCAAACAAGTAGGCAATAATAGTGTGCATTGAGAATTACCTTTGGCAAAAGAACATCCCATTTGCCAGCTTTTTTCCTTCCTCTTTTGCTTTATTGTGTTGTTGAGAACCTAGATTTCACGAGTCTATTAATGATCAATGCAACACGAAGTGTTGTGTATCACAAATTCACAATTAGTTGGCAGGAACAAGCATTTACCCTGGCACGTTGCTTCTGATCACGATCAAGTAGATACGGAGGAAGAGCACCCTCTTGAACATCATCATTGACCTTTTGTCGAGAAGTTGACTCATCGTGCATTTTTAGGCTGCAAAGAAACAATTGACAATAAGGCCCTATAAATGCGACTGCAACCAAAAAGGCAGAATCTACACTCATAGACTAAAGGAGCAACACAACTGTGAATATGTTGAGCAGGGGGAAATCTACCTAGCCTACACAGGTAAACGGTAATATGACAGGGATGAGAAGCTAAACAGCAAATGTTTTTAGGTTATGTGATTAGTGGTATATATGAGTGATTAAAATTTGAACCTTATAGCCGTCAACACTATATAGCCTGTCATAGAATCATGTATATGACAATCTTGATGCATTTCATTTTTACCATGAGCATGAACCCATGTATCTACTTCAACGATGATCGTAGTGAAGGAGTAAGAAACTAATTCAAAACTCAGTAAAGCATACATGTACTACCTAGGGTTCATGAAGGGTTTCAGAGTATGCATGTAGAGGATGTCTCACAAACATTGGCTACAAACAAGCGTTATTCTGAAATAATATCTAGCTCCTACCGCGAACTCAATTCAAGCAATGGAATACTATTATGCGAATGTTGCTGCTGCTCTCATGGGAATCGCGAGAGAATTTCGATGTACCACTGGGAATCGAAACCTCGATACAAACGCAAGCTTGAAGTTATGCATCGACAAGAAGAAGTTACAGGACACTTAGGTTCACCTACTCCCACAATCTACGCCATATAGTGCACCTTTGCATATAGGGCACGATTTTAATTCAACAAACAAAAATTCCTAAACAGAGCATCCGGATGAAACAACCTCAAAGCAAGCAAAATTTTGTTGTTTTGTTTATCATACGTAACTAATATGAATCAAGAAACACAAAGCAAAGCAATCGATCTTAACTTACCTAACAACGATCGATTATCGACTCAAGGCAATACAAAGAACACTTTCTATGAAGCAATCCAACAAGCGGATAGCATGCCAAGTGAATAGGAAAGAATTACCATTGAGATGAACCGGGATTAGGGCAAAGGAGACGTCGAGGTGACTCGAGTCCGTTAAGTCGCTGCGCCAATACTCGCGCATGCCATGAGATGATCGTAACTTGAAAAGGAAATCAAGGAATGCCAAGGGCAAGAGAATGGAGCGCGTCTTGTCGGGTACCGGCAATCACCCGCCGCTTGGCATCTGACCTCGTCGGTGCCCTTGCGCATTTCGCCGCCTCTGTTGGCCTCCTCCTCGTGTCGGCGCGCGTCCGGCAAGACTCGGCGGATCCAAGTAGGCAAGGACCGGATCGCCGTCGCCATCCTCTCCGTGCAAGATTCCGCGTCCGTCGTTCGAATCGCAACGTGCGAACGAGGACAAGACCCGAGCCGCTTGGTCGGGAGAGGAGGCGAGGAGAAGAATGGTGACAGTTCGAATCGGGAGGAAATCACGATGTGGTGGGAGGAGGGCCCTACACTCCCTTGTAGAAGAGCTCGTGCGCTGGCAAAGCTGCGCCGATCGGCTGCGGGGAAGGGGGCGCGGGGAGGGGGAGGAGGGGGTTGCGGGGCGGCGGGAGGAGTAGGGGCGCGGAGGAGGAGGAGGAGGGGGCGGCGGGAGAGGGAGGAGGCGGCGGGGCGGATCTGCGGAGGAGGGGAGGAGTGGTGCGGCGGGAAAGGCGGGGGATGGGGCGGGCGGCGCGGCGGGGGGGGAGGAGGTCGGGTGTGCGCAGTGGGACTGGGAGGACCGGGGAGAGAGGGAGCGCGCGGGGGGGGGGGAGGAGGCGGGGGCGGCGGAGAGCGAGGCGGCGCGCGGCGGGAGGGAAGGAGGCGGGGCGGCGGAGGGAGAGAGGCGGCGGGGAGAGCGAGGGGAGGCGGGGCGGCGCGCGCGAGGTGGAGAGGAGGAGGCCGCGGGCGCGGGGGAGAGCGAGGGGCGTGGGGGCGGCGGGAGGAAGAGCGAGGAGGAGGTGTGGGGGCGGCGGGGGGAAGAGCGAGGGGTAGGCGTGGGGGCGGAGGGGTGATGTTAGGATTTTAGGGTTTAATCAGATCGTGTGGCTGAGAAGAGAGGAGAAAGATCGAATGGTTAAGAAGTGAGGGAGGTGGACGTGACGGCAACCACCAACTCCTTCTTTTTAAATAGTAAAGATATATATATATATATATATAGGAAGTCTTTTTTCTACACCCGGGTGTAATTACACTCTATGTCGTATCTCACAATGTAGGAAGTATCTCACGTAACGAAAGGTATATACATGTAGTATACGAGTATTTAAGACTATCTATGTAGTATGAATAATTTTTAAGATGTAGTATGTACATTATTTTTTAACATACTCCTTTTTATGTGTGTATATAGAGATATTTATAAAATACGCTAAAAACTATGGATTTCCGTACAATTTTTTCATGTGGTTCATATTAGAGTATCTTATAATTAGTACACGAGTATATCCAAAATGATAAAAGAGTATTTCAAATTTGTTTATGTGGTATATTAGAGGTAGGTGTAATTACACCCGGATGTAAAAGATATTATATATGTGTGTGTGTATAGGAAAAATACTTTCTACACCCGGGTATAATTACACCCACCTTTAATATACCACCTAAACAAACTTGAAATACTCCTTTATCATTTTGGGTATATTCATATACTAAATATAAGATACTTCAATGTGAACCACATGAAAAAATTGCAAGAGAATCTATAGTTTTTAGCGTATTTTGTAAATACCTTCATATACGCACATAAAAAGGAGTATGTCTAAAAAAATGTACATACCACCTCTGAAAAATTGTTCATACCACTTAGATGATCTTAAATACTCGTATACTACACGTATATACTCTCCGTTACGCGAGATACTCCCTACATTGTAAAATACAATATAGGGTGTAATTACACTTGTGTGTAGAAAAGAGACATATATATATATATATATATATATATATATATATATATATATATATATATATATATCACTATGGTGCCTAGATAATATGATCTTAAATAAGTATTTTTCCCTATGTATCATGTGCAAAAAATTTTACAATTTTTTTTAGATATTGAGTTTAACTAGTTTACTAACTAGTTCAAATAAGTTTAAACTAAAATTCAAATTATAGTTACCTTTTTTATGATAGTTTAATTGTAAGTATATATTGATTATATATATAAATCAACAAAGCATGTAATTTAAATTCGTTCAAAACTTTAAAATCAAGTATGTTTTTTCAAAGATATATATTTCATTTGAATTGTTATAGATGGGTATATATATATCCTAAAACTGATACTTTAAAAAAACACTTGAATTTGAGTTGAATTCGCGCATTTCAAATCATGACAACATACATGCATGACATTAATATGGCATGCTCTGACTCTAGATCTACTGAATTATCTATAATGTAAAAGGCCTCAACTTATTTAGAATAAAAGGCTTTATTATTGTTGTAATAATTAAGTGATCGATGAGACAATGCAAATCTACCCTCCACCTCTTCTATAAATAAAAACTATGACGAGCCCAAGATCGATCTCAAGCATTCTGCCTTGCATCCTTGTAATAGTCGCAACATAAAAATGCTGTCGTCCACAGGTTAGAGCTTGCCGAGGCAGACGCGTTGCTGGAAAGCTTATACGCTGCACGTAGATGCCCAGAAAAAGGAGATCGATTCACCTCAGAGGCTCCTACCTTCCTTAAAATCAACAGTGCTTGATCATCACATTGTAAGTTATCCTTCAGTTAACTTTAAGCGTGGAACAACGTTCATCGCTTGCAGTTCCTGAAAAAAAAAAGACCAAACAATACGACGAAATGAAGTAAGCTGTATTGTGTGGGGACTTTTAACTATGAAGCACATAATATTCCTACAAAGTTCAACTAGAGCCTTCCAGAATGAGTCCGCCATGACTCAAAAGTATTTAGATATATAACAGGGTAATTAAGATCATGCACCTTTATTACGTATATACGAGCACCAATTACAGAACCAATATATCCTCTCCCCAGATATAACCGAACTTCTAGCACGTGATACTTGCCGCACAAATTGGAGCAGAGCACCGAGAGTTTAATATGACAGGATTTAGTAATTTTGAGAACTGTTTTTTATGTGGAGTATTTATGGACCACACAATTTTCTGTGGGCAGATTTATAAATATGGTTTTTCAGAGGTACGGGACACTTGGAACAAACTATAGGCAAACACACAAAAAAAAGTTTGGTATCTGCACAATAAAAATTAGGCAAAAACTTGAACCCTTAACGAGGTGAGCATTGTAATTCTTAGAAATCTTAGCAAAACAATCAAGCTGCATGATTAAAGGACCTATTTTCACTTCCCCCCTTTGCGGTACCTGAAACAAAAGCTTGCAAGCATATGGCATCCTCATCTTGGCCATATTTTCTCCATTTTTGCACATTGAACAGTACGAAGTCTTCAGTTTATGATTGTAGTAGCCTAACAAACCACATTTTCTGCAAACCTGGAGAACATAAACAACCAAAGGTGAGGCCACCACGAATTCCCAAGAAATAAAAGGACATATTAATGTTTTGTTGATTCTGGTCAACTCAACAAATGAGATCAACAAAGAACTCTCCCATGGCACAAACTTAAAGTATTTAGGGATTCCTATACTCTATAGGAAACTATCAAATGCTGATTGGAAACGAGTTGAGGAATGGTTCGAGAAACGACTCAGTAGTTGAAAAGGCAAACATCTTTCGACGGGTAGGAGATTAACGCTGATTAACTCAGTACTCAGTAAATGACTCTTTAAATTGTTGACAACTGATGGTACCTAGCAACAGATTCTACAGAATAAATACATTCATTCCAAACCGCTTTCACAACAACAGTGGAGAATTGGGGACTCACATTTTTGGGCAAGTCTTATGAAGGTGAAGGGAGAGTTTCTCCGATTCGGCTCGTTTATAGTTAAAGATGGATCACAAATTAGGTTCTAAGAGGACAAGTGGCTAGGTCAGACAACCCTACGAGAAGAGTACCCTAGATTTTATAATATAGCCCGACACAAGCAGGTTACTGTAGCAGAGGCCCTCAGCACCTCACCCCCCATTCTCTCTTGACGGAGAGATCTTATTGGACATAAGTTAGTAGCATGGAATGATTTACTTTCACGCATTGCTAACATTGTTTTGAGTCAGGAACCTGATGAATTTCGCTGGAACCTCCATCAAAATAGACAGTTCTCGGTGAAATCACATTACCTGACCATGATTCATGTTGATGTCCCTAACTTGAATAAGCGGATTTGGAAGTTAAAAGCTCCTCTGAAAATTAAAATTTTTCTTTGGTACTTACGTAGAGGGGTCGTGTTGACGAAAGATAATTTCTTTAAGGGCTTTTTAACCATGACAAGGGCAGGCAGGTTTCGTAACCCTACTGATGCTACAACGACAGCATGCATATGGATGCTCCTTGCATGATTCCAGCCTACAGAGAGAATCACAAACTACTTCAAAGATTACCTGCACTTGATACGGATCACTGGACAGTAGTAGACGTTCAAAGATTAGCATGCTAGCACCGTACGCAATTAAACAATCACGCTCCATCTCACCAAGACGCAGGCCTATGAAAAAAACAAATTAACGGAACAAGATAGTCAGAAAGAGTACTAGGCTTCATAGTCATTTAATTGCAGCATAAGTAGATGACGTAAAACCTCCATCACGGCTTCGTCCTTCAGTAGGTTGCCTGGTCAGCAAAACTCGCGGTCCGCTGGCTCGAGCATGCATCTTATCAAGAACCTGGAGACTCCATATGAAAGCAAATATTTACAGAATTATACAATAAAGTACAAATGAAATGAAAACACAGCCATAGGTGCCCATTAGCTGAACGAATCCGGAAACAAAAGAAAAAACACCTATGTATTTGCCGAAGCTTTTTAGAATTTTTTTGCCCAGTTTGAACAAGCATTGCTCAGGCCTGCTAATACCTTAAAAACCAATTAGTATATCATGCAGTTCTGACCAAGTTGAGAGAGGATGTGGTTGCCAAATTAGTATATTTTGTCAGCCTCCCGCAAAAAGAGAAATTTAGAGAACAAAAGTTAAATAATAGTTCCTTTAACACCTATATATTGCACAATTTCAAAGTTAATAAGCTGAATATTAATAAGTACTTCAAGTCAATGACTACTCTTCTATTTCAGGTCTGTTGGCAAATGCAGTTGCCACTTAGAGAAATGTTTATTCATCAAAGAGAAATGTTTATTCATCAAACCATTATAGTTTTTTTTTTAAATGTTTACATAGCATTCATAATGATGTGACAATTCATTTTCTTCAAGTCTTCCTATCGTTGCATAATACTTCATTAAAACACAACTCTAGCACCGTATGAGACTAGTATTGTTTCTACTATCACTTGGTTCCACCTATGATAGTATAACTTAAATAGTTGTATCACCTTGACCATCAAAACATGCTATTTCAAAATATCAGTGTCTTGATTGTTTAGATTTGTAGCATGCATCACATGTCAACTAATAAAAACTGACAATCATACTATTATATCTTATTACACCAAGTGTTAACTACCTCTGCATTATGCTATTACATTACTTCTATGTGTGGTACTCTAAAAACCATTTTAGTATATTTATTTGTGGTATTAAAACCTATTTCACCTCGAAGAAGTTCATGCTCTCTACCTTCGTATTACAACTAGAACCTCTTGCCACACATCTCTAAAGAGGTATATTTTACATTATCAATCCTTTCATAATTACTACACCACAAAGCATGCATGATATAGTACACAAAGCCTCAGTTAAGACCAAGCGAAAAAGGAATGAAACAAACAACACTATGCCTACCATGTGTTTCAGTTTCTGGTAGTAGATTGGCCCCATGAAGATATATGCCTGAAGGGGATGACCTAAAATGCCTGAAATGGAAAAGAATCAGCTCTCAAGAACCCTGGCAGGGCCAGGTGGGTGTGCACCCGCATCATGCAGACAGAACATAATCTCACAAATAAGAGTACAGAAATTGCATGATCAAAATCTTCAAGAAGGTATGTAGTACCACAGTAATTTGCATGATCAGAAGACAAGTACAGAATATAGCAATGAAATTTAAGTTTATATATTCTTTTTAAGAGTGACTATGGTATATGGTACCACAGTACTTTTTCACCATGCACTGCTCACCCTGACCCTACAAGTGGGGAGTGTAAGACGAGAATATCAATGGATGGATGATGAATGGTTGTTGTATTGCACAGCCCATATGGGCCAATATATAGAGTACATGGACACAACCCTAAGGACAATAGGAAAAGGCATCAATACCCTTAACATCCCCCCCCCCCTCAAATGCAAAAGATATGCAATGGCACTGCATTTAAAAGGGTTGACACTAAAATAGTGAAAATCTAAAGTCCGAGTCTTAAAGATGTTATCGTAGTGTGCGGCTCTTCGAAAATTATATCGAGTACCAAAAAATCTCCCATCCGGAATCGTGCAACAACCCAAAGAGCACAAAGCGTAGGGGCTGTGTGAATAGAGGAATGCGGGAGCAAAATCGACCAAGGCAACACGATGAAGAGGATGAGGAAGATGACACAAATAGAGATAGAGCTGTCAAATCAAGCCGAAGAGAGAGATAGAAGCATAACGGCGTAGATCGAAACCCAAAACGGCGGCGACGCGAAAGAAAAGCGTGGTGGCCTTGGAAACTCAGGGTGGCAGCTCAGAGAGAAGCAGAGGCACTATAAAAACTTCTACGATCTACAACGGCTCAAAGAAAAGAGCAGCTGCTGCGACTATGAGAAAGGAAAGAGAGGGACCACACTCAACCAAGAGGGTGGATTGTGGTTAGCAAAGCAGTCAGCTAACTGACAAGGATTTGTAGACTCGCACGACTTTGACGAACTGAAAGATAGATACAACGGATTTAGATTGACGCAACGAAAGACTCAAAGAAAAAGACTCAGAAGCTAGGGATGCTAGCGGCAATATGTCCTCAGCTCCACCACCCAAACCGCAAAGAACCAATCCACCCCCCATCATCTGTTAAAGTGCTCATAGTCTAACAAAACTCCCTTCTATCACATGGCCTCTGCCTTCATCTCCATTCCTCTCCCGTGCAATACCACGCCACCCCATGGCTCAAGGAGAAGAAAACAGGAGGGGCCATGGTGGCCGCCCCCGGGAGTGGAGCACACTCCTCCTGGGGGCAATAGCAGCGGAAGGGCAATCGGAGGCTACATTCAAAACCTAGGTTCTGATACCATGTAAAACGAGAATAGCAATGGATGGATGAATGGTTGTTGTATTGCACAACCCATATGGGTCAATATATATAGTACATGGACACAGTCCTAAGGATAATAGGAAAAGACATAAATATCCTTAACAGGGAGAAGTGGCAAAATGTGGAAGAAATATGACTTTTTTGTAGTTAAAAACAGGGTACAGAAATCTGTTTTCAACACAAGAAAACGTTACCTCGCCGATTTGCGGCAACCAACCAGACAAAAAACCAGCCAGTTTTCCTTTCAAAAAATTTTGAATTTCAATTAATCCAGGATTTGAAGTTTGGGATATCTGATAAGTAACAATATACACATTCTTGGCCAAAAAAAATGGCCACGTTTCAAGAAACAGGCGGTGACCAGTTTGACCGACACCAGAGAAAAGTGCTGCTTAAAAGTTGATTCTACCATAGCGAACCCCATTCTTTTTTGCTATTGAGATCTAAATTTATATATTCTGTACTTTTATAAATGTACAACAAACAACTGAAACATAGTAATTTTTCCATTAGCTCAATGTAAATTGAACAAGGTTCTCATCCGACTTGCTTTATTTGAATACTAGCTGCAGCACCATGGTTTTCAGAATTGGTAGGATCTAATCGATACAAACTTGGAATAACATGAAAATTTAAAGTTTATCGGCACAAAGTAATTTGACATTAACAGTGCACCTGAGTACAAGAAATCTTTTCCATTATAACTGAAGCCGTGCTTGACTAGAGTATAGCTGGTATGCAAAGAATAACAATGTTAAAGAATTATTGTAACCAAAATTATGGTACTACCATGATGGAAGCATACCTTATGTCTTCAACCTGATCAGCATTACCACTTGGTTCACCAAATGCACTGCCATAATGAAATCGACCGCAAGATACACCAGCCTTTCCCCCAAGAAGCTCAATCATTTTACCTATTGTCATACGACTGGAGCAAAATAAGAGTCAGGCAGGCTAAAGAAACGCTATCATACAAAATATTACAAACTTAGAAGCACAATGAGTTTAGCTAACTAATGTGATCAAGCCATCAAAATTTAATCCTGCAACAGTTATTTAGCACACCCATTGTTAAGGATATAGAATTGTTTTATTTATTTTCTTATATGTCTTGATTTCCTTATTTCTGTACGGTATATTTCTTTGTATATCACCTTGTACTCTCCACATATATTGCTCTTTAGGCCTCATAAATACACACACAATATTCGCAACATAGTATCGGAGCTAAGGCACAAACCCTAGTTTCACCGCACCACAATCGGACAGCCGCCGCCGCCAATTCACGGACGAGCTGCCGCCCTCCGAGTGGCCGCCGCCAGTTCACAGGCGAGCCACCACTGCCATTTCCGACTGCCGCTCTGCCCGCCCACCCGCCCGCCATCCGAAGCCGCCTGGCGCCCAAAGCCTACCCGTCCATCGACCGCCGCCTGCTGCTCGTCGCTAGCCATCTCGGTGACCACCGCTGGTGCCCGCCGAGCGCCGGCACATCGCCGCTTGTTGCCGCTCGACGCCTGTCATCTGGCGCCCGACGCCCGTTGTCGGTGCCGCCCCAGTCGCCCGTCGCCTCAACTGTCGGACACTGCGTCGGCCGTCCAAGCCACCACCTGCTGCTGGCTGCCGATAGCCGGTCGCCGCCCGCCTGTCTGGTGCGTCCGCTCGGTGGGGGTTAACCGATCATATCTGATCGGTTTGGATACGATTGGTTTGGTATATTAGGAAAAAAAGAAGAAAAAATGTTGATCTAACAACCGCGCCATCCTGCGTTGCCTGTTAAACTTCGTTGCCTTGGTCGCAGCGCCATCCAGCGCCACCTACCGATGGTTTCCGTTCCATCAGCTATGATCTCATTCTCGAGAACAAAAGTACATGGGACAAACTACAGATTGTGGTCTTCTCTCATGGAGATCACGCTCGATGGCCTTCGCTTCTGGAGACACGTCACCGTTGCACAACCTTCTCCGCCACCACCGGTCCAGCCTCCTCCCAGTCCGTCTACTTCTACACCTCCTACAGAAGATGAGGTAGACAAGAAGGCAGAGGCTGCTACTACTGTTGACACTGCTGATGAGGCTTTTCAGTATGCCATCGACGCTTTCGAGCACTGGTGTACTGATAAGGCCCGTGTTCACACCATCCTGGTGGTCATCATCAACAACTCGCTGGGCTCCACCACCCAAACGCCATCCTACTGGGGTACGGGTGGAGCTTACCCATACCCGTGCCCGTTTACCCGATGGGCAGAGTGTTCCCCCCATTTCCATATCCGTGGATAAAGAAAACATCTCATACCCGACTCTATTAGAGTATTTACCTACGGGTGCGTGGATAAACAGGCACAATTGCCATCCCTAGTTGAGGTGGCTACTTGCAAACTTTGAAGTACCTGTGAGGGGACCTACGACTCTTATGTCTGACAGTACAGGTGCTATCAGTATTGCTCGCGATCCAGTAAAGCATGAGCTCACCAAGCACATTGGTGTGGATGTTTCATATACTCGCTCACTGGTGCAGGAGGGAGTATTCGCTCTACAGTTTGTGCCTTAAGAGTTACAGTTTGTTAACTTCTTCACGAAACCGCAAACAAACGCACAATATTTGTATTTTCTCTCCAAACTTAATGTGTGTGATCCACCATGAGTTTGAGGGGGATGTTAAGGATAGGATTGTTTTATTTATTTCCTTATATGTCTTGGTTTTCTTATTTGTATACGGCATATTCCTTTGTATATCCTTTTATACTCTATATATATTGCCCTTTGGGCTTTATAAATACACATATAATATTCATAACATCCATGACAAGTGTATGGATAAATATCACATGGAAACACCCCCACTTCGTGTCAACTCCGTGGAAATCAGGTGTAAAAGTAAAAAAAATCTCATTTGGAAGATATGAAATAGAAAGGCAGCAAAAGGAACAGTGATGAACAGTTAAAAATCACTATTCATGCAGAATTTGTCTTTTTCATGTCTTCCAAACGCTATTGAGTTTGATTTTGGAATTTTTACATGGCTATATAATACCTCCTCTCCTACATCTGCAAATTTTTTGAGATTTTTTGAAAACTTTTACACCTGGTTTCTACAGAGTTTACACTTGGGTTTCCACTTGATATTTGCCCGTGTATAACCCTCTAGTGCAGGCACATATCAAATGGAAGGCTGGAATAACCTTTTTGGACAGATCTGTATCATGTATCTTAAGTGTCACAATCACAACTCACAAGATACGATTGTTATCCAATTCACTTAGTTTTAGGTGTCACAATAAAAAAAACACAAGCGGTGATGGTAATCCAGTTCACTTATTTCTGAGAACTTTCTAACTTTAAGAGTATCCAAATCCTATAGGCACTATCTTCGACTTCAAATCCCAAAATGAAAGGTACCTCATGTCTACAGGTACAGAACCACAATCATGATTTCTGAACTGGTTTACACGTTAAATATGAAAAAAGGGTAACGAAAGAAATGATGTTTAAGAATTATTTGCATATCTAGCTAAGTCAATGCTCAGAGCCTCATACATCAAACATAACATGGTATAATCTGAAGATGCCAAGACTCCAGTAAACATATCATTCCCATATTTCTAAACGTAACCAGAATATCCAGAGAAAAAATTTGCAATTAAGAATCATTCAAGTTTGACTTCTAATAAAATGGATTTGCTCGAACTAAGACTCGACCAAAGCAACCAACTTTTGATGTAAGATTGGAGCAGAGTTGAATAAGACATAAAAAAAGTCCCAATTATATAGTTCCAAAAAACACTACTACTGTATTCAAAGACATGTCAAAGAGAGAATTAACTGATTATAGATAGATTATTAGATCCTAGCTAGGCTAAGAAAATCAACAAAAAGAGGAAACAAATATATAATATAACCAAAGCCAATGTAAAACCTTGGAAATCCATGGGGATTCATAATTAAATCAGGGCATATTCCTCTCTCAGAGAAAGGGAAGTCTTCCTGCTGAACAATGGTACCACAAACACCTTTCTGTCCGTGTCTGCTACTAAATTTGTCACCAACCTGGGTCACAAACAGACATGCCAAATTTTACATTCATACTTCTGCAGATGAAATCAAGGGAATTCAGCAAAAATGCCATACCTCTGGCCTCCTAGTGTGACGAATAATACACTTAATGATTAATTTGTCATTTGTATCCGAACAAAGTAGTACACGATCTACGACAGTAGTCTCACCATCAACACCTTTGTAAACAGCGGGTGAGTCCTTGTAGTCCCTGGATGAGTAATTTAAAGCAATAAAGCACATATAACATTCTTCAACAGCAAAACTTTTGAGCCAAATAATAGAAGATATAACATAACAATAAAGAATCACAAAAATGTAAGGAAGAACACTCACCTGTCTGTTAATGGAGCACCAGTACCTCTCGCGGTAACCTTGGGAGTTTGCTTGTTCACATAGATATCATGGTTGCGGATTATTTGACCTGGTGCAGCCAATCCATCTTCATCCAATGCCTGCCAAAAAAGTTCTCCTGTTTTTAGGAGCTATTAGAAAATGTATACTAAGTTGATGGATTAAAGGATGCAAATAAATCAGCCCGTTTGAAACTGGCAAACCCATTTAGGCCCTACAACCCATAACAAGAAATATACCCACAACCATCAAAAAGAGAGAAAAAAAGGACTACCAAACATACGCACTCAAACAAAAACAAAAAAAAATTGTGGCCACCATTGTGACTGTGACACCATTTCTATGTAACTACTCCAAATAAAGTAACTCAAACAAAACTCAAAATTGGAATTTTAAACTCTTCATATTCAAAAGTCAAAAGTAGCAAAGGTTGTAACACAGAAACAATGTCATTTCGATGAAGACACCACAGATCATATAAATCCAAAATTCAAGAAAACATCAAGAAAATTTAGATAGATGGGGCTGACTGTTGAGACTGACACAACAACTTATTTTAAGAAAACAGAACAGCTAAGGATAAATTTAGATGGTCTTTGGAATGAAGGTCGAGAAAATAATGCACGAATTTCTCCGAACTTGAGATCATCACTACTGGGAAAAACTTCTATTTCAATTCAACCTCCTTTCGGTATTTTTCCAGATGTGGACAGATGGGGCTCTTCCTATGAACTTTTGATTTCCCTTCTTTTCCAAAAAATTCAAATAGCTCAATAGGAATGACTTGGACCATCACTGCCTACAAAATTTCTTCCTCTTTTCCTCATGTCAAAGTGGGCTTTATTGTTCACTTCAAATTCAGCTAATGAGCCATCCTACTGAAAAGTGAAGGGTTTTATAATGTAGTCTAAGAACAAGGACTATACTGGTCTAAAGTGCTGTAGCTTTTGGCTTTTAACTAAAATGGCACTATAGAGACTGTTAGTTTTTCTAAGAAATTCAATTAAAGGAAAATGAAGAAAAAATAAGAAAATGAAAACACTGTTATATATCTACGGATAATGCAAAGGAAAAAGGGGGGAAAGAGGGAAAAAAAGAAGAAACAAAAAGTCGTGTTAAGAAGCTAACGCATTCCAAACAGCTTTTGACTTCTGGAAGACAGAAGCCATCGTTGTTTGGAATGGAACCGGTCGTCGTTTTTATACCCGCATATTCTGCTTTATCAAAACACCATCTTTATCTCTTTGGGGTTTAGCAATCCTGTCTGATACACCATCCCCATACTTCTCCTTTGTTACAGTGTACCTGTAGGACGAGAACCAAAGATACAACTATAAAAACGAAGATAACAACACTGAGGACATGCTCCCCCAAGCACTTCAGAGAGAGTAAATGAAAGAACATTGTTATTGGAAGTATAACATTACTTTTTCATTGCTATGCAACGACCAAAACCTCGATCAAGGGATGATTTGTTCATTACAATAGCATCTTCAATATCATATCCACTATAACTCATGACAGCAACAGTTGCATTCTGCCCAGCCCCGAGTTTATCATATCCCACCTGAAAAGATTTGCAGTAAGATTTCCAGCACATGAAATCTAGAGAGAGCGAGAGAACGAGAGAGACACGAACCAACTCGATTGTTTTTGTTGTAAGCAGGGGACGTTGTGCGTACACTAGTAAATAGAGTAGAGAATCTGCTCGGAACAACTGCAGCACATTACAGAGAAACATTATTTTGCCTTAATAGGGAAAGAAGCTATTACAAGGAAGAACCAGAGTATCACACCATTGTAAAGTCAAATATGATGCAAAGGTAATTAATTTTATCCGGGCATGTGGATAGATGCTTTTGAATGGTCTGAATGCATGCACCAGTTGCAGCCAGAACACTTCATGTGGAATTCATGTGAGTGCAAAGAAACAAACAAAAAATGCAGCACTTAACATAAAAAAAGAAGTCAAGCTGCTTCTTGCCTGATTATATGCAATATTTCCCATCGCTTGCTTACCCATAGCACACTGCAAACGAGAAAATGTCAACAAAAAAAATCACAAAATCACTGAGATATATATCAATAATCTGCATTCTTGCCTGATAAGTGTTACGTGGAGATTGGTTATGGTGTGGATAAGGAATAAGTCCAGCTACAACTCCTAAGATAGTCAATGGCTCTATTTCGATGTGTGTGATGCTGCTTCTTAGAACATCATCTTGATCCTCATGCTCATACAATGCAATCTGTTTCAATCATCTTAAAAACATTATCACAATATAAATAAGCCATACAAGAAAAGACAAAAGAATCATCATGTACCAATGCATTGTTCTCTTCATTGACATCAAGATATTCAATTAACCCATCACGCAGAAAATCATCGAACGAACGAATACCATCCTAGAAGGTAAAATCATTTGTGAGATGGAGAAGAAACAAATGGCAGTAGATCAAAAAATTGTGGTGTGCAAAATTGCTAACCCTCAATTCTTTCATATGATGCTCTTTGACCCTTGATATCCCCTTATCAGCAATTATAAGTGGGCGACAAACACGGCCACCATCAGATGCGATGTGAATGCAATGCTAGAAAAGACAGATATAAGGTTAGTATCTCCAACACATTTAAAAAAACAGAGAAAAAAACAGATGCAGATCACAATTAACCAGCAAATAAGATTATTCTTATGCCACACTCAAGGTAGCCCCTTCAAGGTGTGTTATACTATTTGCAGTTTCATAAGGTGCATCCGCAAAAAAAGCACAATACTTACTGACAAACCTGAAACCTAAATTATCAGACAGCATATAACCAGTGTCAGCTTCATGAGAGCAACCTAAATGACAAGATATATCCAGGGAGACATCCTCGACATCACACAGTAAAAAGGCCAGTACATTTTTTTCCCTTTTGAGGTACAGAGGATTAGCTCAGCAACAGGTGCCAAAGAAGATACCAACAAAATGTTGGACATGGAATGGAAGTATTAAGGGGTTAACAGGATGCCATATCACTGCAGTACAAGAAGATAACATGGACATCAATGAAGGTAGTGCATTAGTGCAAATTTTCAGAATTTCTATGTCACATGCCACTATCATGGTATCACCACGAAATGAACACAAATGGGAAGTCACCACCAAGAACCAACACAAGCCAATTTACTAGAAGTTTCATAATAAGTGACAGAATTGTTATCAAGTTGCTAGCAATTATACATCTTTAGGGTCTAAGCTCTTGTGTGGCCTCAAATCCTTATGTTATTGAAGCTAAGCTTACCATAGCAATTCATTCCTTCGTGCACAGGTGAGCAGTCAGCAGTCAGCACTACCAGGCTTCAACTAACAAAATTTTGATTAATACTAGTATAATACACTAATTTGAGTTTCGAGCTTCTCAAAACACATTTTTATTAATTATCAGCAGTTAGCAATAAGCTAGTAATGATCAAGAAAAGAAATATATACCTGTTTTTCATTTACAAAAATGCTTACAAACTCTCCAATTTTCCCTGATCGACGCAATTTTCTCATAGCGTTAGCAAATCTCTGGAAAGCATCATGGACAACTTAATGAAAATACAGGAAGGCAAGTAAGGTAACATATATGTAAGGTTTATATTGAATGTGACCTGAGGCTGCCTGTGTTTCCCCAGTATTAATCCATTGAACATGACCAAAAATGAACCTGGTGCATGAATTTCTTCTCCAGACAGGAGTGATAAATCTTCCACACCTAGACTATAACACTGTAGTAGTAAAGAAAGATAAAAAAATAACAGATATAAGATTGTGGGTAAATTGTTGCACTTAATTATATATCAATGGGAGTAAAGAAAGCAAGTTGTCATAAATAAAGAACATATTGGAGCAGCTTGCACCAAAACCAAATTAAGGATAGGAAAGCACATCGAATTAAGTATTTAGGTGATTAAGGACCAGTTTGAGATGGTTGTATTGTGCTGTGCTTTATAATCTAGTTGGTTACAGGAAATTATTCCAGTGCAACTTTTCTGTTATTGCTCAAAAAAAATTCTTGCAACTAATTATTATATTTTTTAAAAAAAGTGTTTTAGAGAAGCCACTGCAATCCCAACCGGAGCCTAAAGTTGAAAACAATGGTATAACTTGTTGTTATAAGATTATGAGCAAGGCAATATTGCCACATCTCTTGTATGGTTGTACTGCAACCAGATTCAAAATGGTAAAATACAAAGTGTATTGGATAAGAATTTAGGTGATTAAAGATGAAAATACCAGAGTTATTACAAAATCTAAAAGCATTGAAGAACCATCAGCTATCTTAAATCACATGTGCATGAAAAGGAGAGTGCATGAAAAAATAAAAAAGAAAAAGAACCAAATAAGACAATAGCATTGCTTTCTTAGATTACAATGGTGGATGCACATGCGCACACAACACACGCGAGTGCCCCCAACAGCACATGCCTAGAATTCTAGAGTCCAGGGATAAATACGCATCCTGACAAAGTGTGGGCACTGCTTTCCCTGAGGCGCACTGACGTGTGCGTAAAGGTGGGCAACCAGGATTTGAACCATGTTGGACGGAGTTGTACTCGCACGACATCACCAACCAACCAAAAGGTTGTGGGCTCATCAATAGTTCAATACAAAGGCACAAAGCATTAAAACCCAAAAAAAAAAAGTTAACTGAATTAGGAGAAAACAAACCAGATTCATCAGTGGGCCCTCCTCTTGATCTGTTGTAACGTGAGTCAACAAAGCTAAATTTTTTGTCAATCCGCAAGCTTCCCCTTCAGGAGTATCACATGGGCAAAGCATACCCCACTGTTACAGATAAAAATTAATATAATTTATTACATAACAGACAAGAAAAGAGTTTTTAGGTTTTTGGTTTTCACATATATTTGCTGTTTATTTATGGAGAAACACTGCTATCATTTCACCCTCACCTGACTAGGCTGCAAAGCGCGTGGCCCACTTGTTTTTCGGGTCTTCTCAAATTGTGGTGTTATCCGTGTCATGTAGCCTAAAGATGCCATGTAGGATAACCTAGAAAGAACCTGCATAGAAGAAAATGAAAAAAAAACCTTCAAAATCTGTAGAACAAAGAAGGGGAAATGAAACTTGGAGGTATAAATGAGTAGATACCTGTGATACACCCTTTCTATGCATCCTAAACCGTTTAATATCCCAATTTCCTGTGGAAATAGCCCTCTCCAAACCATAGGTTATGGTATCCAGCTGTATCAACTGCATAAATAGGAAGGATTTTGTACAGCTAATATACCATGTCTTGAGCATCACAAAGTGATTTACACATCTGGTTTAAAGATGTTACAACATATTTCTTCAAGACTTGAGACAAATAAATGCATTCCCATATAATGTGCTTCCCATATAATGTGCATAGCAAGAACAAAAGGATAATGAATTTCTCTTGTGCACTTTCATATCAGGCTGAGTGGTGGCATTTTCAGGATCCAAACAAAACTTAAGGTCAAAAAAAGAACTATTATACAAAAAGAGATGGTTACTTCAAGCTATACATTATTATGCAAGGACCAAACTGCACGAGTAAACTATTAAGTATGAATGTGTGGCTTTGGAGAAAGAACAACCAGTAATGAAGCTGAATAAGGTTCTGTTGCACGTCACAACAATTCAGATCTTCAAATAAATATGTGTACCCAACAGAACATAAAATTTAACTACATGAAAAGCCCACTAAAATCCTTAAACCTCCCGTCTTAAGAGCAGACAAGATAATCGTTTCTTTTGAAATGGTAAAATATTTTGTGAATCTGCTTGACAAGCTTGTAGTTTTCAAGGCACTTCCAGATGTGGAGTTAAGGAGCTTAGCAAAATTTTCAAAGAAAAGATACTTTTTCACTTAGTCTGCTTACGGTAACATAAGCTAGCAACAACAGCTATAGAATTGGATTACACAGGCACAACTATTCAAAGAAAATAATGCAACAAGAATTTAAGAGCACTGTCAAAGTGCTACATTACAGCAAGTAAAATGCAAAAAGAAGGATCAAATGAACTTCCATAAATATGCACCAGATTTTCATTACCTTGGTAAAATCCAAAGGACTAGAATGGGTCTTGTCGCTATTTTTGTTCATACGCTCTACAGCATTTGAATTCATTGTTTTGAACAAATCCTTCAGAAAGAAACATTGTAAGAGGCATAATACATAACATCTAATGAAATGTTAAGAGAAAATAAACACCTCAAAAAGCAGGGATATTAGTTGACCAGACAGCTCCAGCCTCTTATTTCCTACATAATCCTGGAATAAATTCAACAAAAAATGTCAACAGGGCGGTAAACAAGTAAATTTGATGTAGCAGATCATTCACACGTCTAAATAAATTTCTAAAGGCAGCATGTGTGCTGGAGGACCTCCCTCTCCTCTGTCTAACTACATATGTTGCTACTAGACTCAGCAACCTAGACTGTTGGCCAAAGACCCAAATTGAAGAACATTACTACTAAGTTCAGTCTAATATTAACAAGTAATTTTAATAGACTACAGCCAGACCATCAAATGGAGCATAGTACCTGAAGTCTAAAAATCTTACAAAATTAGCTTCCATTCCATTTCAGTGACTTCTTTACATTATTGTGGATGCAGATTGTGAATAGAGAGCACAAAAGAAGGATAAATGCGAAGGTAACATGAAACAAAAAGAAAAGGATAGTGTGGAGTCCCACACTTTCTGTAGCACACAAATCATCAGACACAACTATAGCTGAGTGTGTGACAGGTGGTCCATGCAAATAAAAGTTTGTCAGAAGTACACAAGTGTAACCTAAAAGAAACTAGTCACCGAATTGACTGTGAGGGACTGAGGGGTACACAAGTGTATCCTAAAAACTGCTGCTAACATCTCAGAAGACAGATAGCTCCAGAAACACTCTGCAATTGTCTAACTGACTTGTGATTCTCCTAGAAAAATTTGTAATAAGTCAAAGATGGTGTCATTAAGAAAGTCAAGTTAATTCTTCTGTGGACCCAGGCTATAGTTTACATGGATTTTCAGTTCTTAAAAAAACATTGGTGAAGAAAAAAAAGATGACTTATTGGTAGATGAAAAATTTAGAAGTCATCACTAAAGTGATACACTGGCCAGCTTTGAACTTGCCTTATCATCAAAGGTGTCAGCATTCAAGATTGCATCCATCATGCGCCTTAACATTACGGCAGTGTATATACACTTTTGTCGAAAGTTCCCATTGTTAACCTACAGGGGAGATTGATGTGAGAGAGAAAAAAAAAGACTTTGGCAGCAAAACCTAGGTAAAACATTTATCTCACCGGCACATGGGCAACAAAAACATCACGGAGGATTGATTTTGACCGACCTTCCTGAAAGTGACAAATAGAGCGAGAGATCAGATGTCAGGCAATTCACTGATGAATTGCAGCGTATTTTGATCACCAACAATTTGTAAGAGAAGAAAGCAAAACATGAACTGCAGTTAATACTAACCTTCAAATTTCCTGTACCAGGATACATCACCTGCGATGAATAGCATACAGTGTCAGTCCAGAAAAGATGCCACATTCAACACATACATGCAACCAAAACAAATTAGAAGTTGGATTACACTATTGTAGTATGATGGAAGCGGTTTCTCGTTTCTGTAATAATGTGAATGTTTTGGTAAGTGGTTGGGTTCGGGTCAAGGACCAAAGGTAGGACGCTCACCCTCATGTAGCCACCGACAAGGCTCTTCCCTGAATGATAGAGAGGCTCTGAGGCCTAACTTTAGAAGAAGGGGAGACTAGAGATTTGTTTAATTGTTCATTGCTTCATGATAATGATACAAGGTTGTCCTCTTTATAGGGATAGCTAGACTTGATCCCTAAGAAACATATCTCTATATTAAGAAAATTAATCCTAATAATAGGAAACTTATCCCTAATACATAGAATAAATCTAAAAGAAAATAAATCCAAAGAATAAGGAAACTAATTATTATATTTCTAATCCGTGATATGCTACAAATGCTATGGCTTATCACGCCATAACAGTGAACCTATAAGCACTTTAATTCCGGGCATTTAGCATAATTTTCTGAAAATTCTATATTCTAAAACTTCTAATTGCATCCTTGAACACCAGATAAATCCTTAAGTGTGGCATGTGCATCCCAACTTCCAATGTGAAGCCAAAATCCTTAGGAGCTATTGGAAGAGTAGTAAAGAGATATCCAGTCAAAATGCCAAATGCCCAAACACTACTTTAGTGAACACAATGCATGACCCAGTAGCAAAGGGATCCACTGTTGCAAAGCTCAGAGTGCACTTCATGAGCTATTTAGTGCTCTGCAAATTGTTTGGCATTTCAATCCATGATGATGAAAAGTTTAATTGAACAATGATATTAAGTTATGCTTTACAGTTTGAGGTTTCACCTTGTCATCCATGTACTGCAGAGCTTGCTGTTGTGTATATATTCGCTCTGAGGCACATTCCTAATAAAGAAGAAAACATTAAAATAGCCTGAAATATAGAAGATATAAGCTCTAACGGAAAACAACAAGAAAAAAGGACATAAGATATTCAGATATCAGATTGTGCATATGGAGTACAAGATAAATATTTAACCTGACACAAGTTTAAGTGATCAAATTATACAAACATTGAGAGGATCTCCATTATAGTATAGCCAATAAAAATTAACACAACAAAAGACAAACAAACAAGTTACCTGAATAGATGGAAATAGGAGATCTCCATATCTTGGATCTCTTCCAACCATTTGTACAACCTCTTGGTCACTTTCCATCCCCATCGCTTTCATAACCACTATTATAGGAATCTGTAAACAACAAAGCTCAGAAATTGAATCATGAAATATCAACCTACTCCTTCCATATCATAATATAGGAACTCAAGGCCTTGTGCACATTTATTAAGGAGGAGCCAGGTGTGAAATCAAGGAAAGAGAAGGCTACTCAGAGTCTCAGATCATGCTATCTCTATTAAAGATTTAAAGGAGATGACTAATAACTTACCTTTAGGAAAATTAGCTCAGTACATTGCAAAGATGTATGAATTGGAAAATAACATCCAATGTGAAGCTGACAAGTGGGTCCCAGGGCCACTTGGCAGTGACACACCAATGTTATTTACCAACTTGCACAATATTTATAATGTTATTGAGCTATTTGCCACCGCCTTGATAGAAGCGGTAGAATATTATGGGTATCATCATATCGATATGAAATGCTAATAGAGTAAGGCAATTAGCTGTTAAAAAATCTAAATAAGGCCCTTAGCAACATTGTTAAGCAGGTGGGCTTTGTTGACTTCAATGCTATACATACTACATAGACTGGTTAAAAGGTCAGGCTGAGCCAGACGTGGAAAAGCTTAGCCCAGCCCAACATAAACAAAGCCCGAAAATCTCATTTTCATGAATAAAATATTATTTTAAAATTCTTTTCTGAATAAAATATTATTTCAAAATTATTTAATTGGTTTTGCTGGTCTTTATCGAGCTTTGGACCGGGCCCGTGGACCAAAATCCTAGACCTGAGCCTGGAAAATTTGGGCCAGGCCAGCTGCCCATGAACAGGCCTAGTTTAAAATAGTGTGTAGCGGGAGCATTGCAGCAAAGTGTTTTTATAGCAAATAGCAGGCTGCTTGGCTATGTTTGCAGAAACACATAGTTAAATCAATAAACTTTTCAAGTAAAATAACTCATATTTTGTTAGGATTATTTGCTTTTGTACATATCTGAGTAACGATTGAAAATACAAGATGGCAGGGATATGCAACAAATGGATCATATGAAAACCTGAAACATATTTGTACGGAAGAGTTGCTGCACACCAAACACTATAGTGGCCATAGTGGGTTGTGGCAGGCCATAGTGGTCCATTACCGCACCACAACTGCATAGAGTGCTACAACAGTTGTTGTGTAGCAGCTACAAACCCCTGCCTACAGTCTACCATAGCTTGTTGGGTTATTAGGGGCCGTTCATATTGGTTTTTGCTGATGGCTTTTGATTTTAACTTATGAATAGTAACAACTTGTAGAGAGCTGTACGAACAGAGAGAAACTCGTGTGTGATTTTGACCAATATAAATAAAAGTTACTACAGCGTATACTACAATCGAATAGTAAACTTCGTATTGAAAAGACACTTTATTTAAAAGCTAGGTACTATAGAAAAGACATTTACTGTAGAAAAGTATCTTTTAGAAGTCAATATAAACAGGGTTATAATAAAAGGATGGCTTGATCATAAATGGTTGTCTAGGTTCTATTCTACCTATGTAAGGCAAGTAAACAAACCAAGGAGATTTCAGCACTGAGGTACTGATCCCTCTAAAAAGCTGACTATCTAGCTGTCTATAACTCTATATGCACAAAACCTATTGCAATCCCATCTAAATTTCTCTTGTTTCCACCATGGCTAGAATCAAGGGAAAACATCCCAAATCCCCCAATGAACCACCACCATCCACCAGGTTATTGTCATAAAGTACAAAAAAAGAATTAACATAGATGTAGGGAAACTCATTAAATACACCCTTGATTTTGTTGTGGATCCTATACTGCTAAACAAGGGTTAAGAAGAAGTAAACCTCACATTATGAAATGGAAGGAATGTTAACAGCATAACAGGGTACAAAATGCATACCGGCTTAGTGAATTGATTCAGCTGTAGATAAATCTTCTCCTTCTCCAAAAAAATCACCGTCTTGCTTTTTATTTCATGTGTGCTGCTGGTAACAGATGCAATCACCCTAATTGACAGAAAATGTAGGTCACTCAGCATAAGATTATAAGTAACCACAGGTACTGAATTGTAGCCCTTTAACACAGGGAATCAAACCTATAGAACAACATGAACAAGAAATGAAATGCCGTGCACACAAGCACACAAAAAGAAGCACCTTCAGAAATGGTACAGAACTCAAAGGCAATGGTTTTAAACATGATGGTTGAAACTAGAGATGAACTGTTTCCCTGACACTAGTAACCTGAGTCAAACTTTGAATCTGAATAATTCTACAAAAGAGCTGTACAATCACTCGGCAAGATACTTTAATCATGTGAAAAGTCAATTCCCTTGGTCTGATTTTTGTATTTAGATGGCAGAAGTTCAAAAGAGCTTTAATCATGTACATACTCTGTTGAACAGTTCCTATCTAGGAAACTTAAGAAGTATCACCCAAACTAAACATGGATGGGACAGCCAGACACCAAAACAGGTCAAATCATCCAAGTGCCCAACACATCAAGCTACAAGAAAGACTCGACAAAACTTGCATAGTTTTTAGATATTTGATAACATGAGTAATCAACCGATATACAAAACCTGTAGCATCATCATATATGCTTGACTTCTTTAAGGAAAATACAACTCAAGTCTGCATTTAGATGCACATTTTTGTTTTGACATTCAACAAGACACTGAACCAAGTTCAAACATGGTGGCTCAAGACAAACAAGGTATATCACACACTAAGGTGGTGCACCAGGTAACACTGACATTAAGTGAAATTGAGAAAGCAGAAGTAACAGCATAAGGCATGGATGCCATACTGTCTTACAGTTACAGGCTTACAGCATCACTAATTATCAAAAGATAATGGCTTTATTGCCACATCATTCCAGAACATGTACATTATACAGTTACGGTTGATCTCCTTTCCTTTACCATATGGTTTCTCTTTTTCTTTTTTGTCTTCACAGCAAAGATCCTATGTGTGTGTAGCCTACCTATTTATAAAACGTATGCCAAGAAGTAAACTACCCAAACCAAGTGCATATCAATTGGGGGAATACCCAGAGACAATTAATTGGCAAAATCAATGATATTTACGAAAGTTGTCAAGGCATCGAAATACAAGAATCTCTGGAACACTGATACAAATTTCAAAATAGTAGACAAAGTACATAAATAAGTTATTCAGCAATGAGTAGGACCTTCCTTTACTATCGGTGTCGATAATAATACGATTCTTTGATAGCTGTTCTTGTATAAGAATGACCTGAAAATCAACACGTATCGCAAGATCATTAATATACACAAAACTAGTTAGAAACTTGTGTGACAAAACAAACATTTAGAGCTATTACTTTCGGCGACGTGGAATACTAGTCAACATCAAAACAGCAAGACAAGATGGAGAAAAATGCAATATTGCATTAATGTTTTTAGTTACCTTCTCAGTTCCTTTCACAATGAAGTAACCACCAGGATCAAGAGGGCACTCACCTAAGGACACAATGGTGAAACCAGCAAGATAAAACGATAATTCTGTCTAAAAAAGATAGATTATTTTTTATAAACAATAAATATCATAAATAGGCTAACCATATCTTGCAAGTTCAGCTTCATCCTTTCCATTCAGAACACAGGCACAACTCCTAAGCATAATAGGCATGTACCCAATGATGAAATTTGGCTGAAAGAAAAATTAAAAAAGGAGGCTAAGTTTTTTTTGTAACAGGTAATTCAGACTAGGATTGGCATATGCATGCAAAATATTTTTGGTGGGGGCATTTCAACCAGACATTAGATGGGTTACCTTCCTTTGCAGTACATACTGCTTTCCTACGGTGTATTCAATATCAACTATCACAGGAGCAGAATAGCTGAAGGAAGAAAGGAACATGTTGAGCAAGCATGTTAACTGATAGGTAACAGAGAACTTGTAATAGGCACAAAACATACACTGAAAAAATGATACTACCAAAGTACCACCAAAATGATCAAGTTCGGTGTTTGATGAATCAGCTAATCAAGAACTACATACTGTAGTTGATCTGTCCTAGGACATCTTGGGCACTGAAGTTCCTGCTTTGCCAACGTAAATTCTGGCTAATGAAAAAAGGCCACCTCAATCGGAAGGCTAGATAGTTCCCAATCATGCATGCTGAAAGGCTCAAGTATGTTGGCAGAAAAGTAACATTTATAGTGATGTTCGCGGTAACCATCTATGATTGCAATCTTGCAGTGGCTAGATAGAATTACGGCAGGCAAGCATTCTTTCTTCCTTACCCCTCCCTAAATAAATCCTGCCTGCCCATAGTCCTTCTGCCCTCGCTTATTCTATCTAACTCTTTGTCAAGCATTTTTTGTGTCCTAGCATCATGAAATCGTGATGAATAAAGATGCTAGCTTGGGCTACCTGGTTCGCCAAGCTATCCACCATTTGAAGTTATACTGCTTGACCGCTTTTTAAAAGCTAAACAGATATCTATTATTCATATATCTCCAACTTGTGGATAGTTTCCCTTGTCATGGTCAGTTAATTATCGGCACAAATTACGACAGATAGATGGAAATGAGGCAATGTGAAGCTTACGTGCGATCAGTGAGGCGGCAAAAGTGCGGCGTGACATTCTCAGCTTTAAATTCTACTTGTACGGAGGGCACGCCAACTTTTATATTATTGTACCTACATCAAAGCCAACAAAAGAATATGTATATATAAGAGAGAACAATTAAAATACAGTAAAACAGTGCTTGTATAAATTGAAGAGCATCATGCCTAAGATAAATGGATGGGTCATTGCGCGCTTCGATCCGGTTGTTTGCCTTGACAATATTCTTGATTCCTTTGGTGATGAAGTAGTTGAACGAGTCAATGTGCTCTTTCACAAGACCTCTAACCTAGGGATTGAACCAATCGAACAGGACGAAGGGAGCAGAATCAACACAAACTGGACTGATTGGTAAAAGGATTCCATGGACACAAAAAGCCGTTAAACACTGAAATCCAGTTGGAGTGGGTCCCACCTTGAGGAAGGCGGGGAGGAGCGCAAACTTGTCGACGGGATTGCTCACCGGCGTAGCCAGCGACCGGTACGTCGGCGCCGGCAGCGCCTTGGGGTCCTTTGCCTCACCGCTGCACCAGCAAAAAAGGGAGAAGATGAAGGAGGAGAAGAATGAATAATTAATAAAAGAAAATGGGGATTTGGAAGCGGGGGCGAGTGTACTACCCATCCCGGTCGTCGTCGGCGGCGACGGTCATGGGGACTAGTGCGTATGGGTGGGTGTAGGATAGGGTTGAGGAGGAGTGGGGGGGCGGGGGGGACGCGTCTACTGTACTCTAGGGGGAGCAACGGAAGAGGGGGGCGCCGGAGGAAGAGGAGCGGACGGCGGTGGTGGCGTGGCGGGTTGGAGGGAGGAGCGGCGGCGGCGCGGCGCGGCGCAGGTGAAGTTTTTTGTATGGAAATATAAGGAAGACATAGGTTTGGGTATTCTTTGGGCTTGCTTTGCTTTGAGCCCATAATATCAAGTACCTCTCCATGTTTCTCCTAGCTAGCTAGTATTTCTTCACTGCATCCACACGAGCTGCTTGGTCCTTAGACGCCGCTAGTTTGGGTTCAGTTTTTGACTTTTGTCTTCTAATTTTTTTTTTTTGAATTTTTAGATATTTTTGTTTTTTATTTTTTCTATATTTCTTTGTATCACTGGTCTAACCTATTTTTCTATTTTTATTTTTTTAATCTAATTACATCAAACAAGACATCAACCGCTACCGTGCCAAACAATAAAAATTTGCCAAAATGAGCAGCATTACTCGTTTAGCTGCGTACTTCCCCAAAACACAGCCGACCTTTTCTTTGAGTTCATCACTCAAAGAGAATAAATTCTGTCAGTGCACAACTAGATAGTAATTCTATATGTATTTGATAGTAATTTTACTTACCAACGGTAGTAACTTTCTGACATAAAAACTAGCACGTGCACATAGATTAGTGCAGTTGTGTGTGTGTGTGTGTGTATATATATATATATATTGAAGTATGGAGTATGTTATGTGTACGTGCATACTCCATTATTATATATATGTTCATACCCCCATTAAGTTTCATGGTTTCATGATGCTAGGACACAAAAATATGTCCTCTTTGTTTGTCATGGTTGCTTGACGAGCCTACATACACCACAAAGAGATAGATGTCTCAGACGTCGAATTACATAATTAGAACAAATGAGCAGAGTCTACCTCGGCCACAGAGAGGGCTGAATCGGCTACCTCGGTTACAGATGGCTGTCGCATATCAACACTAATTAGTATGTAGCTCCCATTTTTACAGACTAGTGTGCATCTCTCATGTTCAGAATTTAGGTTTTAGATGTTGGTGTGTGACTAAAGATGTCATGTGTTACATAAGAATTCAGATTCTGCTATTCGAGACGGAAGAATTGCTATGTTGTATACCGAGAGAATACTCCCTTCTATAATACAAATCATGAATAGGTACAACAAGCCAGACTGCCAGACCCGCTTTGTGTACATGTACTTGTTTGAACTTTTCGGGATATACTCCCTGTTGGTGTAGCATGTAAATCATCAATAAATTAATTAATTCAATATTTGTATGCTCAATTTTTAGTAGGAAGTAGCTTTTGATTTTTTTTAATACTCTGTCATATACATCATGAGTTATTTAAAAAACTAGGTGTGTGTATTTCCTATGAAGTATACTAATTCTTAAATATACTCCATACTTCGTTCTTGTTTTTCATAATATACTCTGGGCCTGTTCTTTTCGACTGTGGCTGGTGGCTTTTTGGCTGTTTGCGACAGAGATTGCGAAAAGAGAAATTATCGCTTACGATTTTTTATGGTACAGATATTAGTCTTTTAACGTGTACTACAATTAATTTGTAGAACTCGTCTTAAAAAAATACTCCGATTGAAAGTCAGGTACTGTAGCAGAAGCCAAAAGCAAACAGGCCCCCTATACTTCCTATACTTGACTAATAATCCACAATGCAACATGTCAAATGCATTGTATACACATATAGTAAAGTAGTATCGTGTTCAATAAAAAAAAGTAGTATCAATACATATGGAAAAGGGAGTATCTATACATATGAAAAAGAGTACGTACAAATGCTTATCTGCATCCTTATGCTTGACATCATGCAATCTTAGAAACTCAATGGAGTATGAACGTACACATAACATACTCCATACTCCAATATAATGGAGCCTCTCCTATAAACTTAGGTTTAGTGACCATAATGATATACCTGTGTAGATTTCACTGTATTCTAATTCTAATTATACTAAAACAGAATAAGATAATATATCTTTCCTCTATTGATAACTCTATTGATAAACACATTCACAATTGTCCAATAATTAATCAACAGGTAAACATATTTCCTCTATTGATAACTATGTTGTAGTCTTTTTCTTCCTTCATAATGACCAAGGCTAACTTTTTGGAATCACGTAGGTTATTCGCCGAGTACGTTACTACTGTACATAAATCCAATAGAGGGATCAATGCCCTGCAATACGATCTAGATTTCTCGGTATTCACTAGTACATATTAAATTCTATATAACACTTTGTAGTAATGCCTCTCGAGCTAACAAATTCTATTTTTGCAGTGCCACCAGCAGCCATCGGGCAACATATGTAAATTCTATGTTGCCACAACATGGAACCACTTCTCGATTCCGCGAAGACCAATAATCCTCAGGTTTGTCAATATTACAGTAACTATCATTTCATACTTATTAGGTCTGTGATAGTATGTATCGCAGACGGTTCAAAATAGTCTATGATAACTTTATGTTATTACTGATTCATAAACTCAAACGGCTCATGAAACCGTCTGTGATGAGATTTTTAAACTATCTATGATGACTTTTTCTGCACTAGTGTGCCCAAGAACTGGGTTGCAAAGACTATTGTAAATACTGTGTAACCTATGGGGATTGGCATCGGAAAAATACAACCAATACCTAATCTCTCTCGTCTCTCTCTCTCTCACTGTGCTGTATCTAATTCACGGCGGCTTTTTGCTGATATCGTAGCTTGCTTTCGAAACTGCAGGAATGTCGAAAGTGATAAGGATGGACACACGTAATGGCTGATCATGGCTCTTTTATTTCTGCAATCGCATATTCTATGACAGAAATATTCAGTGAAACTAATCCTCGCACGTTTTCTACGACTGAAACAATCTCTGGCGATTACGTTGCAGTTCAGCCATCCTGGAAGATTGGGCGACAATTAGATGCACTCGGTTTTGATATAGCATCACGCAAAGCCCAAGACTGAATATAAACGGCAAAGTCATTCAAAGCTAGTTCACTAATAACAGATTTGCCGCCACCTTGACGCAACTAAATCCTTTCTCGAAAAACGATGATAATTCTGCCTCCAACGTAGCACAGCTGCCGAGAGAACTCTTCTCCTAAATTAGAATCCATAACCTGACCATACAACGAAAGACAAGTTATCAAGACATTCTGACTTTCTGAAGAACGAATAGCAGACGAAGAAAAGCAGAGATTCTCTCTGCATACCTGAACCGCCCATTGGGTTTCCAGCAGGTGCCTGCTCAGGCTCTTTGATGTCAACGACAACAGCATCAGAAGTGATGAAAGTTTTCGCCACCGATGCAGCATGCTCCAAGCAACACCTCACCACCTATGTGTGCAAAAGCATATTTATGGGCTCAATGCTTGTGCAGATAAAGGAGAGCGTGCAAAATCTTTGGTTGCAATAAAGGAGGGAAGAAATCCCCCCTCCCAAACAAGGTTTCATCAAACTGGTGGCAGGCTGGCACTTAATGGTTCAGCATGATCACAGGCAGCTGCGGCTGACAGCAACCAGACTCGACCAAGAAAAAAAAAGGCAAAAACACTCAAACTAGTCGCTTTCCAGCAAAACATTATAGAGTCCAGGCCTCCAGGGTATACATATACTTTTCTCTTAATTGAAAATTTTCTAAAACAACGTGTTCAGACGAAAGAATCAGTTCCATGTGATGACCAAGCGAACATTCCTTGCATAAACATACCTTGGTGGGATCAATAATACCAGCAGCCATCAAATCCTCGTACTTTCCTGTAGCGGCATTGTAGCCATACTTGAAGTTGTCAGTGGCAAGGACCTGAATGAAGAAATGTTCCAAATTTGTTACGCACAGGCTGCAGAATCGCTCATTAATATTTGACAACAAATTTGAGCTTGAACCTTCTCAGTAACCACACTTCCATTAACACCAGCATTTTTTGCAATCAGTTTAAGTGGGTAGCTCAAGGACTTCCTTACAATTTCAGCCCCAACCTTGAAAAGCAAAAGGACAATTAGTTCATTATTGACAGAAGAAAACGGGACCTTGAACCAATGATAGCATGAACTGATAAAATAATGATGAAAACTTTGGGAAAGAGGATCTCATTCATTCCCCCTACCTTCTGTTCATCATTCTCAAGGGTTTCTATGATGGCATCAACTTTTGATGCAAGCCTTAAAAGGGTACAACCACCACCGACAACAATACCTTCCTCAACAGCCGCCTGGCCACAACACAAGCAGTCATGGTTACAAACAGAATTGTGTAAAAAGTACAATCAACACAATACTACAGTGCATCAGAAGGCTCTGTGAATGACAACACACAGGTACACAATCGCAAAAATCAATTGGACTTCAGCTAGAAGAAAGCATTACCTTTGTTGCATTCAGTGCGTCTTCAACCCTCAGTTTCTTTTCCTTAAGCTCAGTTTCGGTCTGTGCCCCTACCTACAAAAAAAGATGTGTCATTCTGTAACTTTTATCCTTTGCTAATGCAGCCTAATGAACCACCATGTGCCCCTCTGCAATTGCAGCCTAGTACATCAACAGGTATCTCAGTTTTAAACATCAGCAATACCTGAATGACAGCAACACCACCAGAGAGTTTAGCTATCCTCTCGTTTAGCTTTTCTTTTTCATATTCCTGTTCAGCAGCCTGCAAAATCAAAGTTTTGTAACGAACAGAGAAACTATCTGTACTCAAAATCAGGGCAGCCAAAAGAGACTGGACAAACAGAGAAGAAGAACCACGAGAAAAGCAAGAATAAAGATGATTCGATAAATAGGAGGCAAAAACATAGGATATAAAATTTTGGACAATACAAACCTCAATCTGGTTCTTGATTTGTGCCACCCTTTTGTTAACTTCCTCCTGTGTAGTACCATCTCCAACTATTGTTGTTGAATCCTTAGTAACTACAACCTTTGCAGCAGTTCCTAGGACTTCTTTGTCTGCTTTGTCCAGGGACAATCCAACTTCTTCTCTGATGACAGTACCTGCACGAAGAATGATCTTCTATAAGTGAACAAGTATCACAAATAGACACATCATTTCATACCAAAGATATTCACCTCCAGTCAGAGTAGCAATATCGTCCAGGTATTGACTCTTGCGCTCTCCAAAACCAGGGGCTTTTATAGCAGCAATCTTTAATGCACCTCTAAGCCTATTGACCACAAGGGTTGCAAGAGCTTCCTGCTCAATATCCTCCGCGACTATTAGAATTGGATATCCACCTCTAATAGCATCCTCCAGAATAGTAATAAGATCTCTGGCGTTGTTAATTTTCTTGTCCACAAGAAGCAGCTGGGTGATAGAATAAATATCAGCTTAAGAGTACAGAACTCATGAAGATGGTGATTACTGATTACTGCACAATTTAGAGTACACAAGCTTACAAGCTAGAGTGCATCAGACCTTGCAATTCTCATAATCCACTGACATCTTTTCACTGTCAGTTACAAAGTAGGGAGAAATATAGCCGCGATCAAATTGCATCCCTTCGACAACATAGAGGTTATTTTCAGCACTCTTTCCTTCTTCAAGTGTGACCACCCCCTGCCGCCCAACCTTGCTCATAGCCTCAGCTATCATGTTGCCAATTTCGTAGTTATTTCCAGCACTTACTGCAGCAACATCAGCAAGCTCGCTATCTTCAACCTGCAGTGTTGAATGCAATCCAACAAATTCAAATTTCGAATAGAAAGTGATGTTCTTGAAAATGAATAAGATTCAAATGGGAATTCCATGCTCCTAAAAAGAATTGACTGTTAAATTAAAATCAGAACAGCAGCTGGAAAAGAAACATGGCAGATGGAACACCATAAACAATCCAGATCAACTCCGGGAAAAAAAAGATAGAAATGAAAATAAAGAGCAGAACATGTATAACTGAAAAGGAGGTAAAGTGGATGTGCTGATGCGGCATGGTTTCATTGGCGAACATGGTGATCTCATATTGAACATCCATAATCCACTGCTGTGGACTTGGTTATGTACATATTCAATTGATTAATATAAATTTACACATAGACAAACCAAGTCAAAAGTAGCTGCATAATAGTAGATATCTCATGCATGGTACTTAAGCGTGAGCCAGCCGTATCCGTTTATAAGTAGTACAATGAGCCAAAGACATCAGAATCAAATGCATGTTCTGATTGCATTACAAGATTAGTGGAGTATTCGTGATTGCTCAACAGCATAGGAAATATAATACTGTGTCCAGAGGGAATGTATTTCCAGAACAGAATAAGATCATAACCAGATCTTACCTCCTTGGACATCTTTTGGAGTTCACTGACTAGGGCTTTGGCTGTTTTCTCAATACCACGCGTGATCTGTACTGGATTGGCACCAGCAGCTACAACCTGGGGAAAGTAAACAAACCCAGCATTGTTTCCAGAACTGAGTAAAACATTTATGTTATAAATAACAACGCGCAAGGTTTTATATTGATGTACCTTAACACCCTCGGCAATCATCCCTTGAGCAAGGATGACAGAAGTGGTTGTCCCATCACCAGCCAAATCATTCGTCTTAGCAGCAGCTTGGCGAACCAATTTAGCTCCAATATTTTCGACAGGGTCCTCCAGCTCAACCTGGTGCATGCCAAACATTCATAGCCAGTCATGAGAAAAGTTACTAAGGCTAAAACAACTTATATCAGGATAGCAGTGTTAAAACAAACGACGATAAATTCGTAGTAAGGCATACCTCTTTTGCCACCGTAACACCATCATTGACAATTTTAGGTGACCCATACTTGCTCTCAAGGACAACATTCCGTCCTTTTGGACCAAGAGTAACTCCAACCAGATCTGCAAGCTTATTGACTCCATTCTGACATAGAAAATAAAGTCAAAAAATGGCATCTCAAACAGAAATGGCACAATGGCATAGTAGCATGGTTTTAAGAGTGATATTATACAACTCACTTGCAGCTTCTTGATAGCCGAACCATCCTTGTTGAAGTACAACTCCTTTGCGGCATTTACTCTGAAGTTGCACTTTCTTCGAGGCTTAATTTTCTGGGGAAATGAAACAAACGGAGGAGAAACCAGGGAAAGTTGCTTCTTGGTTGCGAAGCCAATAGGAGCGGCCTTGAGGCCACATGTAGAGGTGCTTCCGAATGGTGAAGCCATATTGTCTATTACATAAAAAAAGAAGAAGAAGGCAGCATTTGAAAGAATACGCGGTATAAGATATGTACGGCAAACTAACTAGGTAAACATGAGAAAATTTTGTTTGCTGTAACAACCAAAGTAATTGTTCTCAAGGGCAAGCAATTAGCCCATATTGTGGAAACTGGTAATTGCTTTGCATTTTCCTTAGTTGTGGCCTATTCTGGAACTGTGCCATCTGGCATTGGTTCAAAATCACTGTGGTTAAGACTCAGTGCCATCGAGCTAGGTGTCTAATTGTACATCACGAGCAAGATTTGGGAAGTAGACAAATTGTAGAGTGCAGTTTTCCCTGCTTAGAATGCTGATGCGAGTTGTAAACTTACAGAAAGGAAAATGTATTACTTTCAAAAGTATGCAATGCACAATGAGATGGAAATGGACACATACAAAGTATGAAGCACAAGTAACAAAACACTTGTGCGAGATCGCTTGAATTGGACATGGCATGAGGTAACCAAACAGTCTAAATCACTAACAAGATTAGTCCTGACAATCAGGGGCAGCGGCACCGCAATCGATAATAATCCCTAACGAGTAGAAGCACTTGCTCGCCAGTCTTCAGATCGAAGAGCAGATCTAATCTGATTCGATCCGGCCATAACAACAACACAAGCACCCTGTCGCGAGGAAACGCAAATTCAAAAGGGGGAGATTGGTATACCTGCTGCTGCTGTGAGGAGGATCTCTCTCTTCTGGTCTGGTCTAGTCTAGTCTAGGGTTTAAGCCAGCCAGCCGTCGCTCTTAAATAGACCAACGACGGCACAGATCAGCTGCGATCGATCGTCTTGGGACGCTGACAGGTGGGGCCCACGTAAAACCCGCAGTCGGTGGCTGGTATCGGAGCATCCAGGGACGTTCCTTCCGAAACGAGCAAAGCGAGATCGAAGGATCTACAAAGAAAAAGTTCTCAAAAACAAAACAAAAGAAGACAAGACAAGATGCCTATGCATGCTGATAACAAAAGGCGTTATTCTACTTATGAGCGTAGAATAATTTATTCTACATATTGATTAGACGAGCACTTCTAATTCACTCTATGTTCACTCACTTTGTGTAGAAACAAAGTCAACTAGTGACATGTAGTCAAGCAAACAGTAAATATAGGTTCTAGAATATTTCTTTTTTTTTATTTTAGCCATAACTTTTGACCGAAAGTTTCGATTCACGAACAATTTTCGTTGGTAACTTACTGACGACAAGAGAAACAGAGTTGTCTTACCAATAAATGATAAATGCATCTGTATTGTAATAAAACTGAAGGATGATATGATTATTACTGGTGATGACTCTCAGTACATTGTCTTTGTGAAAGAGCGTCTCCATGACCAGTTTTTGAAGTTTGATTTGAATCCCCTTCATTATTTTTTTGGGATTGAGATAACTTCTATGTCCGAGGGCTACTATCTTTCTTAGGAGCGTTACATTCAGGATATCCTTACTTGTACCTGTCTCACTAATCATCGTGTGGTGGATACTCCTAAGAAGCTTGGTGCTCATCTTTGACCTATCGATGGCGAACATCTTGAGGATTCTACTCGCTACCGCTATCTTGTTAGGTGTCTTGTCTACTTTGGCATCACTCATCACTCGTCTTGATATTTCTCACATAGTTCACATCCTGAGTCAGTTCGTTTCTGCTCCTACTCAGATCCACTACAGTCACCTTCTTCATATTCTGCGATATCTCGTGGGACCCTCACTTGTCGCCTTTTCTTTCCTCGCTCTAGTTCTTTACAGCTTCAGACGTACTCTGATGCGACCTGGACTAGTAATCCTTCTGATCACCGATCTCTTTTTGCCTATTGTGTTTTCCTTAGTTCCTCCTTAATTGCTCCGAAGACCAAGAAGCAGACTGTCGTTTCCCGTTCTAGCGATGATGCTGAGTTGAGAGTCATGACATCGTTGACAACTGAGATCACCTGGCTTCGGTGGCTACTTCAGAATTTTGGTGTTTCCACTAATGCACCGACTCCTCTCTTATCAGATAGTACTGGCACGATTAGCATTGTTCGAGATCCTGTAAAGTATAAGCTCACCAAGCATATTGGAGTGGATGCTTCATACATGCGGTCGTAGGTGCAAGACAAAGTTATTGCTCTTCAGTATGTGCTCTCAGAGTTTCAGTTGACAGATTTCTTCACCAACACACATATTAGAGCTCAGCATCGGTTTTATCTCTCCAAACTTGGTGTTATCAATCCATCATGAGTTTGAGAGAGGTGTTAGATATGTGTATAATCTAGAGGCTTCTTTGCTTATTGTACATAGTTATATATTCAAACAAGTTTTAGTTTGCGCAACACTGCTAGTTTTGCTGTCTCATCTGATATGAAGAACATCACAGAGTACATTGTTAAGTTTTGCAAACCATCTCCCCAACTCTAGTGTAGCAGTTTCATTCATAATATATGTTACGATAGCGTCATGCTGATGAAGATACCATACACGGGCAATTAATTGTTCCACATTTTCTACATGGTAAGCACATCATCATGACAAAAATACTGCAGCAAGACAGTCGAGAGTATTTCTCAGAGAGGACTCTGCGAGCATCTAATCTACATTGAATCGCCTCCAAAAGCAAAATTCAATTGCAAAAAGAATTAAAGAATGAGGTGTAACCGCTACTGTCTCAAGTTATGAGATCAGGAATAGGCGTTCGTACGTGGAAATCGACTACCAGACTGCAGCAAGTTGATGCAGTACTTGAGTGACTAATGGAGAAAAAGAATCAAATAATCTGCGCCAGTTGTGTAAGCCATCAAAGGAAATCAGTTCGTTTTCTTGGGCAAATCATCCTCCGAGCAAGTGTGGTTGTTGTTATCGCCATTGCTGCTGTCATTGTTATTGTCAAGGTCAGGAACTACTGCTGCAGACGGCTCGACGTGAGCCAGCCGAGCTGCGCCGATGACCTGCTCCGGGAGCTCATCATATGTGTTCGCCTACAGGTACAACAATATGCATACATCGATAAGGGAAGCTTTTCTTTTATCTGATAACAATCTACTTATGCTTCAACGTTATCAAGATAGCACGGTGTTCTTGGTCTTCAGAGGAAACAAAAGTTCAGTAAGGTAGAAAAGGCTACATATGCCTTTCCAAAAAAAAAAGGCTGGCTACATATATATTGGCTGGGGTCCCTAACCTGTATTAGAAAGGCCATGTCAACTACTAATGTTGTGACAACACCAAACACCAGGCCCAGAACCCCATTAGCTACTGCAGAAGAACCAATGTCAAGATCCTGCATCCACCTGCAGAAGAAACAACAGATGAAGATGCATTGTCTTGTTCAGAAATGACAAAAGTTAATGAACTTCCATCGGCAGTTAATGTTCTGAACCAAAACTCTACTTCTCGTCCCATGTTGTAAAGACGATAGAAAAGTGTTTTACGGCACATCATTTGAAAGATTTTCAAGTATATTAGATGCCTTACTTCCAAGTACCCCGGACCTCGTACGTAGCTGCAATCAACAGCCTTTCCCAACAAACAAGGGGTGCTTCCAACACTCTGCCTCACTATCCAAGAGCCCTGAAGAAATTTTTTGTTAAGTCAAATTGGTGTCAAAGAGCACAACACAATTGTTGCAGCCTGCATGACTACTGTGTCAGAACAGACCTTCGGAACAGATGGTATAAGCTTCAGTCTGCTGTTGCGGAACTCATCATCACCATCGAAGAAGCGCTGCAGCAATGATCCTTTTTTCATGGAACTCGTGATGAAATACATGACCAAGCTGTAATGAGTTGATCCGGGAATCTACAATAGGATACTAACTTCACAAAAATTGTTTCCTTTCAAAAAACGTTTGCCAGAAGTCTATAAACAGATAGATAAAGATTGCAAAGAAATCTTAAGAAATGTCAACTTACCTGTATGTTGGCAACAAAGGTAAACATCCCTTTCTCAGCAGCAACCTACAAAACAAGGAGCAATGAAAATATGAAACAAGGATGGGATTTCATTCTATTCTACTTCAGATACAAACTTACAAGTGAACATGAATTCTAAACTGGTCCTGTTCAGATTAGGTTCTGAGATTACACAAGAAACCACTCATCGTTTATATTCTGCCAAACTACTGTAATAGTTGTGCTCATTTTACTAACTGATTTAAAAAAGAGTTGACTCGTTTTACTAATTGATTTACAAAAGAGTTGGGCCACAACTTGACAGGCAGAGTATTGCGACTTATAGAAGCTCCCTTCATGCACACAAGCAAGAGGTATTTAGAGCTATCAACATGCATGATTTATGAAAATTGACTACAGATAACATATACATTAGCAAAGTATATTGTGCTGGTCTAGCTCGATAGCAACAATAGTATCTAGTATCCCAGATGCTGCTTTATAAGTTGGATAGTCACTGCTTCAGAATGTTAGTCTAAAAATAATATCCACAGAAATAAAATGCAAGAATGTAAGAATAGGATAAGCGATCAGAAGATTTCAGGAAAATTATTCTGTTTACCTGAGCAACACAACCTTTCTGCTTGCCAACATTATCCATACGCTTGGTGTCCTTAAACCAGTCAATGGCTGCAAGCTCCATGAGATAACTTGCTGCAGGTATCTGTAACTCGAATGTGGTGTGTTGAAGTTATTCATATTATCTGATATGATTCAAAATAAATTAAGCATAAATTGGAAGGTTTAGACCTTTGATTTGTCATGTGGGAAGTTCTTGCTACGAACTTTAAAGAGCTTGCTATCAGGTACTGTCCAACAGTTGTGGCTTTTCTCATCCACATCACGACGAAGAATGCCCGAAAAGCAAGATAAATCAATTTTTTCTGGAGGCTCATCTGCCATAATGGCAAAGCCATCGCCGTTACAGAAAAATAAATAAATAACAACTGCCCTCAGAACTTGACAGCGCATATGAAAATACAAGAACTTAGATTAAAAAGAGGGAATCAAACCTGTGCGCTTAGCATCATTGCCAGATTTGTTAGAGTCTTCCTGTACATTAATTTTGATCAAGGTTTATTATGAAGTGAGGAAACACATAAAACTTGTACAAAGTAAAGCGGTCATGAAATGGTTGTTCATAGTGTGGTCTAGGATATGTAACACCTCTATATTAGCTTCAGGAACTTGGTACTCCTCGTCCTCATCCGATTCTTCATCGATTATTCCCATATTTTTATTATCTGATTGTCCTTGATCTGCTGGTTTAGTCTTGGATTCTATTTGTTGAAGCTTCTGATCTTTTTGTACTGAAGACGCACCAACCATGATTTCCATCACAGGAATCCTTGGAGTGATATGGAGTTCATCTGTTTGTGAAAAGTATTCACGGAGCCCTGGAAGTAAGTGTAGATTAAAGCCATAATGACCAGAATGAATTTGTGAAACGATAGCATTAAGTGGTCAATTCAACAAACTAGTTTGTTCTTTCATACTAGAGATGCTCAAGTTGTTAATAGTTAAGGCCATAAGAAAAACAGAGTTCAATACCGGCAACGCAGTTCAGTATCTGCAGCAAAGAATGATACTGAAAGGAAGGAGAGTAGTTCAGGAACCATCCCCTCAGATCAATCTGCATAAGGTGCTGAACTTGAGCGCGGGGTCTTCCATTGCGGCACTTGAGAGGAGAAATCTTGAACCCTCCATCTGAACTAGTTGTAATTTCAGAAAAGAAAAGGAACCCAAGTTGATATTTTTGTTTATTTGAAGTGTCCCATCCTCACAGGTAAATGCAGGATTTCAGATGGTCAGAAGGGGACTTACTTTCAATAAAAGCCCTCACAAATCCTCGTTTGCGGCCACAGTTTGGATGTTCTGTAGATCGAAAAAGCACAACTGTATGGGTAAACAAACACACTGTCAATTGGAAGGCACTACAAACAGCAAAGGTGACAGGAAAATGAACAATTCAAGAATTTACCATAACTTCCATCATCATTGCGACGCCAATAGCGAACATAACAAAGATCCCGAGGCCAGACTAACCTGCATGTTCATGTAGGATGGAAGAATGTAAGTTTCAATCTGATAGATAATCCAAAATGTTATCAGCACTAATGGTGCGTCCAAAAAAGAAGATGAGTAAGTAGGATGTTAGCAACATGCTGAAAAATATATCACAGACGATAAAAACTTGTTAATATGTGGGAATTGTAGTTACATTGGACACCAGTGCAGCTGCAACCTATGATACAGTATTGCGGTGTGGCCATCAACCTCTTCAATTAAACTGCCATAGTGAAAGCTACAGTCCCACCTATAATGGAGAATAAATATCAATGACATCAACATCAGTAATAGGAACAGCAGAAAGTTAAAAGGCCAGATGCTTACTCATATCTTGTTACGTCCATGCTCATCACCAGCCCGAAAATGGCTTCGCATGTGGCTTCTACTACACCAACAGCCCTCATAGCTCGGCTACAGCTTCTTGCCTACACAGGATATTAAAGTACAAGTCGTCATCAGATTCAGGATTTCACACTGTCCAGCAGTTAAGATTGCAGCCGGAACATACAAGGTAATCAACTTCCAGAAGTTCTTCAAAGATGCGCAGTCCTGCCAATGACAAAGCAATAAGCAACCTCAAGTTCAAATTATCCTCCACAAGGAAGGGTTGTGACCTACGGAGAAGGAATGTAGACTTGCCATTTTGGCATCTAAGTAGCCGCCAATTCTTCTTGGAGTAAACTTGATTGGGGCCATTCTGACTGGACAGACCAATATCAGGCTCTTTGGTCCAGTCATGTATTGAATCGGGGAGACCTAGCACCAGAAAGACGTGGTGAATTTCTCTAACTTGAAAAGGGAACTTGCAAATCGTACTCTACTTCACTCGGGGCAGTTAATGTAACTTCTTACCATTCCCTATAGTTGTCCTCCGAGTCAAAGTGGGTCGTTCCTCTTCATCTTCAGCTCTACATTTGTAATGAAGTTTCTAGTTAATTCAGTGAAAGATATCATATAAGATGATCTAAGAGATGGAATGTCACTTACGCACTGTCATGATCTGAGAATGAAAACTGCCCTCCAAGTTCCATATCAAAGTCCATTGAAGCAAAGGCCTTACGATTTTTAGCAGTCATAGAGTCCTGCTGCTGCAAGAATGTAGATAGGTGATATTTGATAAGACAACATGGAGCATTTGCCATTTATTTTGCAAATTTACACAATCCAAAATGGATTCAGCTAGAGTGCTATCCTGGTTGGTGCATGTTCAATTTAATTCACGTAGAAATTTTCTGAACACGGGCAGTTGAATGCCTATTTGGAATGAGCAAGGGGGTCTAAGAAGCACATATCATATCCTAACACTAGTATTTATTGTACAACAATACTGCCTTCTGTTCAATGGTCAAATAATATCATTTAATTTCACGATCAAACATAAAAATGGGAAAAGGAACGCTGTTGAAATTTGGAATTTTTGAGACATGTTTAATGCAATTATGTTGCTTATGTAACGTTCCACTCAAAATGAAGACTTACTACACCTGATCAATGATGAGCTCTATCTTATTTTTCCATGCCAGCGCTTCTTCAATATCATATGCACCCATCTGTGAATTAAATTTAGCTATGACATAAAGCTGAATGAAGTAGAGAATATAGTGGTACTGTTGAAGGTTTCAGTTTTAGAACAAACCGTGATTTGGTGCTCCTTTTCTTTCTTGTTATAAACGCACAGGACATAGATCATCTGAAAAATTCCAAAGGAGGGATAAGAATTGCATGATGAAGAAATAACTGCAGATGCTAAGGAGAGTACGACATTAGTGTGACCATGGAACACTGTCACACTGCGTAAATAAGCTACAGAGATCATTATGCAAATCAGCAAAAGGATCATGTCCCGTATTATACAGGCATTGAAAATCAACAGTGTTAAATTGCTTGATGATTGCTGCATCCTGCATGCATAAGAGCTGAAGTGCTCTTTTCATAGCATCAAACAGCCATACACGAAGGGGGTCAGATACATTAGATATACATACACATGTAAACCTAAATTGTTACGAAAAGATTTTGTTTCCCCAACACTTGATGTTTCTGAAGTAAAAAGTCAACATAACAGTGTGCATGGAAGATTTGACATTACCAAAAACATAGAATATCTAATTGTTGTTAGTGAGGGGCCGGACGTCAGCCGGCCAGCCAGCATCCACAAGAATGAAAGTGACATACAGGTTTGGGGGTCCGAAAGGACCGTCCTACTCCTATCGTGGCTTACAGGGGGTTCCTTGTGTGAGGGTTCTTTCAGAAGCTCACTTGTTGAGATTTCTTGTATTCCTTTTTGATTTCCCATTACAAATAATAGATATATGGGGTATTTATAAACTCTTGGGCCTGTAAAAATGACTGGAATACCCCTCAATGAGATAGCTATTCTACGAGTACAAGTTAGGTGTATTACTGTCCTTTCTAAGCATATCTGTAATTCTCTTGGTTATATGGCACATGCTCAGCTATCTGACAGATGGCCCCTCATCAAAGGCAATATCCTCGGGCCAGTGGGGCCACTCACATAGTAGGACCCGCTGGGGGAAGATCTGTGTATAGCAGGGGCCATGCAATGTGCCTTCCACGGAACGAGTCTCGTCACCGGAGGGATAGATTATTCCTCCAACACTAATAGTACAAAACATGTGCAGTATTGACATGACGATAATTCTGGCTCAACCTACTGATAAATCGAGGAAATTGTTATTTTTCTGAAAGGAAGAGAACCAGAATCTATTAAGCTCTTGCAGTAGGATACAGTGGATCATTCAACACCCAACATTCAGAATTCAAGCAAGTAGATAAAAGGTAACAGGAAAGTCGTGTTCTCGAGGAAATAAAGGGAAGAGCAAACTCACTTGCCCATGATGTGTTTTAAGTCCTCTATCCTCCACCCTGCAATTCCCATCTATCAGCAACGACTTCAGCGGCACCTGTATGTAGACATATTCACAAATTTCATCATACCAGTTATCCTCCACCCTGCAGTTGCCATCTATTGGAATCTAGGCAGCAGAAAGAAAGCATCATATGTTGTTGGGAATCCATGTAGGATAAAAATAATCTCATTGGAGTGTCAGAATAACAAGAATGCAGCTAAAAAGAGGATATTTTTTAGAGAAGCACAAAACTTGTGGACATTTGTAAAAATAAAATTCTCCGGTTGGAATCCATATAAAATGACAAATTGGGCAACACCAGATTAGCACTTTGCATGATCCATCCGACAATAGCTCAAATTACCAAACTGTAATCTTGGACCAACATTGGGTCCATTAAACAATATTCATCCAGGTATCCCAAAACAAAATTCATCCAAAAAAACAAATTGCTCAGATTAAAGATTAAAACTTTCTGCAATAATATGGTAGCTCGATCGAATCGAAGGCATGTGCAAATAGAAGTAAGTATACCATACCATGTTGTCCTTGGGATTCTTCTTGTAGTATGCGAGCAGCCTGCTCTCCAGCATGAAGTAGCGCGTGTGGAAGAATGACCTCCCAATCTTCCTCCAGCCGTAGCGCACCATCCAGCCCTCGTGGTGCACCGCCGCGGCGGCGGCCTCCCTGACGGTGGCCATGGTGGCCACCTTGGGCAGCTCACCGCTCTTGGCGGTGATCGCGGAGTCCCTGACGGCAATGGTGGCCGCCTTGGAAAGCTCGCCGCTCTTGGCCAACATGGCCGCGGCCTCCCGCCTCGACGCAAACGAGCTCAGCATGTTGGCGCACGTAACGCACGGCACGGCACAACTCTCTGAGTGGCGCAACCTCGAGCGTCGTCGACCCAATTGGGATCCATCAGCATGCAAGCCGGGTGCTACGCCGATGGGTGGACGGGGACGGCAATGCAGGTGGCGCACGGCGCGAAGGGGGAGGGGACGAGAGGGGGGCGGCGGGCCGAGAGACCCGCGGCTGCGTTGCGGAGGAGACGGACAACAGGACAAGGGGAACTTGCATGGGTATGAACAAGCCCGGGTTCGAATGTATGTTCTTACCTTTTTAAGGTACAACCGACCTCAACTGTACCAATAAAATCGTATGCAACTATTTATCTCTATGTACTACCTCTTACGAACAAACCAGAATTCAAAAACCACGGCCCAGCCATAAGTTATAAGCTCAAAAAGAACCCACCCAATCTGAGTTCATTTTGACACATAAATTAGGCAAATGTAAAGCGCATGATGGTTCATTAGCTTAATTTCCCAGGCAAGCTAGCTTCCGACATCCTTCAGGCATTAGCTATCAGCTGAGCATATATGATACAAACAACACTGGAGAAAACCATTGCACTGCAGTACATCGCCAGCACAAAGGGATGAAGCTTCAGCACCATACCACGATTTACTACAACTTAATGACTTGTGTTCGTACATTAAGGTATTTTAGAGTGTGTACCATAAGTACATGGTATCACAACTATAGCAATATAACATACAATTCCATCGTCACCATGCAACTAGTTGTAACTCTCTTCAGTTTTCAGGTTCCACAAAAAAGGATGGAACCTTTTCATGTTTGGAAACTCTCTTAACCCAACATTACAGACTCTCTTGGCACCATTTTGCTTTCCTCTAGTTCTCTGAGCTGAAAGAAGCCTCGGCAGTTGAGTCGCTTTCGTCTTGCATGCGCTTCATCTCATATGCCCATTCTAATCCAGAGCAGTAATGCAGGGGCGGGTTGAACCTCTGGTCATTCATGTCAGGGGGTAAGAATGCGCCATTCTCAATCAGAAACCTGACAGCCCTCTTGTTTCTTTCTTTGGCAGCAATATGTAGAGGCGTCCCTGAGTTAAGCCAAATGACAAACTGGATAAAGTAGGTTTATGCTGCTGAGTGTACAGTAATAAGTGTGTTGTAATGAGTTAACCGCTAGAGAAGTTGGATAGCAGAAAACTGAATCAAGATATAATTCCTTCCATACAAGACTGTATTGCAGAAGATCATTCCAGATAATAATGAAGCCATATACACTATTCAAGTAATTTATAACAAAACCAGATCTTCCATGCAAGACTGTATTGCAGAAGGTCATTCCAGATAATAATGAAGCCATATACACTATTCACATAATTTATAACAAAACTAGATTGCGCTCAGGTCCAGAATGATCAAGGCCTCACCTACTATACTTATAAGTACATCAAACATGTAGCTCTGATAGAATGGGAAAAAAATCCTATAATGATTGGATGAAAATACTTCCTCAGTTGAGCGACTAGACTAGATAAATGGACAATTAAGTAGATACATTAGTAATAAAAAGCAGCAGTCCAAACAATACAGATACTGAAAATAACGTACATGCAATAGTATAAACTCCTTTCAAAACATAGAAACTACTGGAAGAACGATAATCAATATAATCAAATAGACAAACTCTATGACCCTGACAATGCAGGCAATGACTCAGAAAAAAGGTGAACTTACAGCCGCAAGCTCCTTTTGTTCGAGCATCAATATTTGCACCATGCTCCAGCAGTTCATCCATGATTTTTACATGTCCACCCTGAGCAGCCAGATGCAGCGCAGTAGCACCAGGTGATTTTGGTCCCCCTGCAGGTGCATTGACATCCATTCCTTCACCCAGGAGACGTCTCACCTAGGGAGAAACAAAACAAATCATAATGTTTAGTATTTCACGAGATGAGTAAGCAAAAACATGAATAGTTAGTTGATAACAGAGAATAGGCGAACATAAAAAGTGGTATGGGCTTAATTTGGGAACATGCCAATGGACTATCGAGGATCAAGATCATCCCTGGATGCAAAATTTCAACATATACAGGCCCGATGGAACTGTAGGAAAGCATCTCTGTTTTGATTCATCAACCGAAACCGCTAGGGTATGTACAAAATAATCTTGCTTCAACAGCTACAAGGCGGCAAAAGAAAGTTCCTATGATAGTACAGTCCTGGTCATCTCGTCTCGATTGTTCCCCTCTATTAGTGCGTGTGTCAAGTTAACCAACATATGTTTCAATCCGCGAGGCTGCCCAAATGTCTCAAAAGGTTACAACAATCTGTACATCACCTTGTAGTCCCCCTTGTATCACAGTAATATTTTTGGTTCCCTTTGGGAAAGAAAATACATACGAGGATCATCTCAGTATGCAGTCGGTATTGTCATCATATATATCAACTAAGCAAGAGCACTGTGGTGTATTGGGTATTCTAGCTTTGTACTAGAGAAATTTCCAGGTGAAGAGAGGGGAGGGGTACGCACAGTAATTGCATAGGTAAAAGCAACGTACCTCCTTGAGGTCGCCCTTGCGGGCGGCGACGTGGAGCTGGTTCCAGCCGCGGTCGTCAGCGTCGCGGCTCCGGCCCCGGCTGCTCATGCTGAGCGACCTGCGAAAGTGCACCATAGCGACCTGCCCAAGGCCTCGGATCCAAAGCAGCCAAAGGGAGGCAGAGAGATAAGGGGGAGTTGGCAGTGGATGCGATCCAGCAGAATCAGGTGGGGGGGGGGGGGGGGATTAGCAACGAAACGATTACGAGAGAGGAAAGAGGAATCAGTCAGATGAGAGGAAGCCAGTGTAATTAGAATCGAGTAGCGAGAGAGGAAGAGGAGATTAGCGGGAGGAAGGAGAGGAGTAGTTGCCCATGCCGAAGGGAGCAAAGGGATTCAAGCCGGGCCCGAGCGCGCGGAGGTTCTTGTGGAGCATCGGCGAGGAAGACGACGGCGGTGGCGATGGGCGGCGCACCATGGTATGTATGTAGCGAGATTTGGGGGATCGATCTCAAATTAATTGTAGCTGCTAGAGGAAGGAGGAGGAGGAGTTGGGGATCATGGCCAGTCCAGGGGAAGGGGATAGGAGAGGCGAGGAGCAAACCCTAGAAATCGAGATCCGTCGTCGACAAGGCACCGCCCTCGAGTCGTGTCGCGTCGAGGGGGAAGGGTATAGCTCTCCTATGCACCGCGCGGCTTTGGCCAACGGCGCTTCCGCTTCTGCCTTCTGATTAGAATTCTAAAAGATATAGCGGTTTTTCTAAAAAAAATTTATTCTAAAAAAACTAACAACTATTACAATACACTTATAATTAAAAAATTTCAAAGTTGTTTGGAGCAGCACCTTTGCTTGCTTATTTCTAAAATGCAAGGTGTCCATATTTTGCAACGGATTTTGAATTCGTCTCAAAAAGAAAGAGCGCTTCGTTCTCCAGCAGCTGAATTGAGTTGTTCGACTGATGGAGTGCAAGGAGACATATGACCCCAACAACCCCCGCGAATTCAGCGCCAGCAGGTTGGTTCTCTAGAGTATCTTGTGGACAACGCTGGCTTTGAAAAGGAAAAGCAGATGATCCAAGGGGCAAGCCTTGAGGAAGAAGATGAGGAATTCAATGAAGCAAAGGAGAAGAATGATCTACTCATAGAGAAATTGAATGCTATTGAAAAGAAGATCAAGGAGAAATTGGCAGAGCTAGAACATACATTGGTAAAAAGGGTAGGGTTTTAGAAGAGGAAATAAAGGATATGGTGGAGGAGCTCAATTCCCTGATCGACAAAAAGAGGAGACCTATGTACAAAAAAGCAAGTAAGTTTATTACTGGAGCTGATTGAATTGGTCTGGCAGTCATCTTATGGCTGGGTGTGCCCTTCATTGATGTTCTTCACTTCATTTAGTAACTTCATGGTGCCTACTACATTGCTTTCTCTAGTTATCGGTACTGTGTATACTAACAGATTTGGTCATTATAAACCACAGGGTTTTGATGTCAAAGTCATTGACGTTAATCGAACATGTAAAGTCACAAAGGTGAATGCTCTTAGTTTGGATGATCACAACTACTAGTTATAGCTTTCCCCCAAGTTCATTACCTAATTTTGCGTTGTGCTTATCAGGGAGGCCAAATAGCAAAATTCATAGCATTGTTTGCCACTAGAAACTACCATGGTGTTGTACGTTTTGCAAAAGTTCAAGGGCCAGCATCCAATACTGCTATTCAGAGGGTATGGATCTTTGCCTTTCCAAACAATTTATGAAACTTATGTGAGTTTCAACATTACCTCTTCAATTCATTTGCTAGTGCTCTATATTGCAATTGATTTTAAGTTTATGATTGGTTGTCCTATGTGCAAATAGTAGTTGCTGATGTGTTATCCATTTTATCGTTCGCTCACTTATTTCCTTTTTGGGGGGATTGTGTGGTATGTACATAGTTGCCTCAAGGGACCACAGTGATTGTGGGTTGTGTGCGCATGTGCATGCAGGAGTGGCAACAAGATTAATGGTACTGATGGTGAAGTATGCACATATACCTTTTCATTTTTGAGTCTTTCGGGCTCATTTGAACTCAAATTGTTGAATATATTCATCCTTATATTTCTTGTTGATGCATGATGTATTACTAAATCTGGTAGACTAGTATGATCATATGATTGTACTACATTTGGTTGACAACTTTTTTGATCCACTATGGCCTATAGGGTGGTATGCCTAGTAAAATTTCTCCAAAATATAGTCATAGAGAATCCTCAATCTTGGGTCTGGCCGTCTTGGTAATACCATGAAAATTTCTCTCGCCGCAAGAAAGGGGCTCTGTTCCCAACTCAAAGCGAGATGTCTTGGCCTAGCATTCATGGAAAAGGCAAGGATAAGACAAAGATCTAGTTAACATGGATCAAGCTAGGAGATGCAAACATCAAATTCTTCCACCTAAAGGCAAATGCGAGAAGAAGAAAAAACCACATCCAATTCCTTCAAACCGACATGGGTCTAGCAATCACACATCAAGAAAAAGAAGATGAAAGCAATCACACATCGTCCTGAGATTAGAGGAATGATCCTTGATTGGAATTCCTTTTAGGAGTAAGAAATCAAGGACACGATTCTCTTTATGTCCATAGATAAAGCACTGGGCTCGGAATGTCTTCACCAGTTGGTTCTACAAATCTTACTGGGACATCATCAAGGAAGACATACTGCTAGTCTTCGAATACGTCTACAGCCTCCATGGGGACCGGTTCAAGCTAATGAACACATGTAACATTGTTTTTCTACCAAAAAAGGAAGATGCAAATAAGATAACAGACTACCGTCCTATCAGCCTCATCTATAGTGTGGGTAAGATCTTCTCCAAGCTCTTAGCAAACCGCCTCACACCCCACTTGGCAATCGCCTCGCAAAGCCAAAGCTCTTTTATTAAAAAAAAATATGCATTTAAGATAATTTCCTATACAGGTTGCTTACATTCCTATGTTTTCTTCTTACCAAATAATTTAACATGGTAAAACCCGCGGAAAGTTGGAGTTGTATTTATAATGCTACAGAAAGGTATGTTCATATTGGCTTTTGTTGATGTCTTTTTGGCTGCGGCTGATGAATAGTAGTAACTAATTGAAGCTGCTGATGAATAGTAATCGCTGATGAATAATAGTATATTATGTAAGAAAAATAGTGTAACAAAATGCGCTACAACATTCGGACCGCCATTCGAGTTACGAAATTGTGACATAATAAAATACAAAATACGTTACAATATGTGAAAGCGCATATTATAGTGGCTGGTAAATATTAGTAGCTAATAGAAGCGATTTATAGAAGTTGAGGCATTTATATTGGCTTTGTCTTCAGGAAGCAGAAGCGGCTTATAAAAGCTAATATGAATAGTCCCTAAATTTCCTCTTCAAAAATATGATATTCTTTTATAAGGAAAGTCTTCTTCGCATGACTTTTCTTAAATTTTACTAAGCAGAGAAGCAACCGAAATACAAGTATTATTTTTGCAAAACATCATGTACTTGCATGTATAAAGAGTGAAAGGGCCAGTCTGTCCCCACAGATTACTGGTTGTAGCAAGAAAGCTCCCATGGAGCAAAATGAAGAATAAACAAAAGAGTTAAGCAATGTGACAATGCGAGGATATTCAACATGCTGTCGATATAACATGTCAAATTTTCTATTTCTAATGCATTTATTTTTGCTAATTATGCATTTTTGTTACAATTTTATTGGATCTTTGAACAGAAGTGAAGCATCATGGTTCTCCGAGTTCTTCTCAGCAAGTGAACTCTAACACATAATACGTTAGCTCCAGTCAATCTTCCTTAGATTTGCAAGGGAGATAATTCCACTTTTCTCTATATTTGACTTAAGGATAGTGTTGTGGCTACAGACCAAACAGAGAGAGAGGGGTATGGTAGTGGAGAGTTAGGTGAGCAATGTCCTCTTGGCCATTTCCAAGGGAATAATGGATATGTATATATGTGTGCCCTCGCACGAGGAGAGTTTACACTCGTAACCTTACATCGAGCTTTCTTAGGAGGGCATTCATGTCATTACACGTCTTACTACTGCCTCTCAATATCTACGCCTTCCCACAAGCTGGTTGGGTTAGGTGGGGGCCACCCCTACAACAGATAGTTTATTGTACATGTTTTTGTATTGTTCTTAGTATAATTCTATGGTTGCACTCCATTTGTGCTTTGGAATTTCCCACCATAGATATGCTCTTTTGGGGGTTTGCAGTTTGGGGTGCGGAGGGGGTGTTGTTGGGGGAAGGGAGCTGTCGGGGTAGAAGGGATTGTTGCTTCATTAGGGCTGTGTAAGTGTGGGGAGGTGGCAATGGCAGGGGATGCATATTACAAAATGATGTAGTAAGTATAATCTTTATCTCTACTAATACAAAAGAGAAAATTAATTCTATGCCACTAAATAGTGTTCACTTCTACAAAAAAACCATCGAATAACACTATCTCTATTATATGCCATCGAATTATACCAAAATTTAATTATATGCTATTGCCGTTAGTGGAGGCTGTTATCTTCTCAACAAGACCAAAATGTCCCTACCAAAAGACTGAAGAGAAAATGTAACATCCTGTTTTTCTGAGATTTTTAAAGCCTGGATTTTAAAAATGAATTTTCTGGAATTTTCTAAATTTAATTGAAGCTTTAAATGAATTTTTAAAGTTTTAAATGATTTAATATGATTAAAATAAACATTAACATAAGTGGGAAATATTTTATTTGTGTTCCTCAGGTCTCAAGGAATTTTCTGGTATTTTTGGTGAATTTTTGGGATTTATTTGCTATTTTCTAGAGCTTTTAGAAGTTTATTTGAATTTCTGGAAAAAGAAAAGAAAAGAAATTAACCTCAGCCGCCCGATCTCCCTCTCTCCTCCACGCGTCGCCAATCCCGCGCCCACCGCCGCCGCCGTACCCTTTCCCGCGCACCCGCTCGCCCCGCCGCCCGATCCCGCCCCGCGCCACGCGTCGCGCATCCGCGCTGACGCGCGGCGGCACTGGCCTGCCGCCGCCGCCGCCGCCGCGCGCCTCGGCCGCCGTCGCGCGCCTCGCGCGATCGCAGCCGCTCCGCTCCGCGCGCGCGCGAACCCTAACCCTAACCCTAATCGCGTCCGCGCCGCTCGATCTTGCCGCGTGGCGCATCCTAGCCGTCTAACCCGTCCGCGCCGCGACCGCCGCTCGTGTCGGATCGAACTCCTCGGTTCGCGTGTTAAAACTCACGTTCGTTCCTCGGTTCGCGTGCACATCCTCCAACCCTCGCCGCGCCTCGCTCGCCGCGCTGCCGCCGGAGCCGCTCGCCGCCGCCGTCTTTGCGCGTCCCACTGCCGCCGAGGTCGCCGGAGCACCAGCCGCCGCCGCGCCGCCGCGGTGAGCCCTCCGCGCCGTTCGCCGCGCTCGTCTCCGTCGCCTCGCCGCCGCTTCTCGCCTCGCCTCGCGTCGCGTCTGCGCCGCGCGCCCGCGACCGTCGCCTCGCGCCGCACCCGCCACGCGCCGCCGATCCGCTTCGCGCGGCCGCGCGTCGCCGCCGGCCGCGATCCGCCGCGCCGCAAGGCGCGCCACAGCAGCGCCATTGCGCCAGCGCGCTGCCACGACGCCGCCGCGGCGCGAGCCGCCACGCGCCGCCGATCAAGCCGTCGCCGCGCGCCGCGCGCAATCTCGCCGTCGCTCCGTCCGGACCGAAGGTCCAGATCGTGCCGCGCGTGCCGCGTCCCCGCCGTCGGATCAGCCGCCGCCGCCGCGCCGAGCCCGCTACGGCCTAGTCACGTGGCAGCACCGGCGCGTGCCACGTCGGCCCTAGTCCACGTGGCATGACACGTGGCATGCCACGCCGCCACGCCACGCCACCCGAGCCGCCCCGAGCCACCGACAGCCACGCCACCGCCACGCCGGCCGGGTGACACGTGGCGATATGCCGCCGCACGCCATCGCGCCGCCGCGTCGACCCGCCGCCCCTGCATCATTTATGCGTGGACCGAGTCCACGGTGGACTCGGAATTTCGTGGACCGGGTTCACAAAGACGAAGAACTTTTCCGATTTTTTTCGAATTAATTTTAGAATTAATTTTTCGGGAGCCCGTTCTCCTCCGTCCTAGCTCCGATTGACCCCGTTCTTTTTTCTAAATTCATCTAAAATCGAGCTCTAGTTGTTGGCTCTGGTTTTGTGAATTTTGGAGTTCATTTGCTTGTCATTTTATGTGTTTCTTTGTTTTCGGTCGTTTTCTCTCTCGTTAGATTCGGATTCCGGAGGAGCAGGTTTCGCGCCAAAAGACCGGGAGTACCCCGCTGAGCATAACGAAGGCAAGTCGTGTCCCTTGATCATGTTGAACCCAATTTTGCAAACTATTATTTAATTATTTTGCTTTAAATTACATTGCATTGCTATTTTTATTCAAATCTTTGCACAGGTAGTTATTGTCCCAATTGAGATTATACCTCCTTGACACTTTGGAATACCATGATGCCATTGTCACCATAGGTTGGGAAATTTATTAGTGATGCTAATTTATTTATCACATGGGTTGGTACGAATAGATTGCTTAGCCGGTTTATATTTACGATTGACCTAATCGCACATGTTAAATTATTAATTTGAATTAATGACATATGGAACTGTGGTTGGTGCCACGTGTATTAAAATTTGTGCCACGTTATTGGTGTAACGTTGGCTTGGTTATACAAATTGGTTTTGCACTCGCGAGTGATCGTGCAATAAAGGGGAATCACACTGTACTTTGGGGATGTGGTAGTCTCGCCGGGTAATGTTAAGGACTTAACTTTGTGCGCCATTGATCCGAGCTTAATCGTGCAAACCACATGTCTATTATGGGATGGACTGGTGATTAATTTGTAATATTTCAATTCAATTCGCCATTGTGATGGACATGGTTGCCGATTTCCATGTGGCGCAAGGGGGTGTGATGCGAAACCCTAGCGGGCGTGATTGTGTTGAGGTAGAGCATTGTAAAGGCCTTGTTGTGATTTCCTTAGGCATAGGCTAATCACATCGTGTGGGTACAGATTGTGCAACCTCTGCAGAGTGTAAAACTATTCGAATAGCCGCGTCCTCGGTCATGGGCGGTGCTCGGGATTTCACACGAGGTTAGTGTTTCATTTATAACTTGGTGGTTTATGTTGGGAGTGGACGGGTAGTTCATCATTGGTTTAACTTGTGAATTGGTGTTCACAAGTGGTTCATGTTTATTCCTTTGATTATCTATTATTACTGCTTTGATTAACTTTCGCTTTCAAGTTATTTAATATATTTCATCAATAAATGCCTTTATGCAAACTAACCTTTCACCCTCCTTTGGTAAGCCTTGCATACTATATTGCATTTATTGTTACAAACGACTTCTTTGAGTACCAATGTACTCACGGCTTTACGCCTATGTTGCTCGATTGAGGGAGAGGAGTACTATCAGCAGGAGGTTCCAGAAGGAGAGTTCTACGACGACTTCACGGATTAGGCTTCGTTCTTCACTCGATAGCCTGTGGCTTGTCGATTGGTCGCTACACTTTATTTTGGATTTCCGCTGCTATTTTGTTAAGCCCTTCCGGCTAGAGATATTGTAAGCTTGGCCATAAGGTCGTACCTCTGATATTTTATCGATATTCGAGTTTTTCTTTATTATTGTCGTGTGTATGACTGTGATGACATCTATGTTTGACTGTGTGCACTAGCGTGATCCTGGACTAGTGCGGTTTACACAGAGAGACCGAGTTTGCATATTCGGGTCTCGACAGAAAATTTATTTAAAAATAGCAAACAACCTCTAAAAATTATGAAAACTCACAGGGGTGTTGTTCAATGTGTCAGTGAGTTAGGAAAAATATATTTCAAGGCATTGTTCAAAGAAAAGTTTTAGATTTTTAATTCAAATGCTAATAAATGCTACTATTTACAAACAGAGACTAAATGAGGTCTAAAAATTTTGGAAAAATATCACATGCTCCTAAAATGTCATACAACTCCCGAAAATTATTATTTGTATTTTTCTACAGTGAATTTATCTCGATTTATAAAATAGCTCAAATAGGATGATTTTGGAGTTTAATTTTAAAATAGATCAAATAGAAGGGCCACCGCGCATTAACTTAGGCTGCGACGATAGGGTTTCGGCGAGAAAGGCCGGCTGCGGTGCCGATGGTCTATGCCGAAGGACCCCCAAGAAGGCCGTGCGTAAGGTGAAAATCACGGGGAATCCACTGTGCATAGGCTCAAAAATATAATGCCCCTCTTCAGTATCAATCAACCTCCAGGGTCCTAGGGCTAGGTATGACCCTTGGGTATAGTAGGGGTTATTGACGGGTTGGCCTGGAAACGGTTGCCACGGCAGCTCAAAATGCCTGCCGCGCGTCAACTTAGGCTGTCACGACATGGTTTCAGCAAGAAAGGCCGGCTACGGTGCTGTTCGCTGGTGCTGATGGTTTGTGTCGAAGGACCCCCAAGACAGCCCGTGCACAAGGCGAAAATTACCGGGAATCCATCGTGCGCAGGCCCGTAAAAACAGTGCACCTCTTCTGTACCAATCAACCCTCAGGGTCCCAGGGCTAGGTATAACCCTTGGGTATAATAGGGGTTAGTGACGAGTTGGCCTGAGAATGGCTGCCACAACAACTCAAAACACCCGTCGCGTGTTAGCTTAGGCTACCACGGCAGGGTTTTGGCTGGAAAGACCGGCTGCGGTGCCGTTCGCTGGTGCTGACGGTCCATTCTGAAGGACCCTCAGACGTCCCGTGCGCATGGCCAAAAAAAAACAACGCCCCTTTCTCATAGCAATCACCCTCAGGGTCTTAGGGCCAGGTATGACCCTTGGGTATAGTTGGGATGGTGATGGGTTGGCCTGGGAACGGTTGCCACAGTGGCTCAAAACGCCCGCCGTATGTCAGTTTAGGCTACCATGGTAGGGTTTTGGTAGGAAAGGTCAACCATGGTGCCGTTTGCCGGTGCTGACGGTCCGTGCCGAAGACCAAAATCATAAGGAATTCACTATGCACAGAGCTAAAAAACAATACCGCTCTGTAAGGTTAATCACCTTTGAAGTCGTCTTATGGTCACTTATGATCTAGTTCCACTCATTTCAGCTTTTTTTTATTGCTAAAACGAACACCTCCAGAGAAGATGGTGTCACAATTGCCTAGAAATGGGCTACCGTGGTAGGCAAAATCGTCGGCCACGCTGCAGCTTCGACTGCCAAAAAAATTTTGGTAATATTTGGTTAGGTCAATTTGCCCTCCGCCTTAACCCCAACCACCACCGCCCGGAACGGAATCCCAGCCGGGCAGATCCATCCATCGCCGTTTCCCGCCCCGACTCCGTTGAGCAATTCAATCCCAATCCATCGCCTGCGCAGATCCATCCATCGATGCCGCTCGCCGCCTAGGCCCGCTTGTATGGAAACACGCAGCCGCAAGCGCGCCGCCGCCGCCGCCGCCTCAGCCTCAGCCTCAGCCCCCAAGCGCTCCCGCCGCTCCTCCTCCGCCACCGCGCCCGCGCCTGCGATGGACCCCTCTCCCTCCTCCCGCCGCCGGGCGCGCGCCCCCGCCCCCGCCGCCGACAAGGGCAAGGACCCCGATCCCTCCTCCACCTCCAACCCCTCTCCCCCCGTCGCTCCCGATGACGACGACTCCGTCGCCCCCTTCCCGCACTCCTTTACCTCCGCCAGCACCGCCCTCCAGGGCCTCCTCCGCAGGCTCGGCGCCGGCCTCGACGACCTCCTCCCCTTCCCCGCCGCCGCCTCCTCTTCGTCCTCAACTTCCTCCCAGCTCAAGAGGATCCTCGCCGGCCTGCAGGCCGACGGGGACGAGTCGCGCCAGCTCCAGTCCCTCACGCAGCTCTGCGAGATGCTCTCCATCGGCACCGAGGAGTCGCTTGCCGCCTTCCCCGTCGACGCCTTTGTGCCCATCCTCGTTGGCCTGCTCGGCCGCGAGGAGGCTGCCGGCGGCGCCAGCCCCGATGTCATGCTGCTCGCTGCGCGTGCCCTCGCTAACCTCGTCGACGTCCTCCCGTCTTCCTGCTCAGCCGTCGTACACTATGGGGCGATCCCCTGTTTCTGTGCTCGACTGCTCACCATCGAGTACATGGACCTCGCCGAGCAGGTAAATGCTAATGCCGCCAGTAAATCATTGCTTAGAACCCCCTGCTTGTGCTGATTTTGTATCTCATAGCCGACTGTAGTCCTGCATAGCTATGCGCCATGATGTTGGTGTCATGGATGTACCTTATTATGTTATCATCTTGCTAGGTTCTTTTGAGAAATGAACATGTTTGCACCCCCCCCCCCCGGCGCACCTTCACCAAGATTCTAACATTTGCTATATCTGTTTTTTTTTCACATGTTCGTAGTCTCTGCAAGCTCTTAAGAAGATTTCTCAGGAGCATCCAACTGCCTGTTTGCGTGCTGGTGCGCTAATGGCTGTCCTATCATATCTTGACTTTTTCTCCACTGGTGTTCAGGTATTTAATTAAATTCAGCACTCCATTTCTTTCAAGTCCTCGATTGGACTTCAGTTTAATTTCCCCTGGTTTTGCTGTGGACTGTTTGCTTCAACTTAAATTTGTTTCCTTGGTGGACATGCTTCCAGAGAGTAGCATTGTCTACTGCTGCTAATATATGCAGGAAGCTGCCATCTGACGCATCTGAGTTTGTCATGGAAGCCGTTCCGTTGCTTACAAATCTCCTAAACCACCATGATTCTAAGGTATTTTTGAAGTACAAACCTCTAGATTTATGATTTACCATTACCTGGTTCTAAAGATTTCTCATTACCAAATATGAACCCTATCAAGGTATATCATGTAATTTCAACTTTTTTTGTTTATGCATATTCCAGGTACTAGAGCATGCTTCTGTTTGTTTAACACGCATCGCAGAGGCTTTTTCTTCCTATCCAGATAAATTGGATGAGTTGTGCAATCATGGGTTGGTTGCACAAGCTGCCAGCTTGGTATCTGTCAGCAACTCCGCCGGCCAGGCATCATTGAGTGCATCGACGTATACGGTATACACAAACATGTTTTCTTATTCTTTCATATTGTTTACTATGGTGTTTTTTTGAACTCTTGTTAAATTGGATTGGACATTCTTTCAGGGCTTAATCCGTCTTCTCTCAACGTGTGCAAGTGGATCGCTGTTGGCAGCCAAAACTCTTCTTCTTCTTGGAATTAGCAGCACTCTTAAAGATATTCTTTCAGGTTCTGGTCTGATTGCTGGAACATCAGTCTCCCCAGCTTTGTCAAGGCCTGCTGATCAGGTGAATACGTCTATTACTGGTATTTTATGACTATTTTTTTACCAATTTTTGATGCGATTCAATTCATATGTATTATTGAAACTTGACATAAGCAGATCATGCTTTCTAAGATTTCCGCTTCCATGCCTCTCGCCACAACTTGTACAACTTTCTAAAAATCTAAAGGTATCGGACACGGACACACGTATCGGACACGGGGATTTGGCATTTTCCCAAAAATGCCGACAATGGACACAGCTATATATATTTTAATCAAATAATATAATGTATGTTATATATATTCCATTTATCTACATGTTTATGCTAAACTGAAATAATATAAGGTGTAAACATGGAAAATGTACCTTTCATATGATTGTTGGCAGTAAGCAATGTGATCATGGCAGATCCATCATCATATATTCATGGCATATTAATACTGTTAACCTGGGAAAGAAGTAACATAATTAGTGCAGAAAATTTAACATGTAGAATTGAACTATCAGCCACACCATAAAATGACGCAAACCGACAGGCAACAATAGTTTGCATCATAGGAATAGGATGATAATGGATAACAAACTGATATGACTCATATGAGTGGTGTTCATAACAGCAAGTACAAATATTGAAAAATAGAATGACAGAAACATAGGAGGCAGTGATGTTCAACATAGGTTAAATGCCAAAGACAAACTCAAATTCAGCTAGTGATTAAAGAGATGTGAAGCACATCAAGAGGCTCCTAGTCTTCTTCATCCATATTTGCCTCTGGTTCGACATTAGACTCACCATCTTCAAAAGATACACTTTCCAACTCTGGTTCATCAAGAGAGTGACTAGCAATTTCAAGAATGCCAACACCAGTTAGATGAGCCAACACCAGCTAGATGAGGCAACACTAGCAGTATGAGCACTACCTGCAGTGGTTGGCAAGGGAACATTTCTTGGCTTTGCTTTTGCAATAGACCCAGTAGTACAAGCTCAGACATGGAGGAAGTTGAGGAAAGAAAGGAGAATACTGAATGATGAAGAGAGGAGGGAGAAGACGAAGGAACCATGCTGATTCTTTCGGACTCGGCATAGGGGCTCGGGCAAGGGAGAGCCGTCAGTGCAGGGGAGAGCCGCTGAGGAGAAACACCGACGCAGGGTAGAGCCGCCGCGGTGCAGGGAGAGCCACCGGAGAGTGGAGCGGCCAGGGGAGAGCTGTCGCCGTCAGTGAAGCAGATCTGAGACGAGAGAGAGAGAGAGGAGAGAGAGCCGTCGGCGCCTGGGAAGGACGGGGGTGCGCCTGTGGGAATACATTCCTGCATGTGCTAGCGTTACGGATAGTGGGCTGTTTTGCTGTTTTGGGCTGGGCCGTGTCAGGAACATATCGGCTGCGTGTCCAAGCCGTATCAGAAAACAAAATTCATTTTTTCAATAAGAAATTATCAGATACACTGTGGATATGTATTGGGCTTGTATCAGAGGCGTATCCGTGTCGGATACGGTGTCCGACACGGACATGATGGCTTACTGACGTGTCGGTGCATCATTTCCATTATACGTGCCATTGAGTAGTTACTTGGGTAATCTTCTGGAGGACTGAAGATAGGTGCTTATGTAGTAAACTAGTATGCAGTTGTCTTGATGAACCATGCAGATTATCATCCACAATAAAAACATGGTATGGTATGATAAATTGTAGATATCTTTTCCTTTTCATCATGCTGTTTTGAGCAACTGAGATTTCTTTCATGTTCAGAGTCAAGTATCAAAACCATGTATCTGTGTGTGACAACCCTAACTCCTAAGAGCATTAGTGACCAATCAATGTAGTCACCATCTGATTTAAGTCATGCTGAATTAAGTTCTTTGAGATGTTGTTTTAAGGAGGCACATGAGGGAATAAGATACTCATTTGGAACATGATTGAGCTAAATCTGCCAACATTTATCAGGATTAGGTAGCTGCTGAGATATGTGTCAAAATATCTTTATATTTAGCATAATTGTGCAAGCATATCGTGTGTTCGATGCAACCATATGTGGCGGAGATTCAAAAGAATGTTACATTTTTTTAGTATAATTGTATAATGTTGTCTGCAAGGTTATTAAGTCGTAAAGTCGAGTCGAGTCGCTTAGGGGGCGACTAGGGAGACTAGTCGACTAGTCAACTAGGGAGGGAGGAGGCTGCACAAGGAGGGAAGAGGGGGGAAGGAGAGAAGAGGGGGGAAGGAGAGGGGAGGAGGGAGGCTGCATTGACCGGAGAAGCAAGGAGGGACCGAGGGAGTTGCCGCCGCCGCCAGATCCGCCGTCACAGCTGTTAGATTCGCGGGATCCGTCGCTGCCACCAGTCCGCCGTCGCCTCCCGCTTCACCGGCGCCGGATCCGTCGTCGCCGCCGCCGCAGCCAGATCCGTCGCCGCCGCCAGTCCGCCGTCGCCTCCCACTTCACTGGCGCCAGATCTGCCGTCGCTGCAGCCGGATCAGTCGCAATCCAAGGGAACGGCGGCGCAGGGCGACGGGGAAGGCGAGGCGTGGCCGAGGGAGCAGCGGCACAGGGCGATGGAGTGGCCCCCCTCTCTTCCCCCCCAGTTAGCTGGCCCTCCTCCACCCCCGTGGAGCGGCGGCGGCAGCGGAGGCGAGGCGCGGCGAGGGAGCATGGCGGAAGGCGACGCGGCACACGAGAGCGGAGGCGCGGCAGCAAGGTGGCAAGGGGCAGAGACGGCGAGGTGCGGCTGGGGGTGGCGGCGCAGACGAAGGGCTGACAACGGCGGCGTGCACGTGGAGAAGAGGGCGGCAGCCAGGTGAGCTCGGGCTACCCCGGCTCTCCCCCTGCACTCTCTCTTATATAGGCAGGGGGTGGATATGGGCTGGGCTAGGCCGGCCCAGGTATTACAAGTCGGCCGATTGGAAACATGTGATTAGTCGCGTCTAGTCGTAGATTAGTCGTCCGGACTCCCTACTATTCGCTCCAGTCGAGTCGGTCTTCCTAGTCGTCTATCTTGTACCGACTCGACGACTAGTCGTGGATTAGTCGACGACTTAATAACATGGACTTGTCTGCAGCTGCTGCTTGTTGCTTTCTCACTTAGCTGATCAAACATCACTTATTGAAGCCTACTAGTATTTGATTGAGGGGTGGCATATACTTGCGTGCTTTTCCTTGTGCGGATGGTGTTCATATATTTACTTTTATTTTTCAACCCTGCAGATGTTTGAGATCGTGAGCCTTGCTGATGATTTGCTTCCACATTTGCCTGTGGGAATCATTTCTTTACCAACGTACTTCCATGTATTTGTTAAAGGCTCTTCTGCAAAGAAATCTGCTTCCACCAAACAAGACGGGGCTGGTTCAACAGAAAATGAAAGGTCAGGTCATGAGAGGCTATTACGTGAGCACCCCAAACTTCTACAGCACTTTGGTATGGACTTATTACCCATAATGACACAGGTTTGTGCGCAATTTCTTTTCTTGTTAATGAATTGTAACTACTGTTTTTGAGATAGTATTTGGGTTGTCGTATTTAATAGCTCTGCTCTTGAACAGGTGTATGGCTCAAGTGTAAATGCACCAATACGTCATAAGTGTTTATCTATCATTGGGAAATTAATGTACTACAGCTCCGCTGAAATGATTCAGTCTCTCCTTGGCACAACAAACATATCCAGGTGCTAATACGAGTTTCTACTTCAAAGCCTGATTCATTTCTTCTAGAGAATGATTTCATGACATCTTGACATTAGAAGCTATCATTTCTTGTACTGTCTCAGTAGACACATCTTCTTGTCTGATCCTTGCTAAGTTATGCAATTTGCCTTTGCAGCTTCCTAGCAGGCATTCTTGCTTGGAAAGATCCACAAGTGTTGATTCCTGCTCTTCAGATAGCAGAAATTATGATGGAAAAACTTCCAGAGACATTTTCCAAGTTGTTTGTGAGGGAAGGCATTGTCCATGCCGTGGAATCACTTATATGTTCGGAATCCTCGAATACAGCACCTTCTCAGATATCACCACAGGATAAAGATAATGATTCTGCTATGTACTCTCGCTCTAGACGCCAACGCCGGCGTGGGGGTGCTGCGCCAATAGAAAACAGTTCATTAGATGAATCAAACGCTTCCAATTCTGGGATTGCCAGCTCACCACCAAGCTCTACAGAAGTTCCAAACACCAGTCTTCGTTTTGCAGTTAGCGATCGTGCAAAGTCGTTCAAAGATAAGTACTTCCCTTCTGACCATGATTCAAGTGATGTTGGAGTTACTGATGACCTTCTTAAAATGAGAGCACTCTGTGCAAAGTTGAATACTGCAACTGAGAATGTCATAACAAAAGCCAAAGGGAAATCAAAAGCCTTAAGTGCTAATCATTTTGACATCTCACATGATGTGGAGGAACAATTAGACCTGATAGTAACTGAAATGCTTGCTGAGCTTAGCAAAGTTAATGGGGTTTCCACATTTGAGTTCATTAGAAGTGGAGTTGTTGGAGCATTTCTTGACTATTTGTCGTGTGGGACATTTGGAAAGGAAAGGGTATCTGAAGCAAACCTGCCAAAGCTTAGTCAGCAGGCACTTCAGCGATACAAGTCCTTTATATCTGTTGCCCTTTCTCCTGATCATAAAAGAAATGAAACTCCATTGACACTGTTGGTCCGAAAACTGCAAAGTGCTTTGTGTTCATTGGAACGCTTCCCTGTTGTGCTCAGCCAGTCTAGCAGAATTGGTAGTGGAGGTTCCCGTCTGACCTCAGGTCTTAGTGCTCTGGCTCAGCCCTTCAAGTTGCGTCTGTGTCGAGCTCAAGGTGAAAAGTCACTGCGGGATTATTCATCAAATATTGTGCTTATTGATCCCTTTGCAAGTCTAGCAGCTGTTGAAGAATTCCTGTGGCCCAGAGTTCAGCGCAGTGAGGCTGCTTCGAAACATATTGTTCCATCTGGAAATAATTCTGAATCTGGCGTACCCGGTAACACTGCTGGTGCATCATCAACACCTGCATCAGCTCAGTCTGGCCGGCGTCCACCAACAAGATCAAAGTCATCTCTTGCAAATAGTGGTACATCTAAGAAGGATTCTCAGGAGAAAAGCACTAATACTGCCAAGGGAAAAGGCAAAGCTGTTGTAAAACCGAGCTCAGATGAACCCAAAAGACATAATACAAGGAATGCTGCCCGCAGAAAAGCTGCTTCAGAGAAAGATTTGGAAATGAAGCAAACGCATGGTGACAGTAGCTCTGAGGTATTATTTCGTTTTCATTCCAAATGAGCATGGAGATTCTAGAAAAAAAATATTATGGATGTTGTCAATTCAGCCTACCTCTGCATAAGATTCAAGTGCATATTCAATCTATGTTCGGATATATTAAAATGAGAAAAATCTGGCAAACGATAAATTATAAAGAATAGAACAATCTCCTTTTGTTTCATGTCACGTAGTTGAGTTTGAACTTAAAACTTCAGAAGGTGCTACAACACTCCACAGACTACATCTTCATTTTTGGAGTCTATTGGCATAAACAACCATTACTTTGTGGAGAATGTTTTACCCATGGTTGTCAAGGCGACACCTTGGCCTCCAGGCGGCACGGAGGGGCGGGGGGGAGGCTGCGACTTGGGGGACGAGGCGGCGGGGAGAGGAGGCCGCTGGGAGGGGAGGAGGAGGGGGAGGAGGAGGCGGGGAGGGGGGAGGCGGCAGGGGGAGGAGGCGGCAGGGGGAGGAGGCGGCGGGAGGAGGGCCGGAGGAGGCGGCGGGGAGAGACAGATGCTGCGGTCTGCGGGAGTCTGGAGATACTGCCCCTGCGGGAGAGTCGGCGGGAAGTAAATCCACTTGCAGACTTCGGTAGTTTGGCTGATTGGCTCGCTCGGTCGCTCTTGGGTTGGCTCACTCCTCTGGGCAAACTCGCTGCTGGTTACGCGCGGTGCGTCGCCTAGGCGTCCAGGCACCCCTCGCTCGCCGAGGTTGCCGACTCCGCCGTGACAATAATGGTTTTACCCTCTTGGTGGTGGTTTAGTCCACAAGCAATGGTGTCATGCCCTGGGACCATCTTGTTGTATAATTTTTGTTATGGTGTAAGAGTGTGATTATGTAAGGCCGAGCAGGTTGTATGACAATTTAAAAATCTGAGGATGATAATTCTGGAAGTTTTATTTCTGTATTTTCATTTTAGTTCAACTGGAAGCTTGGTAAGTAATACCTTTCATTTTGTACATGCAGGATGAGGAGCTTGACACTTCTCCTGTTGAGATTGATGAAGCTTTAATGATTGATGACGATGACATTTCAGAGGATGAAGATGATGATCATGAGGTATTTGTGTTAAAATTTTATTCTTTTTAATTTTGTTTTGTTGCAACTTGCATTAATTTGTATATTATATATTATTATGTTCATGAGGCATGTTGGAGCCAGTTTGGCCTAGTTTAAACTCGGGCTTACACCAAGATAAGCGTAAGTTTGGGCTAAAACAATCATCTTTTTTTCCTGCCTGACTGTCAAATCCAAGTCATTCTTCCACAGAGAAGATGAAGCCAGTGGGGGTGGCTTATTGCACTTAATCTAGGGCTTATAAGGGGGCTTTACCGAAACAACCTTTTGTGGTCATATAGTAAGCTAGCTTATTTAGCTTTAAGGCTGTAAACTTTGAAACTGACAGGCCTGATTATAAGCTTATTGGTCCAGAATGAAGGAGGTCATTTACTTTCTTTCTGTCTCTAAATAAATAGCTTCATTGAAATTCTCAGGTTCTCCAAGATGAGCCTCTTCCTATTTGTGCTCAAGATGGGGTGCATGATGTGAAATTGGGTTCTGATGACTCTAATATTGGCTCAGCAAGTGATAACCAGGCGCAGCCTTCATCCGGTTCCATTGCTAGAAACATTATGAGCAGGGGAGCAGATGCTGCTGAATTTCGAAGTACAAGTTCCTTTGGTTCACGAGGTGCAATGTCATTTGCTGCTGCGACAATGGCTGGGCTAGCTTCTGTTGGTGGTCGTGGTGTTAGAGGTAGTCGAGATCGGCGTGGCCTGTCACTTGGAGGTAGCATGAATGAGCACAACAAACTGATATTTACAGCTGGTGGGAAGCAGCTTAGCAAACATTTGACCGTATATCAAGCTATCCAACGCCAACTGATGCTTGATGAGGATGATGAAGAAAGGTTCAATGGATCTGATGTAATGAACGATGGAAACCGTTTCTGGGGTGACGTGTTCACAATAACTTATCAGAAAGCTGGTAGCCAAGCTGAGAAGGGATCCCAAGGTGGTTCCACCTCATTGCACTCAAAATCAGATTCTTGCAGATCTATCTCTGAAGCACACAGGGCCTCTCTTCTTGATAGCATCTTACAAGGAGAACTTCCATGTGATCTAGAGAGAACAAACTCAACTTACAACATTTTAGCACTATTACGTGTATTAGAGGGGCTGAATCAGTTATCCCCTCGTTTAAGAGTACAGGCAGCATCTGATGATTTTGCTGAGGGAAAAATCACTACCCTGGATGAGCTATATAAAACTGGAGCCAAGGTACCTTCAGAAGAGTTTGTCAATAGTAAGTTGACACCGAAGCTTGCTCGGCAAATGCAGGATGTTCTTGCACTCTGTAGTGGCAGTTTACCTTCTTGGTGTTATCAGATGACCAAAGCCTGCCCCTTTCTGTTTCCCTTTGAAACAAGGAGGCAGTACTTCTATTCCACAGCTTTTGGATTGTCCCGTGCGTTGAATCGGCTTCAGCAACAACAGGGTGATAATCACAATACTGCTGGTGAAAGAGAGATCCGGTTTGGCAGGTTACAACGCCAGAAAGTTCGTGTTTCCCGTACACGTATTCTGGATTCTGCTGCTAAAGTTATGGAGATGTTCTCCAGTCAGAGGGCTGTTCTCGAGGTGGAATACTTTGGTGAAGTTGGAACAGGGTTGGGGCCCACTTTAGAGTTCTATACTCTCTTAAGCCATGAGCTACAAAGTGCTCGGCTGGGATTATGGAGATCTAGCTCTCCATATGACTCAGAAATGCAAAGTGATAGGAGCAGTGTGATTCATGTAAATCATGAAGATGACTTGCCAGCAAAAGAACTCAACTCATATTTATCTGACAACGGCAGGCACTTGATACAAGCTCCTCTTGGATTATTTCCTCGGCCTTGGCCAACTGGTGTTGATGCTTCAGAAGGTAGCAAATTCTTCAAAGTCCTCGAGTATTTCCGCTTGCTCGGTCGAGTGATGGCAAAAGTCTTGCAAGATGGAAGACTTTTAGATTTGCCTTTATCAACAGCATTTTATAAGCTTATACTTGGACAAGTAAGTATAGATCCTCAATTCCTGGATACAGTTTTTGTTTTCATTCTTTTATGTTTGTTTTATTTAAATTTGTTATCGCTGTATTGTCTTCCCATTTTCACGATATAATGCATAAATGATTTCTATTCGCCAGGAGCTTGATTTGTTTGACATAATCTCTTTTGATGCCGAGTTTGGAAAGACATTGCAAGAACTGCAAGTTCTTGTTGAACGTAAGAGGTTCCTGGAATCCACTTCTGGCAATAATCAGCTAGTTGCAGACTTGCGTTTCCGCGGCACTCCTATCGAAGTTTTGTGTTTAGATTTTACTATTCCAGGTTATCCTGATTATGTTCTTAAAGAAGGCGAAGAAGGCACGATTGTAAGTGATGTGTTCCAGTGATTTTGCGTTTGCATTTGGTCTTGTTTTTTTTTTGTTGGGGTAATAAGTAGTGTTATTATCTTCTGTAGGTTAATATTTACAACTTGGAAGAGTATGTTACTTTGGTAGTGGATGCTACAGTTAAGTCCGGTATAATGAGGCAGGTCGAAGCATTTAGATCAGGGTTTAACCAGGTGCAGCCTCATTGTCTTTGTTTTTCGATTCTTTTTTAAATCATTTTATTACATGTTCTGGGATGTATTTATTTTACTTCAATGATTCTTGTGTACTTTCTTAGGTTTTTGATATCTCGTCCCTCCAAATATTTTCACCTCAAGAGCTTGACTATCTAATATGCGGTCGTCAAGAAATTTGGGAGGTAATGCTTCATCTGTTTTTCCTTCAAAAAAATGCTTCATCTCTCTTGATTTCAGTTGTATTTTGTTGAATTCCACTGAATTAACCTGCATTGCTGCAGCCGGAATCACTGGTGGATAACATAAAATTTGATCATGGGTATACTGCTAAAAGTCCTGCAATTGTAAACGTAAGTTGCATCCTTACATCTCCACTATCTGTATCTGGTCTTCAGTAAGTTTAATTCCTTGATCCATCTGCTTTTTTGTAGTTACTCGAGATAATGGCCTTGATCCATCTGCTTTTTTGTAGTTACTCGAGATAATGGCGGAATTTACCCCTGAGCAACAGCATGCGTTCTGCCAGTTTGTAACTGGTGCTCCTCGACTTCCACCTGGTGGTTTAGCTGCCCTTTGTCCCAAGCTTACTATAGTTAGGAAGGTACTTTCCTTGGTCTATATTGACATATTCTACTGTAACATCTGCCTCATTATTATGTTTCATGTGTTGATTTTTTGTTAACTTGGTGTCACTTTTGATTATTAGCACCCCTCAAGTGCGGTGAATACTTCAAATACAACTGGGGCAACAGAGGCCGCAGATGACGATTTGCCTAGTGTCATGACGTGCGCTAATTATCTTAAACTACCCCCGTACTCCACAAAAGTATGGTTCGATTCTTTGGCACTTAGTAGTGCGTTTTTTTTTTTGGGGGGGGGGGGGGGGGTTAACACACTGATGTATTCCGTTAACTGGCTTTGCTAATGTTTGGGCATTCTTGCAGGAAATTATGCGCAAGAAGCTGTTTTATGCTATCCTAGAAGGACGGGGATCATTTGATCTTTCATAAGATGATAATTAACATACAGGGGGGCTCATCATCGGATGCCCATCAATTTTATCCAGAAATATTTTCTTCGTTGCCTGTATGACATAGGTTGAGGTTACCAGCCGCTCTACAGAAAGCTTGAAGGGGGCAGCAGCAGGTCTCCCTCCGGATGCAGGTGCTGGTACTCGTACTCGTTTTCTATTTGGCTTCCCTTTTTCTCCTGTCACCTATTATGACGTAGAATAAAAGCAACAATCTGCTTTTCGTTTTTTCAGTTGAATCTGCTCGAGTGGCGAAGAATGAGGAGATCCTTTCCAGTGCATGTAAATAATAAGAGGAGCTCAACAGTTACATATTTGTCCAAGGACTTGTTCATCGGTGATACCCTAATTATCCTATCGATCGAGAATTGATGTTAACAATGTGTACATGTGTGATCAGATTCTCCAATAAATGCGCTCTCCTCGTGCCCCGCCCCCTCCCGGCGCCCAAAATACTGACGTCACCATGGGCAGTCCTGAATCCAGACGCAGCTGCGATTCAGCCGCCGCATAACAAGAGAAAGGAAAGCATAATTTCAAAGCAAGCTACCAATAGTATGCTACGCCAGGGGATAAAACTAGCGAGATGCTGCGATAAAGCGGTAGCTTTTGTTTCTTAGCTGCTCTAAAAGTCGAAACAAATAGGGAATGTTTTTAAAGTGGATTTTCTAAATAATCTAAAACCGTATGCTTGTTATCTATGTCTTTTATCTTTTGCTGCCGTTTTGTTTTAAAAACAAAGATATTAGCCGTAGAAAAAAAAGGGGTCTTTTGAGTCTAAAAGTAGTTTGGCCATCTCGAAAGAAAAACGTAGGTAAGAAGTGAAAAAAAAAGCGTAGATAAGATGGTGCCACTTTGCTCTGCACCCCTAATTCTGGACCTGATGATGATAAGAAACAACAGTCTATTCATATCATATTCGTTGGTTCATGTCAGAGAGAGGCCTGGAGCCACTCGTACGTACGTACGTACAGCTCTCTTATCCACCAGGTCGCATCGCCGTGGCCTCGCGAATAAAAGGTAGGAAATTTTGGCGCCTCAGGTTCCTTGTTAACCCGATAAGAAAAAGAGCAGAGCCTGTCCTGTTCATAAAGTGGCTGCTGCTAGCTTTGAGGCGATCAATGGCGAAGCCCATATCGATCGAGGTGTGGAACCCTAGCGGCAAGTACCGCGTGGTGAGCACCAAGTCCATGCCGGGCACCCGATGGATCCGCCTCCTCACCGAAAACGGCTGCCGCCTCGAGGTATGTATGGTATTTGCCTGCCTGATTGATGATAGCGATGAAGAATTTACCTGCTGTGCATACAGATCTGCACGGAGAAGAAGACCATCCTCTCTGTTGACGACATCATCGCCCTCATCGGCGATCGCTGCGACGGCGTCATCGGCCAGGCAAGTCAGTCGCCAACAGCCTAATACTAGCACTCTCTCTAACCGCATGCCTTTCTTCTTACTTCCTTCCTTGGGACTTCACGAGAAGAATGGATTCAATGCAGACTTAGTAACTGTATCAGTTAAGAATTTGATTAGTTACGTTGTTTGTTGGATCAAGTTACTTGCGTTAAAAGTTTGCGCCGCCCGCAGCTGACAGAGGACTGGGGGGAGGTGCTCTTCTCTGCGCTGAAACGCGCCGGCGGGACAGCCTTCAGCAACATGGCCGTCGGGTACAACAACGTCGATGTCGAGGCCGCCACCAGGAACGGCATCGCCGTCGGCAACACGCCTGTAATTAACAAGAAAGCGCTCTTATACATGCCATGTGATGCGCATTTGTGCTGAATCTGTTGCTACGATGCGCGCAGGGGGTTCTGACGGAGACGACGGCGGAGCTGGCCGCGTCGCTCTCGCTGGCGGCTGCCAGGAGAATCGCCGAGGCCGATGGGTTCATGAGGGCTGGCCTCTACGACGGGTGGCTCCCACACCTGTGAGTGCCGACCTCCTGTAAAATTTTCAGTCCCGATGCAAATATTACATTTCCTAAGCGGCCGGGGGCTTGCTTCTTGAAATACATACGCAGGTTCGTTGGGAACTTACTCAAGGGGCAGACTGTCGGAGTGATTGGAGCTGGTCGCATTGGCTCAGCTTATGCCAGGATGATGGTACGCATACGCCTTTTGCTTGCAGATTAACTACTGGCGATCTGCGCTAGCCTTTTGCAAGCAGTATCCTAACTGTTGTTCAGATAGCGTTCCAAGGTAAGATAGCATTGACCTGACTTTTCCTCTCCTTGCCCTTCCTCCCTGTGCCAGATTGAGGGCTTCAAGATGAATTTGATCTACTACGACCTGTATCAGGCCACACGCCTCGAGAAGTTCGTCACAGGCAGGCTACTCTTACCCCTATATTTAAGTACCTTTTTATCTCCCTGCCCTGTGACAGCGAGCTAGTATATATTTGATTTGGTGGAAGATCGATGGAGTAATTCCTGAAAATCTCTTCTTTTCCGCGTATGCAGCGTATGGGCAATTCCTGAAAGCGAATGGTGAGCAGCCTGTTACATGGAAGCGGGCTGGCACCATGGAGGATGTCCTCAGGGAGGCTGATGTGGTCAGATAACTGAAAGAATAAGATCAATTCCGTCTGATTACGCAGCAAACTTTGAAAGCTTTTACAGAATGGACACGATTGCTCTTTTTTTTTTGGTTGCTGTGGCAGATAAGTCTGCATCCGGTGTTGGACAAGACCACTTACCATCTTATAAACCCGGAAAGGCTGGCCATCATGAAGAAGGTTTGCCAAATATATGTGATTACATTGTTGCTGTTTCGTTCGTAACATAGTTTGAGGATTCAATTCTTGGTTTGATGAGTGCAGGAGGCAGTTCTTGTGAATGCAAGTCGAGGACCGGTGATCGACGAAGTTGCGCTAGTGGAGCACCTCAAAGCAAATCCTATGTTCCGTGTTGGCCTTGATGTATTTGAGGTAACCGCATCAGCCGCTATACATGGCATCCATAAATTAAGCAAATTAGGGCCATGTCCTAAAACTAAGCAAGCTATGTTCCTCCTGTTTTTTTTGGGTTCATCAATACTCCACAGGACGAGCCTTACATGAAACCAGGGTTGGCTGAGATGAAGAATGCCGTTGTTGTACCTCACATTGCATCAGCCTCCAAGGTATGCATCGCTAGCTACAAGAATTGAAGCAAGATTCCGTACGACATACATGCTATATGATAAAATTAAGTAGTAATCTGTCATCTCTATTCTGCCTCTCCAGTGGACACGCGAAGGAATGGCAACACTTGCTGCTCTGAACGTCCTCGTAAGTTGGCAGAGTACTGAATCATGGGTAGTTGTCACCAGCAGTATTAATCGGTGAACTAACATTAACTAGTTTACACCAGTAGTAATAACTGGTTAAGTTGTTAGGTAATAACCGATCAACTTGAAAATCCCATGTTTTTCACCAGGGTAAAATCAAGGGGTATCCGGTGTGGGGAAATCCCAACCAGGTGGAGCCGTTCTTGAACGAGAATGCTACACCGCCAGCTGCTTGCCCGAGCATCGTTAATGCCAAACAACTCGGTCGGTGCCCATCCATCGTCTTTGCCCGGCAATTCGAAAAGCCTGAAGAAAAGAACAGCTTAATTTGTTCCAACAGTTATACTACCACTCCTACTCCTACATGACTAGCCTGCTTTCTGATGTTTGTGTTGCAGGTCTGCCATCTTCCAAGCTTTAGAGATGTTGCTAGCTTAGTAAGAAATCAAATATATAGCATCATCAAGAGGTAAGGTGCAGAGCACGCAGCCAGACTTTTGATCAGTTAAAGTGAGCGCCAACTTGTTAGCTATAGATTATGTATCCAGTTTGGGTAACAGTAGCAAGCACGAGATGATCGATCTGGAGCTAGCCCTTCCCACAGATCCCTTACGACGATTTCATCATGATGTAAATCAATGAGTTGCTGCAATACTGAAACAGGTACAATATGGGCTGTGCAAAACATACATACATGCATGCATGGTATGTGAAGATACCCATGTCAAAAGTCATAAATCTCATAGCATATGAGCCGGTGTGTGTACAGGTAAAATGTCTTTTACTTCCGTGTGTAATTATTTTCACATCTAATATACCATTTAAATAAACTTGAAATGCTCATTTATCACTTTAGGTATACTCATCTACTAATTATAAGATACTCTAATGTGAACTATATGAAAAAAATTGCAAGAAGGTCCATAATTTTTAACGTATTTTGTAAATATCTTCATATATGCACATAAAAAAGGAGTATGTCTAAAAAATGTATATACTATCTCTGAAAAATTGTATATGTCACTTAGATGATCTTAAATACTCATATAATACACATATATATCCTCCGTTATACGAGATACTCCCTACTTTGTGAGAAACGACATAGAAAGTAATTACACCTAAGAGTAGAAAAGAGGCTTTCTATATAGATACATCTTACTCCTAAGTGTAGTTATTTCATCTTTGATATATCATCTAAACGATCTTAAAATACTTTTTTATCACTTTGAATACACTTATATACTAATTGTTAGATATTTTTAGAATCCCGAGCCTTTGCTCTGACGCTGCTGCGTCCAGAAACATGCTCTCTTGCGGCGTGGGACTCGCTGGCCCTTGTCGTCGACGTGACCCGGCTGGTACACGAAGGACAATAGCGCCTCACCTCCTCTTGTATGTGAAAAACAACACGAATCAACTCCACGAGACACACACGTTGCTCTCTCTGCTAACTTTTTCTCTTGCTTCTCTTCTTACATCTTCTGACTTGCATGGCTTACATTAACCAGAGTACAATACCCATGCATTTTATACCCAGACACCATCGACTAGGACACGGACACTTCGATCTCTGTTCATTTATCATCTTCTTACTCCTGCACTAGCCGCTTGAATTTCTCTGTTCATATTTTCTGCACTTCGATCTCTCATTTCCAGTTTACAAGTTTTCAAAGAAATTTTGTACAACCGGTTCGGGGATCTCTTTACCTTCATCAATAGCTTTTCGTTCTTGATATAAACACGCAAGAACTCATCTTGTAACACACCCTACACCCTCTTTCTGTCATCTGACCAAGAGTGAGTATGTTATTGCACAGACTTGATATATAGTAAATTCCTGTCAGCAACTTCTTATCTCCATTCTTGCATTGTAACATCGTCCCTTTGCCTCTTATCTCTACCGTGGAGCCGTCACAAAACTTGATCTTGCCCTAAATCTTCTCGTCGAGTTTATAAAACATGGAGCGATCTCTCGTAATGTGATTGCTTGCTCCATTGTCCAAGTACCACTGATTTGAGTGATCGTGGTTGTCTTCCTTTGTGCGTAGTTTTAGAACTATGTTCTCTTCGTTCAGTATCACCATGACCGGTGCCTTTTCAACATATGATGAGAAAAGTAGTACTGATTCGTCATCTTCTTCTTCGTTTTGGGTGAGATTTGCCTTCCCGTTCTTCTTCTTACTTCGGCAATCCAAAGCATAGTGCCCATACTCATCACAATTGAAACACCTTATGTTGTTGCGGCACCCTGATGCGTAGTGCTCATATTCACCATATTCAAAGCACTCGATATGTGACTTATCATAGGATCTATCACCTCCGTATTACCCAGCCTTATCTCCACGGCCATCTCTGCTATCTTGATCACTCTGGCCGCCTTGCCCGCACCATCGCCCACAATTGCTTGATGAGCCACCGCTCCTTGTATATTCCTTTATCAGCAACATCTGCTGGTTATGAGACTGAAACCTCTACCTAATACATGACTGAAACCCCTTTAGTAGCTTCTTGTGCGCCTTAAGAGAGTCGGTGATCTTCTCGATCTTCTTTTTCTCCAAGTGAGAGGAGTACATCAGAGTGGTGACGACGTGCACGTGCTTTTCTGGTAGCACGCACAGGTACTTCTTCACCGCTACAGATTCCTCCATCTTGTCGCCAAGAGGGATTATCTGATTGTATAGCGAAGTCAACTTACAGGCGAACTCGTCCACCGACAGGGCCTCTCCTATCTGGAGATTCTTGAACTCGCTTCGTAAATTCTGGAACCGCAATTCCTTCACATCAACTCTCTCGTGCATCTTCTGAAGTGTCTCCCACGCTTCTCGTGCCGTCTCCTTCTTGATAAGCTGAAGCATCATCGAGTCTGGTACCACTTGATAGATGATAGCTAAAGCCGTTTGATCCAACTTATCGTCCACCCCCTTCTCCTTCTCCTTCGGATTGACTGCACCCCAGACTCCCTGGGCGCACATGTTCGCCTTCATCTTCATTGCCCATACCGACTAATTATCGACCGTTAGGAGAGGATATTGGACTGAACCTTCACCTTCTCGCTCATATTCTTCAGGAAACACAAAAATCAACAAGTTATGATACTTGTTCGAAATTTTCAGGATCTCGAACCTTTGCTCTGACGTTGCTGCATCTAGAAACGTGCTCTCTTGCGGTGTGGGACTCGTTGGTCCTTGTCGTTGATGTGACCCAGCTGGTACACGGAGGACAGTAGCACCTCGCCTCCTCCTGACTCCTGTATGTGAAAAACAACACGAAGCAACTCCTCTGCTCTCGGTTGTCTCCACGTGATACGCCTGCCGCGTGACACGAGACACGAAATTACCGGGAAAAGGAACAAGCACGAGACACACAACTCCTGAGAGTACGGAAGATGCCTTAATATGTGTGTGTGTGTGTGTAGCTGTGAGTTGGGAGTTATGTACTAGTACGACTAGGAAGACGGAGGTAGCCAAATCCTCCACTCGATCGATGTCATGCACGAGCCAGTAAGTAGTAAAATCCAAGTGAGAGCTTTCCTTGAGACCAAAATTAATATAATAGTGCAAGCGAGGAAGAATTATTCGGCATGCAAATATATATAATCACTAGTTGAGGAGCGACTGGATGTAGTTGTCGTAGACGAAGTCGGCGAGGATCCTGTAGGCCTTCTCGGTGGGGTGGTAGCTGTCCCAGAAGAGATAGTCCTTGACGTCGCCGCAGACGGCGGAGGTGACGCCGTTGCAGAGCACGGAGACCTCGAGGAGGCCGGTGCCGCAGCATCCCATGGTGGACTGCTTGAAGCCGTAGGTGTGCGGGTGCATCATCATGTCGAGGAGGAAGCCGTAGATGTCCATGAAGACGAGGCGCGTGCCGGGGTACTTGGCCCTGAGCCCCTCCATGCCCTTGCTCAGCCCCGCGTTGTACATCACGGCTATCTCGTTGTGGCCCGCCGAGCAGCCGCGCTCGCTGCCTCCCGAGAGCGTGCGCTGCGACGGCACGCAGCCGATGGGCGGGATGCCGATGACGGCGACGCGGCGCGCGCCGGCGCGGATGAGGTCCTCGAGGAAGGCGGAGGCCTGGTGCACGAGCAGGGTGGCGTAGGAGGCGTGGTCGTAGTTGCTGCGCGCGCGCATGGTGAAGTAGGTGTTGGCGACGTCGTCGCTGCCGGCGCAGATGGCGAAGATGCCCTCGGACATCATCTCCGCGACCCGAGCGTCCCCGGCCGCGGCGCGCACCTTCTCCTTGTACTCGCCGAGGAGGCGCAGCTGGGCGGGAAGGGAGATGACGGAGGCGAGCTGCGACGTGAGCGGGTCGAAGCCGGTGCCTCCGGAGGCGAAGCTGACGCCGGAGAGGAGGTCTTGTTTGTCCAGGTTAGGGGACAGGTACGCCGGCAGCAGCTCCTTGAGCCCCAGCCTTGAAGCTGCATTTGTGTTTATTCATCCAAAAAAAAATCAAAGCTCCTGGTAACTCAGTTGCTCAAGGAAAGTAATTGATATATGCATGCCGTACGTCGTATTGAGCGAGCCAGGCCAGGAACGTACCGATGAAGTCGGTGGGTATCCTGCCGTTGCAGAATCGGCCGGTGGGGCGGTGGTCGGGGAAGTCGTGGCCGTAGGGCGGGAAGTTGGCCTTGATGATGGTGTTGATGGCGTTGTTGTTGCCAGGGTCCACGATGGAGTCGCCGAACACGACCAGAGCAGGCGCTCTCGGCCTCGGGGGAGCCCCGCCTCCGGGCTGCATGGCCGTCGCGTTTGCTCTAGCGCTGGCAGCGAGCACGGCGACGACGGAGGACAAGAGGATGGCCGAGTAAACGCGGCGCTGATGCGTTGTGATTGCTGCTGCCCGCCTCATCATGGTGGCTGCCTCTCCGTCGTCCCTCGTTGGTGCCTGCAACTCGAGCACCGTCTTTACGCGCGTGGCTAGATAGGATGGATGGATGGAGGCGTTTCAGCTAGCTCTGGTTTCTGAACCTGAATGCTGCCTGCGCTCCCATTGGAATAGCACGGCTACTCAACTGACAGACGGTAACTACAGTATCTAGACATTATGAGATAATTTTTCTGTATGTCATGTGCAGACGGGTGGCGGGGCACGGATTGGGCAGCAGCAGTTGGCTTGTGCGTTAATTTCAGTCGTACCTAGTGCACTGCACTGCACTGCCTAGCGCCTTTATGTGCCAGCCATCCATCCCGTCCCCAAATAACGTGCATGCATGTACGTACCACTACCCTCCTAGTGGAAGTGCTCATTCCTGGCTGCTGCTGCTGCTGCTGCTACCACTGGCACGAGTAATTACAACTACTACTACTACTCTCTCTCTCTCTCTCGTTGGTGTCTACGAGTATATATATATATTGTCAGCTAAAATTAAGGCTGAAACAATTCGTTGGTGGTATGTCTCACTTTCCTAGCGAACTATCTTGTCATAGACATATTGATTTACAAAAATTGATGTAACTTGTGGCTACCAATATGAGACCCACAAAAAGTATGGCTTAACATACCTTAGCAAAACAATGTGGCCTCTATCCAAATAGTCCTTAATCATCTCTATATTATATACGGAGGGACTCTTGGTCTCCCTTACGCCATGTCATCATTTTCACAAAAAAAAGACCAACTACAATTTTATTTTTACAAAAAGGTCACCTACATTTGCGAAATAGTATAATGGTCCTTAGTTCTTGTAGAAAAACCCCTACCACGTTTTCCCCACAAAAACCCTCTCCGTTTCTCCAAAATTGCATACAGGTCCTCCGTATTTTTATGAAGGTCCTCCTTTTGCTGGATAGAACCCCACGGTTTTCCCAAAATTACATAGGGGTCATTGATTTTATTTGAAAAAACATTCACTTTCTCCAAAAATACGTACGAGTCCTTGTTTTTTTTAGAGAATCCCCTCTTACCAATTTTTGTCTCTTTTATTTCGATCCACATGAACAGCCAGAATTCAAAACTTTAAGCCATAAGCTCAACCCAAAAGAACCCACCCTATAGCTTACTGATCTGACGGCATGGGGAGTTAGTAGCCAACAATGCAATAAGCTACGTACAGCCTAGTGGTGGAGCTAGAAAATTCTCAATGAGTGTGCACATTTCATGCATAAGTGCATCACATCTATTTCAATTCGAAAACTTCTTTTAAAAAAGTTATCACCATCCATAGTTTTATTCTTGAACAAATAACAAATAAATCAAAATATAGCATTTATATTCCACACTATATTTAATCCAATTATACTTATAAATCAGTTAACACTGAAGAAGGGGCTACTCATTCTTACCTCTTTGAGTCCCTCTTCATTCTTGAGTTTTTCCGTCAGAAATACACAACATTAAACACGGTGTCAGTGATAAAGAAGATGAGTTCTTTTAAGTTTTCCCATCTTGCTTTCGAATGAAATAAAGAATGTTCTTATTCTTCTTCATATTTTAAGTAATCAAATTGCTCTACATTCACAAATCATAATAACACAAACTTAAATTCCCAATCAACTTTTACATTTTACTAATCCTAATTCCCAAATCCAAAATCAAACGAAAAAAAGAGAGGCTTGGAGCGTTGATGAAGAAGCCAGCCACTTTCTTCGATCCTTTCTAGCGCTTACCGACGGTGGCTTGGAGCGCACGTCCTCACCACCACGACTTGACGAAGCTGTCGTTGTACCACCACGCCTAGTGCACTCACTTCCTCGAGTCATCGTGCAGCGCAAGCAGAAGCAAGAGCATTGTGGTCGGGTTGTGAGCATGGGTGACAAGCGTGTAAGAAGCTAAGTGCTAGGCGATGAGCAGGAGTGCCAACGAGCAAGATGAAACAAAAGGAAGAAATAGCTTCAACCCAAGCGCCACGAGCCTTAAATAGCGATGGGAAATGGGCCTTAATGACGATGGGATTGGTGTGCCTTTTTAGGGGCCATGCGCGCCCCGTAACCGGTGCAACGGCCTACATCACACGTCCCACTGGTGAATCACAGCTATGTGTATGATGCCAAGCGCTCCTACTCAGGGGTGGCTCCGGATAGTCTATAACCGTCTTCTCGTAACTTCATTATTCATTGTTTGGTGCATAACCAGATCAGTATAAAACTCAAAACATGCCCCGACCGACTAAAATTGGGACAATTACGGGGCAAACCAAAAGTGGCCCCTAGAATTATTCTAGGACTCTATTCAACTCGTATCAAGTCATGGTTAATTGGCATATACCACTAAAGTGCAAACTGAACCTTCAATTCAATTTATTCCGTTCCGTGGGTCACACAATAAAACAAAAAGAAGAGAAAGAAACACGCAGTTAAGGTAGCAGGAGCACGTAATAGTAGCGGTAGAGTTTAATGCATGCGAATTACGTTAAGATGATGATGAGATGATTATTGCCCCCTGTAGTATGCGTTGTTGCCGATCCATCGACTAGTTGGAGCACTTAATTGACTGATTAAGTTGCAGCTTCTGCTGCCGGCGCCGCCATGCTGATGCTGCTTGCGGCGATCAGCTCCGGCGCCTCCGCCTGCTGCTGCTGCTGCTGCTGCAGAGTACCTTGGAGCTGCTGCTCCAGCCTATCCTGCGGCAGGCCGAGGCCGAGCGACAGGATTGTGAGCAGCTTGGAGGCGAGGCGGTGGACGCGCTCGCCGAAGTCACGCATGACGACGGCGTTGGTGACGAGGCGACTGACGTAGCCCTCCAAGCGGCCCGCCGCCGGGTCGTTGGCCTAGGCCTCCTTGGCGTCGATGGGTAGGGCGAAGAAGGCCGTGCCCGCCGCCCGCAGTCGGTCGAGCAACTCCGCCGGGATGCCGTGCCCGGCGATGTGCATGACGCCCCACTCCGCTGCCGCCCGGCCTCCACGCACGCAGCGGCACTGTCAGCCTCGTCCGAGTCAAGGCGCTGATGTCGACGACGGGGATGAGGGGAGCTGACCACCGGGCCTGTCGGAGATGATGGCGGCGCACGAATTAATCTTCCTACACCAATCTGGAGTATTTCCTCTGTCAATTATTTACTTTTACCAATCTGTAGTGGGGAACTTCATCATATATCTTCTCTATATTTGAGAGTTTCAGGATTTACCCCCCACTCAATGACATGTGGGGTCGGAATGAGTCACTGATACGCGGGCCAGAGAGTAAATCCTGAATTTCAATCTAAAGAGAGGGTATATGATGAATAAATCCATCTGTAGCCGATCCATATACCAGTTCAGCTCAGCCCAGTTCATAGGAAACCGTACAGTAATTAATTAGCTACTAGTATTTCCACTAGCTAAGACTGATCGATCATCCTAATTAACTAGCTCGGTAGGTAACTATTGTACGGTGGTGGCGCACTGGGATCCCTGCACGACGCCAACGACGGCCCTCGCTGACGACGGCGACGGCTGGAGCAGCACGGCGGCGACGCAGTCGACGCTGAGGGCGTGCCTGCCGGACACCCAGGCGGCCACCTTCCAGCGGAGCTGCCCCTCGACGCGCAGCCTCAGCAGCGCCCGCCCGCCCGTTTTCCCCACCACGTCTGCAGCACGGGCCACCGGCACAGGCGACGACAGCGAGGCGGGCACCACGACGTCGCCCTGCGGCAGCTGGTCGAAGGGCGGGAGCGGCGCGGCGGCGGCGAGCGGGACGCCGGCGTAGGAGGCGCTGGCCAGCTGGAGGCGATCGTAGAGGGCGGCAGCGTGGGCGTTGGGGTTGCGGGCGGTGAAGGCGGCGTCGATGACGACTGTGGCGTTGGGGAGGGAGAGGTCGGTGGCGGTGACGGTGCCAGCGAGCAGGGAGAAGCGCGGGCTGGAAGGGCGGAGGGTGAGCCACAGGATGAAGGCCAACGACAGGAGCGAGGCCACCGCCGACGACGCGGCGATCAGCGCCCACCGGCGGCCCCTACCGCCGTGGTGGTGCTTCCTGCGGGAGCAGTCCCTGGGGGAGTCGTCGGGATCATCCGTGATCAGAGACATGGATGGATCTCGCAGCTGGCCTTAGTACGTTGTTCTTTCTCGATGATCTCGCTCGCTGTCTGCGCGCGCGGAATGGGCTGGTGGTGCTCCTGCTCCTAACTCCCTGCCACTCTAGTCTAGTCGTGAGCTTACAGTGCACTTGACAACACAAATAAGATAGGCATTCACCACGTAGTACTGCTCCCTCTTTCTTTTTGTTTTTTTCACCTTTTACGGTTTTTAATATATAGTTTTGACCGTTATTTTTAATGCAAAAATACACTAATAAAACGATAAAAATATAAAAATATTTTTAACAACACAATTAATTATATAATTTTTTATAGCTGGACCTTTTGTTCTAAGAAGAAGAGGTCAGGATAGGAATGTTAGCAAACTCCCTTTCTCTCTCTCTCTACCTCCCCCTCCACCAAAAGCTCCAAATGAAGCAAAGGAGGGATGCGGTCCAAGAAGACGATGGCTCAGGGAGTCATGCCTGGATCCGACGGGGTCTGAGGATGGCGGCGACGAGATGGACCGAATTCAGTGACAGTGGCGATGGGGACGCCCAGATCTGGCACCAACAATGCGAGGGTGGTCAGATCCAGCAAGGAAGAGCTCAATCTGGGGAAATAGTCGAAGGGGACGATCTCGATGGGCATGGCGTCGATGCATCCGAGGCTGGGAATGATCTTGGACTCGTCGACGATGACGGTGAAGCGGTCGCTGGTACCCTCGATCACCTTCCCGTAGAGGAGCGAGCCGAGGCGGCAACGGATCCTGAGAGCTTGGGCGGAGCAGGGTCTAACGAAGTCGAGCACGAAGAAGGCCATCGGATCTGGCAGTGGAGCGACGGCTTAGGAGGCCCGGCACAAGAGCACGAGCGACGACAAAGAGGCCACCCTTGGGAGCTAGGTCTGGGCCAGGTGAAGCAAAGAACCTAGGTGTAGAGGACCCGGTCGGCAGCTGCATCGGGCGTGCATGGAGTAGAGGTGCTACAATCCTCAGCAGATTAGGGCGACGTCGATCCGTAGCAGAGGAGCTCGGAGGGCAGCCTCGGCGCCAACAACGAGGAAGAAGAAGGATCGGAGGAGGTTGGGGCGCCGGCTCGATGTGGGGCTAGCCACTCCCGGGAGCGAAGATTGCTCCTCCCGAGGGCAACGGGCAGCGGAAACTAACGAAGGCTAGGAGGCGGTTGCTATAGTAAATCCTAGCACTAACTTTTGCTCTGATACTATATTAAATCTATAGATAAATAGATGATGTTGATCTATCGCACAACCCAAAGGGGCAATATATATTACAAGACTTAGGGACACAAGACTAAACATTAGAAACTAGAAAATATCACAATACTCTTATATCCTTAACAAGGAATATTAGGATATCCTGGCTAGTTGGTATCTGGTTGCTTGCTTGATGCTTTGCTATTTTTTCCTCTCTTTTCCTTTCAAGAACGAAAATGAGAGATGCTGATGGCTAGCCACATCATAAGATGCTAAAGTTGCCATAGGCATGTCCGTCCAGGCCGGGATATGAAGCATATATATGTACAAGATGAATACATTAAGTACAAGTAGCTAGAGATTTAGGCCCTGTTCTTTTTAGTTTTTGGCTTTTGGCTTCTGTTATAGTACCTAACTTTCAAATGGAGTATTTTTTTAGGACGTGGTCTACAAGTTAATTATAGTACACGTTAAAAACCTAATATCTGTACCATAAAAAATCGCAAGCAAGTATCTCTATTTCCGTAATCTCTGTCGCAAACAGCCAAAAAGCCATCAGCCGTAGCAAAAAAAAACAGTCCCTCGGTCAGTTTTTTTTGAAGGTTGAAATCCCCAAAGGGGCTGGTCTCATTGAAAACAAGAAATGTTAGACATGTTCATGACATATTATGGTTACAAAGCCTTATATTGAAAATAAGGATTATCGGTCCTAATGGCTAAATGAGTGTTAAACCAAATTGCTCTAGCAAAAGGACAATGGAAAAAGCGATGTTCGTCAGTTTCTAGGTCATTACATCTAAGAACAGTTAGGGGATATGTTCTGAATGCGATGATGGACTCTAGTGGCTACTGCTAGAGATTTTGTTACCAACCTCCAAATGAAAGCTTGAATTTCTTGGGAGAACAGAGTAGCCGAGCTATTTCTTTAGAGCGATCTGAGAGTGAGTTCTCTGTCTACGTGCTGCTGATGGATCAACCTGTAGGCACTTTGCGCCGTCCAAATCCCCGTGTCAGTGTGCTTCCAGCAAAGAATATCCATTGGCTTGCCAAATAACTAGAGCGGCAATTGGCCAAAAAGTTGAATTAGCAAAGTCTCATTCCAAGATGTAGTGTTTGGAATCCATAATTCATCGGCAGTCGCTGGCATTTGAAATGCATTATCTTGAGGCAGTAAGTAATTATGTATGTTAAGCCATAAAGGGTCAGACCAAATAGAAACAGAACCACTGAGGCAGAGGCGGCCAATGGACCAACAGATCGACACATAGGTAAGGCCTAAAACGAAGCAATCATCCATCATACATGAAAAGGAAGGAAGGAAGGAAAGAAAGCAATGTCGTTGCAGGAAATGATGATCAGCCTGCAGAAGAAATCAGACCACCTTTAATCTTTCCCTTTCTTCTTCTTCTTCTCCTCCTTTGTGTTTGTTGGCTTGCCCCCCCTATCTTTCTTTTCAAAAAGCAACTGCTCCATGCTGATGCAACAGCAACCTCTGCTGGTCTTGATGATTCTTTGGGCGTGGTGTGAACCGAACTCTGATCGACAGGCACCGAAGAAGAAAAGGAAACACACATACTAAAGTGGATTCCTGAACATTCAAGTCATTCTCAGCCACTTAATTGGTTTCTTCAATATACATATGATCCTCTCGACTATCTTTCACATTAGCATACGACGAATCTCCTCTTCTCCATCGCCTGTAAAAAAATGCACCGTTTAAAAGATAATTACCGTAGCAGGAGGTGATAAGCTAATGTGAGATCAAAGAGAACCCAGCCCTTGTATACATCCCCCGCTCTCCTTAACAATAACAATAGACCTAACTAGGCGTCACTACTAGCACCGAGAGCGACACTGACATCTTCTCTGTCATCTGTCCATTACCAGCTCCCGCGTGGAGACCCAACCCCAAAACCACATGGCTGCTGAAGCACGAATTCGATGCAGATATAAACGCGAGAAGAGCTGACTTATTTTTTCTGAAAAGAATCATACGCACGATGGATAGCAAATTTATTTTTTCCTGCTTAGGTGTCACTCAGTTGATTTTGATTTCCAAGTTATTTTTGGATCTGCTTAGGTGAACTGTAAGTCTATCCCTCCTGGAAGATGCATCTTCTTTTTCCTCTAGTTTCTTCGTCTAGAAAAATGAAACTCGCTGAAATAACTCGGCTAAACAAACACAACATTAGCCCGTCTAAAGCAAAACAAAATAAAACAAGACAAGCGCAATAGTATTAGGAGACAGGAGTACTTCTCCCGGCCTTTTTTTCCCCCAGCACATACCTGATCTGAAAGTAGGAGAAAAAGAATCTTGAACTGATTTTCAGTTTCCAATCAGATTAAATAAAAGAATAATGGCTGTGAATCTTTAAAGTCAAATTTTATCTTCAGGGGTTGCTGAAAAGTGCTACTAAATGGTGAGCTCAGAAAGTCGTAACCTTTTTTTGCTAAAGGAGATAAAAGTGACCTTTGCTATCTCCTTGTCAAGTTGACAGATGGAGCAGGTAGCATAGAGTTGAAGTGCAGCCAATATATCCAGCTAGGACATCGAATTCTCACTAAACAAACAACTGTGCAGCTTCAGTTACAAAAAAAAGGAGAATGCTGTGGACCTTAGAACCAGTTGCAATCTCCCAATGGTGTCAAACTCTCAGAGGAGAATGTATACGAAGGATCTATCCTAAATGCTTCGCCATTAATTCATGGCGGTGGTACATGACATGTTGCTCTAGACTTCCTAGTACCTTGTTGCTACAGCTTTACAAATGATACTTTTGTTTGGATGTGCCCTTTAACCGTAAGGCGTAGTGCACTACATAATGAATCAGCCGATGTTCCTGATATTCTTGATTCATTTTTTTTAATATGGAGTATTTATCTTTGGCTAGGCAAGGAGCTTATTTTTATATGTAGATTAAGGGTATGTACAATGATACATGTCAGCTATCTATAAACATATACCACATAGGATTTTGGATGACATTGAAAAGAGAAAAAGATGATACCACATAGGATACATGTCAGTAACATAAGCAGCCTTCTTCAGGCCATCCACCACCAAAACATGTGATCCATGGCCCGTGGCTAAACCCGTACCCCGAGAATTTCAACAAGAGTTACCATATCACAAATGTAAGAATGAAACACAACTGCCAACCATCATGTCTCCAAACCATCTCTGAAAGGTAGTAACATAAAGTCATTCCCATGAAAAGTATTTCTGCCTATATCCTTGCCCGATTAGTATCACAAACAAAAAACACCTCCAGATGCACAAAAAGAACACTTGACCAGAGCTATTGCTGATCACACAACTCTGACACTATCATCATCAAGTAACATTTTCCTCACACCATGAGCTCACAATGTTCACTGGGACCCATTGAATTTTGCCATCATCTTTGCTATGATAGGACCCACCTTGGGGTTGGCTTGGTGCCTAGCGAAACTGGCAGGATTGTTCATCACTGCAAACAATTTAAACACAGGGTGAAATAACTAGTATTGTAGTAATAGGAGTCGAACAATGTAGCCTACAGCGCTACACACACCTTAACCTAGCAAACATGCAGTGAAACAACTAAGGAAAGCTAGCCCGCTATCCTAATAGCATCTTCATGTCTTCAACAGAATATAGCTGTTCAACAGAATATAGCTCAACTTAGTCTAGACATACTACTTTGTTAGGCATATTACTTTGTGCTGAAACCCAGATGCAAGGTACCATTGTCCAATTTTTTGGACCATGCAATACGTCTGTGAACTATGAAAATCTCTAATAATATAAGGATATCATTGAACATCAAAGTCATGTAGCCTCTAATGAACATAAATGGTCAAATTCACCAAAATTTGGACTTCAATGTAGGGCACTAGTACTGTTTAAGAGAAGGTAAAGACCATACGCACTATATTCTTACAGGGAGGTGTTTCTATATTTTCCTCAACAATGATTTGCACAATTTTTAAAACATGATGAATGGTGGATAGATGTTACTTACCTCTTCATTTGCTTTGAGTTTAGTGTTACTTTTTTTAGAGAGGAAAGCACAACATCTTCAGAGTAACTAATCCACACCCACCATAACTCCTCAAGTCAGTGAGTCACAACTAAACCCACCCTTGATTTGCACCCACATATCCTTATGATTACTCTCCATTCAGACTTCACAAAGAAATATTTAGTATGTATAACGTTACTCTTTGTATAACCAGTCTGCACCGCTCTGGCACCAGGGCTTGACCAAGAAGATTTATTTTATCCGGAAATCGTACTATAAAGGAAGCCGGAAATTGAACAATAATGTCACAACATTTGAGTGGGAAAGTATACCATCTTGAAGAGCCGTCATAACTTCCGGGTCACCAAATGCTGCCATCAGTTCAGGGTCCTGTTGAACAAAGAAAGCAGAACTTTGTATAAGAGTATAAGAGGGAGGTTTCTCCACTATCGCAGGTGGATTACAAGGAACAAAACTAAGAAAGGCAGCTAATGCTTAAGCACTTACATTCAGGATTTTACTCATATCGACATTACCGGGAACACCTCCAGGCATAGCACCCCCAGGAAAACCACCGGGCATTCCTCCTGGAAAGCCTCCTCCGGGCATCCCTCCTGGGAAGCCTCCACCAGGCATCCCTCCTGGGAAGCCCCTAGGAGATGGACCTCCTGATGAGTGACTTGATGATTGCTCCTTCCTCTTGGCCTTGTCATAAGCAGCCTGGTAAAAGTACACAATGCATTAGTTCAGATACAACCATAAGCAGTATGCTTGGGAAATACATACCAGGAGTGAGTTTTAGTATGAATTACCTGTGCCTCTGCCTGTCGACGAAGCCGATCACGCTCAGCTCTCTTTTCTTCCCTCTCTTTCCGCAGCCGCTCATACTTCCTGCGATGTTCCATTATCTTGTGTGCATTAGGCTCCACCTGCATGATCACCGATGTCAAATTATGACCTTGCCACATGCATAGAGATCAGAGAGCATAGTTGTTCTAACAAATTATACCTTCTTGAGCACAGCATTGATCTCATCATCATAATCCATGTTTGATGCTGTGTGCAGATCACGAGCAGCTTCCTCCCATTTGCCAAGCATAGCACAAGCAATTCCACGAGTTTTATAGCCTTTTGCGGAGTCTGGGTTAATCTAAAAGACATACAAGGACAGTTTAGGTACAGAGCATCCTGCATTGTCAATAGAGTTACTGCATTCTTAACTCTGTTAAATTTCAACTCTGCCTCTTTGACTTCATGTATAGTGCATGCAACATAGCGCTTTGCTTGAGCAACAAAGAAATAGGCAAAGAAAGGGATATAAACTTATCAATCACCTCTAGAGCAGCATTTGCATCACGGATGGCAGCAACTGGTTTCTTCATTTTTATAAACACAGATGCTGCATAAACATAAGAATTCCGCAACTCAGTTAGTGCTAGTCACATGAGCAGTTCATCATCCATAGGTGGTAACATATAGAACATATAAAGTGCCGCTTACCTCTAGTACCATACATGATTGCTGAGAGTGGATTCAGCAGTATTGCCTTGGTAAGATGCTCGACAGCTTCCTCCAGTTTTCCTGACAAGTAACGCCACACATATTGGAAAACCAAATATAGTCCGAACTACGGCAATAAGCCCAAAGAAAGGACGATGAGGGAAAACTTAGTACCTTCTGACATTGCTTCCATAGCCTTGCCTTTTGCTTCTTGTGAAGCATCACGATTTTCCTCAGTAACCTCAACCGAAGGATCTCCCATCTGCCATAAGAAAATGGCATTACAACTTGAGCTTATTCATTATGGATAGTACTAACAGCTAAGCCAGCTCCACCTTTGTACAACTAAAAATCGAGCCACCAGAATGGTAACATTAACTCCATGCTGAGAAAGACTAGTTCAGAATGCCGCTGCACTGCAGCTACCTTTTGACTGGAATATGATTTGAGAAATTAGAGGGGCCTAGACTAGAGCAAAGTCCGATGATGATGCCGGCTAGGTTTAGAAGGAGTGTACCTTTTGTGGAGGGTCATCATGGTCAGATTCTACAGTGTCTCCTTCAAGCTCAAGATCGGACTCAACAGTTTCCTCATCGAGCTCATCTGGCTCAGGAGTGGCATCCCTCATGTTTAGATCGTCGTCGTCGATGTCATCCATGGACGATGTCTGCAGTGCACAAAATTAACAAACGGGGACCAAGGCAGCGCGTGCGTTTATGCAGATATTGGCAGTTGTTGAAAGAGAAAAGGAGGAATTGTTAGGCCGTAGAATGAATCGAAAAGGTCGGGGATGGGATAGGAGGGCGGAATTAAGCAGATAGATATGACGATACCTTGGGGGCCTGCGCCTGCTTGTTGAAGGCGGCGGGGGGCAGCTCTGCGCCCAAGCTGAGGAGGTAATCCCGGAAGAAGGTGAGGTTGGGGTCGGCGAGGAGGGAGGGATCCCTCTTGCACGCCTCCACGAAACCCCGAAGCTCGCTAACCCTAGAAGCGTCCATCGGCGAGGCGACGGATTCCTCCTCGTCGTCGCCGTCTTCTCCGGCCTCTGCAGGGAAAATCTGCGAATTTACTTACTGGCTGCTTCGCTTCTAGTACCTTCCTCCGCTCGCCCCGTGTCAGTGAGTGACTCGCACACTCCACGCTAACTGACCGTCCGATGCCCATCCAACCAACCAACGGCTCCGCAGAGCATCATCTTCCTCCTCTCGACTCGACCGCCGCACCAACCCTAATCCGCTCCGCTCCACTCCAATCCCCACCCCCGCTTCCATCCTCGCACAGCCGCCGCGAGCAAATCCCTCCGATTCCGCCCCGATCCGATCTGATCTCGCCGCCAAGATCCAGTCTTGGCCCCCTCCTCGTCCTCTTGTCGTCGATTTGAGTTGATCCCCCTCCTTCTGGAGGATGAGCTGATGGGCGGCGGTGTATCCATGTTGGATGAGGAAACGCGCTGGATCTGATCGCACTCGGGTCCCCACCAACAACCCGCCACCCGCGCCGCCGCCTCCAGAGGACCAAGACGACGACGACCAGCCCGCGGTGCCCATGCCGGCCGTCGGGGCCCGCCGCTCCACGCGTGTATTCGTCCCCAAGGCCTCCAAGCCCCAACCTTCCGAGCCTTCCAGGGTCCTCCGCTCCGGCAAGCGCCTCGCCTTCTCCGACCCCGCCGCCGACGACGCCCACTGGCTCCGCTGGGACACCCGCAAACCCAAGAATGGCTTCCACCTCGACGACGACCACCACCACGACGACAAGGACCCCAAGCCACCGCAGCCGCAGCCGCTGCCGCCACCGCTTCCCACGAGGTCCTTCGGGATCGTGTACAGCAGGAAGCGCCGCCGGAGGCCCCCCACCGAACCCAAGGACGACACAAGGTTTGGGATAGTGTTCACCAGGAAGGACAAGCGATCAAAGGTCACCCCTTCTCGCCGGGACACCCCCAATGACCTCGCCGCCATTCCATGCTCCTCGTCCAGGGACCTTGCATCAAGGACCGGCTTGTTGGATGCTCATTTCTTGACCCTGGTAGATGATGTTGCCACTGATGCTGGGGCTGTGCTGCTTGTCTTCCTCGTCGATACATCTTGCCCTGGGAGCTCGCACCAGTTCTTGCGCCTTCTCCTCCCAGTGCTGCGTTGGATGCGTCAGAGTCAGCGGTGCAAGGTCCGGAACCTTGCCTCTTTTCTCTCATCTGCTGCCGTTGCCACTGTCTTTGCATCGCGTGGGTTGCACTTTGTCAAGCTCCAGCGCCATAGAGCCGTAAGCTTTCTACAGCTTTCATGTGCCACTTTTAGTTCCTTGTGCACCTGGTTTGATGTGAGTGCTTCTTCTTGTAGTGTGCATCGTTACAGAGGACTTTGGTGCATTTTGGGTGGTGTGAGCTTCGTGATGCCAAGAAATCTCAACCGTTGTTGTCAGTCAATTTCCCGGCACTTCCTTCTTACTTTCAGAGCTTGCATTCCGTGGTAGCTCTTGATTCCATGTATCTGCCAGCCATGATTCGGCGGTGCATGCGTTTGGTTGGGGGAGCTGAAGAAATGTACCCTCACGAACCCTTGGAGGCGGATTCTGGGTCTCCGAGCACTAGGGATGCTGAACCCACTGTTGACCTGGGTAGCAATGAACCCCGCAGAGTGGTCCAGGATTATGTGCCCCTTGAACAAGTTGCAGGAGTAGTGGTGCATGGTCTGAGGCTAAAGAAGCACCAAAGGAAGAGAAGCTCGATGAGGCATCCCCTAAACCGGCAGTGTATTGCAGCAAGATTTCCTGTCAAGGCAATCGGAATGAAGCAGGGTACAGTGGCCACCCAGACGGAACTGAAGCCGCCCTCGACTAGGCAGGAGCGTCCCGTGGAGCCTGTCCAACCCAAACCAGCACTAGAAATTTCTCTTGATTTGCTTGAAAACATGGATGACAGCGATGTTTCGACTCCGATGGGATCAAATGGGAAGCAAAGGAGGTCTTCTCTGAAAAGTCCTGTTGAGCGCATGAATGAAAGGCTGGCTTTGGCTGATGTTAGACAGAATATAGATTCTGTTCACTGCAAAGCGAACCTTTTAATTATTCAAGCCGATAGGTGCTGGAGGGAAGAAGGTGCCGAAGTTATGCTAGAACTATCGGATTCCAATGAGTGGTGCATAGCTGTGAAGATACATGGTGTTACTAGAATCTCTCATAAGCCTTCAGAGCAGAGGTTTTATGTTGTTAACCGTTTCACTCATGCCTACATTTGGGCAGTCGACGATGGATGGAAACTTGAGTTCTCTGATAAGTGGGACTGGCTTTTATTCAAAGAGTTGCAAATTCAGGGTCGGGAGCGCAATTCTCAGGGAAAGATGATTCCAATTCCTGGTGTACATGAAGTTTCTGATGACATGGAAGGGTTTGTAACAGATCCTTTCTCCCGCCCTGTGCCAGACTATATCAGAATGGTGGATGATGAAGTTGGGCGAGCTCTTTCGAGGGATTCCATTTATGACCTGGACTCAGAAGATGAACAGTGGCTCATTCAGTTGAATCATGCAGATTCTGATAGAAAAAGCTCTCATCTGAATAATATTTCTTACGAAGATTTTGAGAAGATAATAACCACGTTTGAAAAGGATGCCTACAACAATCCTGAAGGAACTAATGATAAAGATCAGCCCCTTTCCAGATATCCGGCTTTAGGGAAGGGAGATGATGTCCTTGTTGTATATGAATATTGGATAAATAAGAGATATAAGAAAGGTGCACCATTGCTAAGCATATTTCAGGTAATTTTGAAGTTTATTCCTTACCTAGTACCCTGCTGGAATCTATACCACAGCTATGTCCTTTTGTTTTTTTTTTGTCTTGTGTACTTTTGGTTATATGGTCTAACTGATGCATCCTATTTTCTTAAGGGTGCATCGCTAAGGCGTGGGCAACTATCACAAAAATCTTCTATTAAGAAAAAGAGATCTTTCAAGAGACAAAGGAGCCAACCTGGCCAAGGAAAACCTGAAACATTCGTGCAAGGTATTTACAACTCTGTAACAAGCCCTGCTGTCATGGAAGAATGAATTTTACTTTACTGTGTCCTGTGATGCTACAAACCTTTTCGCATGGGGAACCCATACATTAGATGACTCGTAATCTGTATCTTTTTTTGCTGTGCTGACTGATGAGTTTCCCGCTATATCTCCTCTCTTTTTGGCTTTGCCATTTGACACAGTAACAGTTAGACCTCATTATGCCCTGAGTATAATAAACCTCGCTGTGCTCTAAATATAATATATCCATTGGAATTCTCGTAGTTGTATATCACCCCTTATCATTCAGCTCGTGAAGTTATGGATGAACTAGCATTGATCACAGAGCTAAGTTCCTTCTAGTTTTCATTCTTTTGTGCATTTTGGTGGACAGGCAATGCTGAAGAGGAGGCTTTGCAGAGAGTTGTGGAAGCTGAACGTGCAGCAAAACAGGCTGTAGAAACAGCTGTTCGTCTGCGCAGTAGAGCTCAGTGTCTGATGGCAAATGCTGAGCTCGTGACATACAAATCCGTCATGGCTCTCAGGATTGCTGAGGCTGCTAGGATATCTGAATCGTCTCGGGATCTTGTTTCGACTACCCTCGACTAGTGAAGAATATGGGACAATAATTGGTTTGTGTGGAGGGAATGGCCAACGCTTTGCGTCATCGCTGTGTGATATATTGGCTTTTGGCTAAGCTGTGGGGCTCTTTTGTGCTCCTCTACTGTTGTTAACTTCGTGAAGCCAATGTTGAGGCGGATGCATAAACTCAGAACTGCGATTTCTTGTATAAACGACGGTAGTTTGCTAGATTCTGTATCTTATCTGTACCATTTTTTGAAAGAGATGGAACGAAAGAAAAAGGAAAGTATTGCAAGATACTGAATCGTCTGAATGCAGTTCGATTCGCAGGAGCCATTGTGATCACAGATCCGAAGGCTCTGTATGTACGCCTATCGATGTGTTGAAATGGAAGTCGTTGCAGGGTGGTTAGTGAATCTGTCAGTATGTGACAAATGGCATAGCAGATGAGACAAAAGTAATCAATTCAGGAGTTGACCAAAATGCTCTCAAGTTGGTGAGAATATTACTTGACCCCAATGCACAACAAGGCCAAATTCAAAAAATATGGCAAACGACTCGGATACATGACCTGACTCAAATATATGGTTCATAACATGGCGTGTTAAAAATCTAGTAGTACTTTCCTACTAGATTTACATGCAACCTTTGGCATCTTTACTTCTTGATGGGTTCAAACCTTTCCGAGGATTTTGTGCCTTGCTCACCTGGAAAAAGAATAAATTTCAAGGCCAGTCAACTAATCAACGTGAAAAATTCTAAAGTACATGCAACATGTGTCACTGCCATTTAGTAGGTAAGTATAGACCGAACTGCACCTTGAACCAAGCAAATTTCTTTGTTGAATAAACAAAGGCCCCGCTCTTTTGGGCCGGCTTTTTAGCTGTGGCTGATAGATCTGATGAATAGTATAGATAGTATAGGCTGATAGAAGCCAAAGCCAAAAGCCGGTTGAAAAACCGAAAAGAATAGAGCCAAAATCAAGCTAAACAAGCATGCACGAGAGCTTGTCATGTGATGTTCTTTAGAAAGAGATGAAGAGGTATCATGGAAAGCTTGTTCTGTCCTAAGATCTAGAAAACAACTAGAATTTCATATGATATCGTATATTGGCTAGATGACAAAAGCAATTAAGGAAACAAACTTTCGCAAGGGTAGAGTCAGTGGCAGCTCACTGGAATGAAGAACCATAATATACAAAGCTACATGGATGTCTCGCGATTAAGATAAGCTAAGTGTGCTTACCGCATTGAACAACCTGACAACTGAAGCACCAGCAGCCGGACAATTCATGAAAATATATTGGAGGGAAAGGGATGGAATTAGTGAACAATGATTATGGTGAAGTTTGAAATTAACATATGCAAAATGACGTAGCGCAAAACAGAACATTACCCCCTTGGGTTGCAACCTTGATGAGCTTCTTCTCTTTGTTGTCTAAATGTGGACGAGCTGTCAGTGACTGTGTCACGTTGACCCTCTACATCAGGACCCTCTACGTGGTAACGGAAGAAGGCAGCAGCGCACCGGCACGGCGTCGGAGTCACACGCTCCTTGCTCCTCAAACTGCCTCAGTTCGGAGCACATCACAACAGAGCTGGACTGCCGAGCCGACGGCTTCGATCCGCCTGCGCCGCCGACCACCATGTCCCCCCGATCTCCCCTCCTCCTCCTCCTCCTCTTTGTCCTCCTCCTCGCCGCCCCCTTCCTCCTCGCCTCCGACGACGACGACCTCGAGTACCTCATCGACAACGCCGACGACATCCCCGCCAACGACCCCGACGGATGGCTCCAGGAGGGCTCTCCTGACGACGACGACGACCTCTTCGACGACCCAGACCACCACCACCACCACCAACTAATCGATGACACCCACGTCGTCCTCCTCACCGCCGCCAACTTCTCCCACTTCCTCGCCACCCGCCGCCACGTCATGGTTGAGTTCTACGCCCCCTGGTGCGGCCACTGCCAGGCTCTCGCCCCGGACTACGCAGCCGCCGCCTCCCAGCTCGCCCTCCAACCCCAGGACGTCGCCCTCGCCAAGGTCGACGCCACCGAGGACACAGATCTCGCCCAAAAGTACGACGTCCAGGGATTCCCCACCATCCTCTTCTTCATCGACGGCGTCCCCAAGGACTACACCGGCGAGAGAACCAAGTAGACCACTCTTCTCTGCTCTTTCCGTCATCTTATTCTGAATTCTCCAGATCCCATTTCCATACCAATTTCCTTTTATTTACTCTACTCTGAATTCCTTTCCTTTTTCTCCAGGGAGGCCATAGTCGCGTGGATCAACAAGAAGCTGGGGCCCGGGGTGCACAACATCACTGCCGTCGACGAGGCCGAGAAGATTCTCGCGGGGGAGGACAAGGCCGTTCTTGCTTTCGTCGACGTCCTATCGGTAGGTGCCGTGCTACCTCGATGCACACACTCTTACGAACCCAAATGCTGCTGTGTTCTGCAACCAAACGCACTGTTTCCCGTTCCAAATCCCTACACGTTGAGCTGCAATCAAAAACCTTATACCACACTTCTTCAAATGCTTTTCAAGCCCAAAACACGCGGCAGCTATTTTTTTCTCAGCGCCAAGGACCACGCCCTGTTTCGATGTTAGAACTTGCATGTTTTGTTTCGATGTATTGAGAACAAATCTTAATGGTCGAATGTGAGTTGAAAGAACAAAAAGGACTTATGGTTGAAGATGCACTTGTATGTTTAGCTCTAGGAGACTATGTTAATTGTGCTGTCTTCTCTCCAAATGCTATAGGGTGCTCACAGTAATGAGCTTGCTGCTGCTTCAAGGCTGGAAGATACTGTCAACTTTTACCAGACTTCCAATCCTGATGTAGCTAAGCTTTTCCACATTGACCCGTCGGCAAAGCGCCCGTCCTTAGTCTTTCTGAAGAAAGAGGAGGAGAAGTTGACCTTCTATGGTATCTTCGTCTCTAAGTTGCCATAGCTTTCAGCAGCAGCTTTTTCTTTCCATTTCTATGCAGGGATTGACTGTTGGATTGGATATAACGGATTGTGTATCATGCAGATGGTGAGTTCAGAGCATCTGCCATTGCGGATTTTGTATCCGCAAGCAAGCTTCCATTGGTCATCACCCTTACACAGGAAACTGCCCCTTCCATTTTTGATAATCCAATCAAGAACCAGGTATGTCGTGTTTTTTTTTTCCATGGGATCTCTTCTCTACATTTTCTCACATTGTTAGCCCATGTGTTCTTCCTTTACTGATCTGCTGTGTTCTATTTTGAAAATCAGATTTTACTATTTGCTGTTGCAAACGAGTCTTCAAAATTCCTGTCCATCTTTAAGGAAGCAGCAAAATCATTCAAGGGAAAGGTAATTCTTTCTGTTGATCCGTTTAATGTTTGATGAACTTCTTTCTTTTCTTATTCCATGAACTCAAATTTTTTATCCAACTCATTAGTCGTTTTCCTTGTAATTTTTGTGTTTCTTGCTGTGTTTGTGTGTCTTACTAAGCACTGATGAGGCGTGTGACTCCATTGCAGCTTTTATTTGTCTTTGTGGAGCGAGACAATGAGGAAGTTGGTGAACCGGTTGCCAACTACTTTGGTATAACCGGACAAGAGACCACAGTAATGCCTTGTGTTTTTCGTCATGTTTGTTTGCCCATTGGTTTCTTGCATAGCAATCGAATGCCGCAATTTGACTTCGATTTAGTGTGGTTGTGTTTATTTATTTTGTACATTCCAATTCTATGACTTTGCAGGTTCTTGCTTACACTGGGAATGAAGATGCTAGGAAATTTTTCCTTGACGGTGCAATTACACTGGACAAGATTAAGGTAATTGCTGAAATGTGCCCAGACATTCTGTACCTTATTAGAAGTAAAAAAAAAATCAAAGGAGTGTGGTCAACAGTCACAAGAGAATGTTCGCTATGCTACTAATTTTCAAGCTGACTCGCATGTTCTGCTAATCATTATTTGATCTAGTTTGTACTTTTCAACCATTGTGTTCTTCTGCTACTAGTGTATTATATGTAGCTTGAAAAGCTTGCATGTCTTTGTGCATTTTCTCATAAACTAATTGTAGTGTGCATCTTTTCGCAAGATTAGCACTTCGCTGTAGAAGATATTTCTTAAAACCAGTATACCGATTTCTTTTTTGTCATTATTGATCGGGAGTTCTGCTAGTGCTAGGGAAGACTGGAGGAGGGAGTCAGCGATCATTATTCAAGGAAATTTAATGTTTTCTTGGTCCTTTTTTTAATACGCAGAAATTTGCTGAAGATTTCTTGGAGGACAAGCTCACACCATTCTACAAGTCTGAACCTATACCTGAATCTGTGAGTCTCGAGAATTATCTGATGTCTGCTTTCTTCAGTCAGTATACTATAATGGGACATTCTTTGCGTTCCCATGCAGAATGATGGGGCTGTCAAAATTGTTGTTGGCAAGAATCTAGATCAAATAGTTTTGGATGAATCAAAAGATGTCCTTCTGGAGGTATGTTCTTGCCAGATGTTTGAGAAAATAAAACTATTTTTGTTGTCTGTAACGCCATATCATTTTGGATGCAGATATATGCACCATGGTGTGGGCATTGTCAGGCAGTAGAGCCTACCTACAACAAGCTAGCCAAGCACCTCCATGGCATCGATTCCCTTGTAATAGCCAAAATGGATGGCACTGCCAATGAGCATCCACGTGCCAAGGTCTGTATCACTGCCTGTTGGTTTTGGCAGTTTCCCTTTAGTTTTCTTCAAACTGGTTATTGCTCCGTACCAAACTTGGGAGGCACTGCAATGTCTGAGTTTTATCGTGCTATTCTATCAGCAATCACAAAAACTGTGCATGTGCTACACGAAACATTGCTAGCTGTGAAACATAGGAAAGTTATGTTTACCCTTTTTCTTTGCTCAAAATTGCACTTGTTTATAATGCACAAAAATGTACAGATCCATTCTTCGTCTGCTGCTATATACATAACAAAGTACATTTACTTCCCATCTATGTATTCATGCGTTACAGTGTCATGGTACAATACTCGAAATAGTGCTACAGTATATTGATGCTTGTGCCCATTGATTTCTAATCCAATGCTGGCCCTGTGAATTATGACTTGTAACACATAGGATCCGTTTCCCTTCCATACATGCTGAAGCTTTAAGGCTGGCTCTCATTGTAGCCATAATTTGCAATGTTTTCCTTTGATTATCTTTCTTAATTTTCAATGCATGGAATGTACATGCCCGATTTTTTTAATTTACTATTGTGTAGACTTTCCAGAATATGGAATTGACACTTGCTTCCTGTTGCAGCCTGATGGATTCCCCACGATCCTCTTTTATCCAGCAGGGAAGAAAAGCTTTGAGCCTGTAAGTGCTTAAATCTGCTGTTTCACTTCTTGTTGAGCAATGTATATGGTACTGTATTTCGTATTTCAGTATGTAGTAATCACATTATTCTCACCTCACCTTAGAAGGTTTCTCAGCAGTGCTACTGCTATCTTTTATGCTTCGTTGGAACTGTCTCTGGAATTCCTTAAACTCAGCTAAAACTGAAATATCTGTCTGGTCTAATATAAAGCTGGTTGGGGTATAGACAGGTGTGTGTGATGCACAGTTTAGAACTGGAGATCTGTCCTTGGCTCCTCGCTAAAAAGATGCCGCGTTTATACCCCTGCAGATTTGTAATCATTGGAATATGTGCCATTGTAGAGGTTTACCATTAGTCACGCCCTGCAATCTCTCACCAAATACACCTCTCTATTTGGTGAGGTGAGGTATGGCAGATCCAGTAGACAACCAGCGTAAGCTCACACGTGGAGCTGGAAATGGGCACAAGAGCACCACGGGGCAGGCTCCTTCAAAGAGTTTAAGCGCTTCTCTGATAAGCTTACTTTACAGGGTTTTGAGAGAAGCTCAGCTCTCCTGAACAGGGCCTTAATCAACTGGGCAACCAGAGAGAGATTTGGTGTTGCGTTGCATCTCCTAAGATATAATCGTTTACTAATTCAACCTGTTTATTTGTTTTGGCTGAACTTTGCAGATTACTTTTGAGGGGGACCGGACGGTGGTCGAGATGTACAAGTTCATCAAGAAGCATGCTAGCATCCCCTTCAAGTTGAAGCGCCCAGATTCGTCAGTAACAAAAACCCAGAGCGCTCAGGGCTCGGAGGGCGAAAAGAGCTCCTCCGGTGCAAACCTGAAGGACGAATTGTAGGGCATTACACCATTGAACGACTCAATGCTGGCGGCTAGTTCCTCAGCTGCAGCATTGGTTAGCTCTAGCTAGTTCTTTTTCCGGAGGAAGCATCATGAGGTAACAAAAGGGAATAGGCGGTTAAGTAGAGCGAGCGGTCAGCTTGAGGAGTTGGATGTGTATGTTGGGATTAGAACTGATCGAATCGAATAAAAAGCAATCCTTTGCTGTTGCTGTGCTTGCTTCATTTGATACAACAATGAGGTCCCAGAAAACAAGGGCGAGCCTTAGACCAAACCAGCAAGCTGGACTGGAGTCGAGGACTGAACTGAAGATGATGGCGGAGGCAGAGCGCTCTCAAGGTCTGCCGGCGGGGGCGCGGAGGAGCCGCCGCGTGCTGCTGCTGCTGCTTGTTCAGGTGATGCCCATCTCATGATCTGGAGGAGGACGGCGTTGGCGCAGATGGCCACGCCGAACCCGGCAAAGGTGGACAGGATGATGGCGATCACCGCCTGCATCCTTACCTGCATATATGCCATGCACGGTTCACTGTCGATTAGTACTTGACTAGGATATATATATATATATATATATATATATATATATATATATATATTATATTAGTTCTTACATATCTGTAGAAGAGGTGGGTGAAGAGCACGATGAAGAGAAACTGAACCGCCGAGTAGATCCACACGTATCTCCTCGACACTGCACAGCAAGCAGTGCATAAAGTTGCTGATTCCGCTACCAGTTATGATCGTTCTACGTACGTACCCATCTTTGTGGCGGTGAGGGAGGAGAAGAGGCCGAGGACGCATGCGAAGGGCAAGGAGATGGCCAGAGCCGCCGTGCCGTGATCGCCAACCAGCAGCTGTTCCAGGAAGCAGAAGTAGGCGAGCATGCTGATGATCACTAGGATGGGCGTGCCGTGCCGGTGCCACGCTCCGAATCGGCCACCGGCTGCAGTCAGATTATTCTGACCAGCAGGGGCAGAGGCAGAGGCAGCGGCCGCCGCCGCCGCCGCCGCCGCGCTGTGGATGCGCCGCAGCGTGACGGGGAGGTTGAGCACCTCCTTGTTGCAGACGTCGCAGTTGCCGTTGCCCTTGATGCTGAACCACTTGATGGCGCAGTCCCCGTGCGCCAGCGCGAGCTCACCCTTGCACCAGCACTCCAGCTTCAGCGTGCCGCTCCCCTCCGACAGCGCCACCATGCAGATCCGGCACACCGCCTCCTCTTCCGCGATGTCCTCTGCACCTGCAACGCGTACACGCACGCACGGATCAATCAGCCAGTCTTTGATGAGTTTCTCCACCTGCTTGCCGAATACTGACGAGTTTCTCCACCTGCTTCTTCTGATTCTCTGGCGACTGCTGCTGCTGCATCTACCTCTGTTGGCGGCGCGGAAGGTGGTGTTAGCAACGACACTCGGAACACTCCACCGTTAGCATTTGCGGAGCTCGAGTCCGCCACTCTCTTGAAGCCTTTCGAGTTGAATCTCCTGATGCTCATGGGCAAAGACTGCGAACGGCAAACATGGTTCTTCTTCTTCTTCGTCGTTGTAAATGCATAGCAACAACGATTAATTAGAAAACATACATGTACGCGAATCTCTCGCGCGTTGTCATTCATTGAAGATTGATCGGTGCTTCTACTTACTGCTGCACAGGAGTTACTTGCGGCATCGGCATCGGCAGCAGCAAGTTCATCAAGCTGATGCACTGAATTAGAGCTGGACGACAGCGATGAGGGCGCCCTTGCAATTCTGAAGCTGAATAACTTGGAGAAGGACAGCGATCGAACGTCCTGGTCGGCTTGAGCACTTGCTGGCAACAAGCTGCACTTCACTGGGATTAATGGCTTGGTCGACGACGAGCTATGTGGCTTCGGGACAGCAGAGCTTGCCGTGTTATCGCTATTTCTAGCATCAGCTGGCAAATCTCTAGAACAAGAGGAGGAGGAGGAGGAGGAACAAGCAGCAGGCTCTTGGTCCTGTGCAGATATGGAAAGCAGCGGCCAATCCCCGTGGTGATAAAACGCAAGCTCTTCTTCTTCTTCTTCTTCCATCTGCATGCGGCCAGTTTATTAAAACAAGAGGCAAAATTAATAAAGCAGTTAGCAACCTAACCTGCTGTTTGTGCTGAGCCATGGCAACCAACACCTCCAGAGCACTCGGAGTCGGAGGTTGAACTGAAGCAGCCAAACTTGAAGACCACACAGATTAACAACCTAGCTAGAGAGATGAGTCTGAGGATGCTGCTGCATCTGCTTCTCTCCTTTTTCTTTTTTCGAAGATGGCTGGATCATTCATTATAACGTGTCATGTATTGCTAGAGCACTTAATTAATCGGACAGTGACGTAGCAAACGATTGATTGGTAAATGGATTGGAAGGCAGGGTGAGTGGGAACGGGAGAAAGAAGCAGCAGCTACCTAAGATTCTTTTCGAAGGTTCTCGCCAGCGCTGCGCTTGTTTAAAAAGATTATTATGATAAATCGTTTTGAAATATTTATTTAAAAAATTATAAATTATAAGTTACAACACTCGAAAGAAGTAGGCTAAACCAAGCTACCAGATTGGTGGGTGGGAAAAGCTTGTGACTTAATCGAGAGATTGTTGTCTAGTGAGTGATACAGTGACTAGCTAGCTAACTGCAACCACCGTCACAGTACCAGTACGTACTACTCCCTCCGTCCGACCCCTCACCCGCTAGAGCTTTTTTTCTTTGCACAAATTAAAGCTTATAGTCTAATTAAGAGATTAATTGCAAGTGAATTATTTGCTTCATTTCTATCCAGTGGTGAAACTACCGTAGGGGCAAACCGAGACTCCCGACGGAAGACCCCCCTCTCCGGGGCCAGCCCGTCGGCGCCCCTGACCAAGCACGCGGGCGTGATGGCGAGAGGGTTGTGACACGTTGGGGCGATGGCGAGGAGGCTGCGATGCGAGGTGGTGATGGCGAGGTTGCGATGCGTGCAGCGCGGCGCCGATCGCGAGGTTTGCGGCGGTGTGGCGAGGCGGCGGCGATAAGGGGCTGCGGCGTGCGGGGCGATGGTAAGGGGGCTGCGGTGCACAGGGGCTACGGCGAGGGGGCTGCGGCGCGCGGGGGTGACGACGAGGGGGTTGCGGCACGAGGCGGTGATGGCAAGGGGGCACGACGCATGTGAGCCACTAAGTTCGCCCCGAGTTTATATAATTCCTGATTCTGCCACTGTTCCTATCTATCTACTCTCTTCGGTAACAAAAGAAAGTTGTCTTAGAATATGTATAGTTAAATCATACCAATTTTGATCAAAGATATCTAAAGTATATAGTTTGGATATACCAAAATGGTATAGATAAATTTGTCACGAAGAATACTTCCACAACGTTGTACTTTTATAATTTTTTTAGAAAATTGATAATAAAGTTTAGTGGTCGACATCTTGTTGACTAGAAAAGTAAAATGATTTCTTGGGTGACCGGAGGGAGCATATGGCTATATATGGTCCTCAGAGACGACACGTACCACTCGATTGTATGCACAAATGTGGGTGGCCTGCCTGCAAACAGAGGTCGATTTGTAACGAACGGTGCACGGAGAATCAATTAATTCTTAGATACATACATGCATACGACGGATAATAATTCAGATGTGCATAAGAAATATGGGTCTGTCCATATATTATTTCACTATTTTTTAGTGAAAATTAGTCAACTTCTTAGATAGTTAGATACTGATCCAACATCCTATATCCACCCATCTAAATCCTATTTAACCAACCCTAACCTTTAACCCCTCTCTCCTAGGCTTCCAGCCGCCGCTGCCCAATCAACCTCGACGTGTCGCCACCGAGCACCTCCTCCACCGCTACCGCTACATCTTCCGCCTCGCCTCGGGCGCCAGCGAGCCCTACCGCCTATCGCATCCCTCTGCCCCGTCCTCCCCTCCTCTTGAATCATCCTCCCCCGTCGCTGTCATCTTCCCTGTCACCCTACCGATTTCCAGCGCCCCCGTCCTGCCATTCTTCCTAATAGCCAATCCGGTCCTCGCCCCCGCCGCCAACCCTGTCCACCGCCCTCCTCCTCAGTTGCGGCCGAGGAGGCACCACCACCGCCTCGTCGCCCTGCTACCTCCACCTCCCACTGCCGGTCCGCCGCTGTCCTAGCCTCTCTCTAAGCTTGTTGGGACTTGGGTGAACCCGAGCCCTAATCCCACAGTAGCTGGCGGCGAAGAAGGTGGCAGCCGGTGGAGAAGACACGCACGAATCTACCTGCATATCTAGAGATGAGAAATCTGACTAATTTCTCCTAAAAAATCATACGAATATTGTGTAGCACCTCCGAAGAAATATATATGTGAATAGGAGGCATAAAGTGACTAACAATGGATGGATGAATAATCAGAACATGCAGTGCCGAAAATGTTGGAAATAACTATGTCGCATCGCTACCATACATTGACATGGATCGGCTGACAAACGCAATGCGTTCCGATTGCCAATGTCTTGCCTCCAAACCGGCAAAACCCAACCCAAAGTTGCACGTATTACTCCACAGTGGATCGCCTCCAAACCGACAAGCATGCATGCATGCATTGAGAAGCATCTTCCTTGCTTGACTTCCTTTTCTGAAGTGCACAACTTCATTTTGATGTATGCTTTACGCCAAAATTCAATCAATGGAACATAACACACTGACAAAGCACGGGACATGCATCCATCTAGGAACAGGATTAATTAATTTCAAGCCTATCGTCCCCTTAGCCTTCCTCCGCTACCCTGCCTGCTGGGACATGCACCCATCTAGGAACAGGATTAATTAACTTCAAGCATGTTCAGGAAGACTATCTTTCAACAGTTTTACTATTGCACAGTTGATTAAAATTTTTTTACCTCTCAGTCACCTAAAGTTACATAAAAAAAGGGCGGTTGAAAGATGCTCATCCAATAGATAAAAAAGTGGCTGTGAGTGAAGGAAAAAACCAGTCGCTTGTGCAATAGACAGTCTCATCTTACAAAGCATCTGATTTTTTTTTCTGAAACAAGCACTTAGTCAGTGTGCCATATTGGATCATGTGCCCAGAAATCACGAAATGAGAAGCCAAGGAACAACAAAGATGAGCGGTGACAGCCTTCGAAAGTGCTGTTTACTACACATTTTATTGTGACAGATTTCTTCGGTAGCATATCTTCTTACAGAGACTACATATACAAATAAAACACTAGCTGTCAAGCAAAATGCACCGGGTATTAGATCTTTGATGTCGCGTCTTTGATCTCCTCCAAGGTGATAACCTGCAATAAGTATACGCGCATACATATAAAAAAAGAGCATTCTTTTGAGGGATCTGTATTAAAAAATAACGTTGCTGCAGAGACAAAGGAGAGCTAGACAGTATTTCTGAATGACTGCTGTGTCGTAATGCAGGAAACAATTAGAAAAACCGACATGCCTGGTCCTTTCCAGCAAAATCATTGTCTGGAGTAAGAAAAAGCATGCAATGGCATTCCTTCCTGCAAAAGTAGATCACTCATTTGAAGAACAGATGCTTCTAACAGTTCATGATCTCACTTTATATTCCTTTCCAGAAAAAAAGGAAATAGAAATTACGTTCCACAGTTGTTTACCACACAAGAGTGTTCAATATATGCTACATCACAAGAGGTACGGCAGGTTGATTTCGGCTCTCTTAGAAACACATATGCCTCCACAATTAATAATATGGAAGCGAAACAGAGACAAAAAAAGATGACCATCCAACATTGCAAATGAAAAAGAACCTCACCATGTTTTGCAATAGAAAAGCAGAACACTGCATCTTAACTTTAAACAGCAAATAGCATCTCAACATTTTTTATGCACTACCATAAAAGATAGTCAAAATAAGACTATATAAACAACCGCACCTCTCACGCATGGGTACGCATGGGCAGTTCCAAAATCCTTGTGCTACCTCAGCAGCTTTGTCATCATAATGCCTAATTAAATTTAGATCATGAAGGGAGGAAAAATAAGTGCCTATCATAAGCAAACGGAAGAGGAATTGAAAAACAAACGTAAAAAAATTACCTACAAGGGCATAGAGGAGCTCCAAGTTGATCCTTGTGATCAGCAAGTCCCTGCAAACAATTTTTAGTTTCCATTCATCATCAAGAGGACAGCACGTTTGGTTTCTATTCATCACCAAGAAGACACAGCAGGCAATCCCCAATTTGTACTTTATCATCAAGAAGGGGCTGCAACATTCCACATTTTATACTTACAATCAAGAAGAAGATGATTCCTCTCCTCTGAGAAAACCAGAGTAGAGGAGTTGCACCCAGCAAATTTGTGTAGTACGTTTAAGTTTTACCTGTTGGTGTCATGGAATGACTGAGTGTTTACAAGAGCTAGCTTGAGGCAAGATTGTTGATCGCAGTAGTCTATGATTGGTCCCTTAATATCTTTTGCTTTGGTCTCTTATGTACCCATGTACTTTATATATAGGCCTGCTGGCCTACAATATTAATGCAGCACTTGTTTCCCTCAATTGGTACTAGAGCTGAGATCCTAAACCCTAACCATAACCCTCTAGGTATCCACCAATCGACTGCCCGCTAGAGGGTTCGCTGACAAGAAAAGCCTACTTAGCGCTGATGTTTCATGGTAACTTTCCAGGTCAACAGCCCAAAAACACAACTGCTTATTCTTGTTATAAGCACACAGTATCCATTTTGCAATAGTGCAATATATTAGCAAATCATTGTCACTCCCATAAAAGGCACTGCAACCACAAAAAATCTGTACCAATGCAACACGATGGTTCAAGATTTGTCATGACGTCGATCCGTATAGTAGATACGTGAAATCAATAACAATAATTCAACACAAATATTCTTTTTTTGATGTCGCCCTCAGGAGATCAGAAGAAAACCTCTCATGGGAGCAGCGGATCTGTGGTGGCTAGCATTAAGAGTTTTTTGGATCTAGACCCTGATACCACGTTAGGAAAATATGGAGTTAACAGTTGTATTGACGTAGCCGAATATATAGAGTGCATGAGGAGTTGAGGACTCCTGGTCCAGATCGAAACCAATATGGTAGTAAACCTAAACTGATACAAGCTCATACTGGGGGGGGGGGGGGGTTCGAGTGTGAGCCAGGCCCATCTAATGATGTGACCGGATCAGTGATTAGCATGTATTAATACCTTGCAGCATGGATTTTATTAAGGTGTAATACGTGTGTACTAAAGTGGAACAGAAACTATCAGTAAGATATTTTTTTACTTGATCACTCATCCACTTTAAGTCAGTATGGTGGCCTCATGCAACCAAGCAAACAACTTCTACTTGAGTCACCTTAGCCCGGCACGACAAAACGAGCCCCTATCATTGAGCCAGACAGGACCAATGCAAGCAACCAACCACCATCTATGTGTCACAATAGTTTGTACCTTGAAGACCCCTTCCATGGAGGGTCTTCCTAGCTGACGAAAGTTAAGGGGCACATTGACAGCCTCTACCCAAGGTCTGAACCTGTATAAAAATTCCCGTGCCCCTATTTCTCTCTTAATACCAATGCATCAACAGCTGATATCTACCTCCCTAGAGTGATTGAACTAACACAATTAACCTTCACAACAGCGATGAGTACTATTTGACCTTAGCTGGTGTTTAGAAGCAACTGTAGGACGTAATTTTGTTTTGGTTCGACTAAAACCAACATAATGTTCCAACAAATGCGATATCAAGCTGCAACTATAGAACATGTGAAGAGCACGTAGAGAAGAGTTTGGAGAGACTATATTCATTGCTCTTGTCTGGTCCTAGTTTTCGATTTTGTATGGTTGATTATTTTTCCTTGTGTATGCTGAGATTCGACACTGTTCATTTGGTATGCGAATCCAAGAGGCACATAGAATGTGATTCGTTCCCCTATCCTAGGAAAGGGTGGTGATGATACATGATACAGACCTTGATGACGACGGAGGTGACGGATTTGTCGGCGCAGAAGAAGGTGTTGGAGCGGCGGGCATATTGCTCGGAGAATTTGCGCATTATCTCAACCGATTTGTCGGACGCATCCATTCCTCCGGCTACGCACCCAAAGAATCCATTCAGATCGATGAGGAGGAGCAGCAGGAGGAAGAAGGATCTGATCGGATTGGGTTGGGTTGGATACCTTGAGCTCGGACGGCGCATCTGCGTCGTCTGGACATGTGCTCGGACGGACATGGGCGAAAGGGGCTCCCGATGGTGGTGGTCATCGACATCATCGCCGGCCGGCCGCTGGCCCGCCCGCCGATCTACAAGACGATTGGACCGACGGGGAAGGGAGGGGATTGGGAGGAATCGCTGTTTGAGTGAAGCTGAGGAGATAGAACTTGCTCTGCTTCTGGCCAATTCCCCACTCTCTTCTGTCTACGTGGTTGGAGGAGAGTCTCTACGGTCACACGCGCCGGCCACCTCCGCCGCACATGCTCCCTGACTGCTCGCCACATCCAATACCCCTACGAAATACCAAAATCTAAAAATAACAAATAAAATCACAATAGTACTGTATATTTTCTGCGTATGTAAAAATATATATGATCTCTTTTTTTTTTGCAAGGATATACACAAAGATATGACTCTATACAGCCTACCAGGGCGCGGGGCCTTTGCGTGCCAAGGCGCTCGACGAGTTGATGGCTGTTGGAGGGGGATGTCTAGACTTAGCGCAGATGATCTTTAGTGATAAGGCATCATGAGTCTTATAGGGCACCCTAGCATAGGTGCGCAGGCGTGCCTGCATGATTATCTATCATTTACATGATTTATCTCCTGTATAATATATGCGTGTATTGGCGTTCCTCTGCTGAGTACTTATCTCTTTTGTATTGTTGACATCATTGGTTTTCACCACTCTGCTATCATGGCTAAGGAGTGCAACTTCCTTCACCAAGGAAGGGGAGCTGAAGAAGTCGAGATGCAGGATTTGTCGTGCGATGATCTTGACAAAAAGGCCAAGATTCCTGATGACAGTCCCAACAGTGAACAAACGCCTAAAGTCTACCACTGTAGCGTTTACCGCTCCTTCTATCATCGTCTTTCGGCAATCGTTGCGCTTTTCGACGAGTACTACCCGCTAAGCCTACGTTTTTTCTATGAGATGGAGCCACCTGCGGTTACATCGCCGGTATACGGTGAAGCAGCAGCGGAGCAGGCAAGGCTTCCGGAGAACCGCGGGGAACATGCGATAGCACACGCCAGTAGTGAATAAACGCCTTCTTTCGGCGATCGTTGCGCTTTTCGGCGAGAACTACCCGCTAAACCTGCGTTTTTTCTATGAGATGGGGCCACCCGCGGGTACATCGCCGGTATACGGTGAAGCAGCAGCGGAGCAGGCAAGGCTTCAGGAGAACCACGCGGAACAGGCGATAGCACATGCCAGCAGTGAACAAACGCCTTCTTTCGGCGATCGTTGCGCTTTTTTGGCGAGGACTACCCGCTAAGCCTGTGTTTTTTTCTATGATATGGAGCCACCCGTGGGTACATCGCCGGAATACGGTGAAGCAGCAGCAGAGCAGGCAATGCTTCCGGAGAACCACGCGGAACAGGCGATAGCACACGCCAGCAGTGAACAAACGCTTTATTTCGACGATCTTTGCGCTTTTCGGCGAGGACTACCCGCTAAGCCTGCGTTTTTTCTATGAGATGGAGCCACCCGCGGGTACATCGCCGGTATACGGTGAAGTAGCAGCGGAGTAGGCAAGGCTTCCGGAGAACCACGCGGAACAGGCGATAGCACAAGCCAGTAGTGAACAACCGCCTTCTTTCGGCGATCGTTGCGCTTTTCGACGAGGACTACCCGTTAAGCCTGCGTTTTTTCTATGAAATGGAGCCACCCGCGGGTACAACGCTGGTATACAGTGAAGCAGCAGCGGAGCAAGCAAGGCTTCCGGAGAACCACACAGAATAGGCGATGGCACACGCCAGCAGTGAAGAAACACCTTCTTTCGGCGATCGTTGCGCTTTTCGACGAGGACTACCCGCTAAGCCTGCGTTTTTTCTATGAGATGGAGCCACCCGCGGGTACATCGCCGGTATACGGTGAAGCAGTAGCAGAGCAAGCAAGACATCCGGAGAACCACGGGGAACAGGCGATAACACACGCCAGCAGCGAACAAACGCCTTCTTTCGGCGATCATTACGCTTTTCGACGAGTACTACCCGCTATGCCCGCGTTTTTTCTATGAGATGGAGCCACCGTTGCGCTTTTCAGCGGGGACTACCTGCTAAGCCTGCGTTTTTTCTACGAGGTGGAGTCACCCGCGGGTACATCGTCGGTATACGGTGAAGCGGCAGCGCGCAGCAAAGGCTTCCGAGAACCACGGGAACAGCGATAGCACGGGCGGCGAGTGAACAAACGCCTTCTTTCGGCGATCGTTGCGCTTTTCAATGGACTACTGCTAAGCTGCGTTTTTTCTACGAGTGGAGTCACCGCGGGTACATGGCCGTATACGGCGGCGGCGGCGAGAGCGAGCAAGGCTTCCGGTGAACCACGAGAACAAAGCGATAGCACGGGCGGCGGTGAACAAACGTCTTCTTTCGGCGATCGTTGCGCTTTTCAGCGGGGACTACCTGCTAAGCTGCGTTTTTCTACGAGTGGAGTAACCCGGGTACATCGCGGCATACGGTGAAGCGGCGGCGAGCGGCCAAGGCTTCCAGAGAACCACGAGGAACAGCGATAGCACGGGCGGCGGCGGAACAAACGCCTTCTTTCGGCGATCGTTGCGCTTTTCAGTGGGACTACTGCTAAGCTGCATTTTTCTACGAGGTGGAGTCACCGCGGGTACATCACCGGTATACGGTGAAGCGGCAGCGAGCGAGCAAGGCTTCCGAGAACCACGGGAACAAAGCGATAGCACGGCGGCGGTGAACAAACGCCTTCTTTCGGCGATCGTTGCGCTTTTCAGCGGGGACTACCTGCTAAGCCTGCGTTTTTCTACGAGGTGGAGTCACCCGCGGGTACATCGCCGCAGTATAAGGTGAATCGCAGCGGTGCGAGCAAGGCTTCCGAGAACAACGGGAACAGCGATAGCACGGGCCGGCAGTGAAGAAACGCCTTCTTTCGGCGATCGTTGCGCTTTTCAGCGGGGACTACCTGCTGAGCCTGCGTTTTTTCTACGAGGTGGAGTCACCCGTGGGTACATCGCCGGTATACGGTGAAGCGGCGGAGCGAGCAAGGCTTCCGGAGAACCACGGGAACAGCGATATACGGTGGCGAGCGAACAAACGCCTTCTTTCGGCGATCGTTGCGCTTTTCAGCGGGGACTATCTGCTAAGCCTGCGTTTTTTCAACGAGGTGGAGTCACCCGCGGGTACATCGTCGGTATACGGTGAAGCGGCAGCGGAGCGGGCAAGGCTTCCGGAGAACCACGGCGATAGCACCGGAAACAAACGCCTTCTTTCGGCGATCGTTGCGCTTTTCACGGGACTACCGCTAAGCTGCGTTTTCTACGAGGTGGAGTCACCCGCGGTACATGGCGGTATAAGGTGAAGCGGCAATGCGCGCAAGGCTTCCGAGAACCACGGGAACAGCGATAGCACGGGCCGGCAATGAACAAACGCCTTCTTTCGGCGATCGTTGCGCTTTTCGGCGGGGACTACCGCTAAGCCTGCGTTTTTTCTACGTGGTGGAGTCACCGCGGGTACATCGCGGTATACGGTGAAGGCGGCGGAGCGAGCAAGGCTTCCGAGAACCACGGGAACAGCGCGTAGCACGGGCGGCGCGGAACAAACGCCTTCTTTCGGCGATCGTTGCGCTTTTCGCGGGGACTATCTGCTAAGCTGCGTTTTTCTACGAGGTGGAGTCACCGCGGGTACATCGCGGTATACGGTGAAGCGGCAGTGGAGCAGGCAAGGCTTCCGGAGAACCACGCGGAACAGGCGATAGCACGGGGCGGCAGTGAACAAACGCCTTCTTTCGGCGATCGTTGCGCTTTTCAGCGGGGACTACCGCTAAGCCTGCGTTTTTTCGACGTGGTGGAGTCACCCGCGGGTACATCGCCGGTATACGGTGAAGCGGCGCGGTGCGAGCAAGGCTTCCGTGAACCACGGGAACAGCGATAGCACGGGGCGGCAATGAACAAACGCCTTCTTTCGGCGATCGTTGCGCTTTTCAGCGGGGACTACCTGCTAAGCCTGCGTTTTTTCTACGTGGTGGAGTCACCCGCGGGTACATCGCCGGTATACGGTGAAGCGCAATGAGCGAGCAAGGCTTCCGAGAACCATGGGGAACAGCGATAGCACCGTCGGCGATGAACAAACGCGTTCTTTCGGCGATCGTTGCGCTTTTCGCGGAACTACCGCTAAGCTGCGTTTTCTACGGTGGAGTCACCCGCGGGTACATCGGCGGTATACGGTGAAGCGGCAGCGGAGCAGGCAAGGCTTCCGGAGAACCACGCGGAACAGGCGATAGCACGGGGCGGCGGTGAACAAACGCCTTCTTTCGGCGATCGTTGCGCTTTTCAGCGGGGACTACCTGCTAAGCCTGCGTTTTTTCTACGAGAGGGAGTCACCCGCGGGTACATCACCGGTATACGGTGAAGCGGCAGCGGAGCAGGCAAGGCTTCCGGAGAACCACGGGAACAAAGCGATAGCATCGGGCGGCGATGAACAAACGCCTTCTTTCGCGATCGTTGCACATTTCAGCGGGGACTATCTGCTAAGCCTGCGTTTTTTCTACGAGGTAGAGTCACCCGCGGGTACATCGCCGGTATACGGTGAAGCGGCAGCGGTGCAGGCAAGGCTTCCGGAGAACCACGCGGAACAGGCAATAGCACGGGCCGGCAGTGAACAAACGCCTTCTTTCGGCGATCGTTGCGCTTTTGCTGGGACTACCTGCTAAGCCTGCGTTTTTTCTACGAGGTGGAGTCACCCGCGGGTACATCGCCGGTATACGGTGAAGCGGCAGCGGAGCAGGCAAGGCTTCCGGAGAACCACGCGGAATAGGCGATAGCACGGGGCGGCAGTGAACAAACGCCTTCTTTCGGCGATCGTTGCGCTTTTCAGCGGGGACTACCTGCTAAGCCTGCGTTTTTCTACGTGGTGGAGTCACCCGCGGGTACATCACCGGTATACGGTGAAGCGGCAGTGGAGCAGGCAAGGCTTCCGGAGAACCACGCGGAACAGGCGATAGCACGGGGCGGTAGTGAACAAACGCCTTCTTTCGGCGATCGTTGCGCTTTTCAGCGGGGACTACCTGCTAAGCCTGCGTTTTTTCTACGTGGTGGAGTCACCCGCGGGTACATCGCCGGTATACGGTGAAGCGCAGCGGTGCAGGCAAGGCTTCCGGAGAACCACGGGAAGAGAGCGATAGCACGGGCGGCGGTGAACAAACGCCTTCTTTCGGCGATCGTTGCGCTTTTCAGCGGGGACTACCGCTAAGCCTGCGTTTTCTACGTGGTGGAGTCACCCGCGGGTACATCGCCGACACGGGTGAAGCGGCGCGAGCGAGCATGGCTTCCGGAGAACCATGGGAACAGGCGATAGCACGGGCCGGCAGTGAACAAACGCCTTCTTTCGGCGATCGTTGCGCATTTCAGCGGGGACTATATGCTAAGCTGCGTTTTTTCTACGAGGTGGAGTCACCGCGGGTACATCACCAGGTATCGCGGTGAAGCGCAGCGGAGCGGTAAGGCTTCCGAGAACCACGGGAACGAGGCGATAGCACGGGCGGCGATGAACAAACGCCTTCTTTCGGCGATCGTTGCGCTTTTCAATGGGACTACCGCTAAGCTGCGTTTTCTACGAGGTGGAGTCACCCGCGGGTACATCGCCGGTATAAGGTGAAGCGGCAGCGGTGCAGGCAAGGCTTCTGGAGAACCACGGGGAACAAGCGATAGCACGGGCGGCGATGAACAAACGCCTTCTTTCGGCGATCGTTGCGCTTTTCAATGGGACTACTCGCTAAGCTGCGTTTTCTACGAGGTGGAGTCACCGCGGGTACATCGCGGTATACGGTGAAGCGGCGGCGAGCGAGCAAGGCTTCCGAGAACCACGGGAACGGCGATAGCATCGGCCGGCGAGTGAACAAACGCCTTCTTTCGGCGATCGTTGAGCTTTTCGGCGGGGACTATCTGCTAAGCCTGCGTTTTTTCTACGAGTGGAGTCACCCGCGGTACATCGCCGTATACGTTGAAGCGGCGCGGAGCGAGCAAGGCTTCCGAGAACCACGAGACAAAGCGCGATACGGGCGGCGGTGAACAAACGCCTTCTTTCGGCGATCGTTGCGCTTTTCAATGGACTACCGCTAAGCTGCGTTTTTCTACGAGTGGAGTCACCGCGGGTACACCGCCGTATCGGTGAAGCGCAGCGCGAGCAAGGCTTCCGGTGAACCACGGGAACAGCGATAGCACGCGGGCGGCGATGAACAAACGCCTTCTTTCGGCGATCGTTTCGCGGCGCTTTTCGGCGTGGAGTCACTACATCGCTGAAGCGGCAGCGAGCGAGCAAGGCTTCTACGAGATAGCACGGAGTCACCGATCGTTGCGCTTTTCGTACAAGCTGCGTATTTCTCGGTGGAGTCATCCGCGGTACATGGCGGTATACGGTGAAGCGCAGCAAAAGGCTTCCGGAGAACCACGGGCGAACAGCGATAGCACGGGCTACGGCGTTTTTGAACAAACGCCTTCTTTCGGCGATCGTTGCGCTTTTCAATGGAGGACTACCAAGCGCTAAGCTGCGCGTTTTCTACGAGGTGGAGTCACCCGCGTACATCGCCGGTATACGGTGAAGCGGCGATGGAGCGAGCAAGGCCGGAGAACCACGCGAAACAGGCGATAGCACGGGGCGGCGGTGAACAAACGCCTTCTTTCGGCGATCGTTGCGCTTTTCAGCGGGGACTACCTGCTAAGCCTGCGTTTTTCTACGAGGTGGAGTCACCCGCGGGTACATCGCCGGTATACGGTGAAGCGGCAGCGGAGCAGGCAAGGCTTCCGGAGAACCACGCGGAACAGGCGATAGCACGGGGCGGCGGTGAACAAACGCCTTCTTTCGGCGATCGTTGCGCTTTTCGGTGGAGTCACCGCGGGACTACTACTAAGCTGCGTTTTCTCCGAGGTGGAGTCACCCGGGTACATCGCGGTATACGGTGAAGCGGCGCTTTTGGCGGCGAGCGAGCAAGGCTTCCGAGAACCACGGTATACGGAAGCGCGATAGCACGGGCGGCGGGCGGCGGAAACAAACGCCTTCTTTCGCGATCGTTGCGCTTTTAGTGAGGACTACCGCTAAGCTGCGTTTTCTACGAGGTGGAGTCACCGCGGGTACATCGCGGTATACGGTGAAGCGGCAGCGGAGCAGGCAAGGCTTCCGGAGAACCACGAGGAACAGGCGATAGCACGGGGCGGCAGTGAACAAACGCCTTCTTTCGGCGATCGTTGCGCTTTTCGGCAAGGGACTACACGCTAAGCCTCGTTTTTCTAGGTGGAGTCACGCGGGTACATCACGGTATACGGTGAAGCGGCAATGAGCGAGCAAGGCTTCCGGAGAACCACGGTGGACGAGCGATAGCAGCGGGCGGCGATGAACAAACGCCTTCTTTCGGCGATCGTTGCGCTTTTTCGGCGAGGACTACCCGCTAAGCTGCGTTTTCTCTACGAGTGGAGTCACCGCGGGTACATGGCGGTATAAGGTGAAGCGGCGGCGGAGCAGGCAAGGCTTCCGGAGAACCACGCGGAACAGGCGATAGCACCGGGCGGCAGTGAACAAACGCCTTCTTTCGGCGATCGTTGCGCTTTTCAGTGGGGACTACCTGCTAAGCCTGCATTTTTCTACGTGGTGGAGTCACCCGCGGGTACATCGCCGGTACACGGTGAAGCGGCGGCGAGGCGAGCAAGGCTTCCGGAGAACCATGGGGAACAGGCGATAGCACGGGCTGGCAGTGAACAAACGCCTTCTTTCGGCGATCATTACGCTTTTCGACGAGTACTACCCGCTATGCCCGCGTTTTTTCTATGAGATGGAGCCACCGTTGCGCTTTTCAGCGGGGACTACCTGCTAAGCCTGCGTTTTTTCTACGAGGTGGAGTCACCCGCGGGTACATCGTCGGTATACGGTGAAGCGGCAGCGGTGCAGGCAAGGCTTCCGGAGAACCACGGGGAACAGGCGATAGCACGGGCCGGCAGTGAACAAACGCCTTCTTTCGGCGATCGTTGCGCTTTTCAGCGGGGACTACCTGCTAAGCCTGCGTTTTTTCTACGAGGTGGAGTCACCCGCGGGTACATGGCCGGTATACGGTGAAGCGGCAGCGGAGCAGGCAAGGCTTCCGGTGAACCACGGGAACGAGCGATAGCATCGGGGCGGCGATGAACAAGCGTCTTCTTTCGGCGATCGTTGCGCTTTTCGTGGGACTACTGCTAAGCTGCGTTTTCTCGAGTGGAGTAACCGCGGGTACATCGCCGGCATACGGTGAAGCGGCGGCGAGCGGCTAAGGCTTCGAGAACCACGAGGAACGGCGATAGCATCGGGCGGCGGTGAACAAACGCCTTCTTTCGGCGATCGTTGCGCTTTTCGTGGGACTACCGCTAAGCTGCATTTTTCTACGAGGTGGAGTCACCCGCGGGTACATCACCAGTATACGGTGAAGCGGCGGCGGAGCAGGCAAGGCTTCCGGAGAACCACGGAAACGAGCGATAGCATCGGCGGCGGTGAACAAACGCCTTCTTTCGGCGATCGTTGCGCTTTTGGCGGAACTACCGCTAAGCTGCGTTTTTCTACGAGTGGAGTCACCGCGGGTACATCGCGGTATAAGGTGAATCGGCGGCGGTGCGCGTGCAAGGCTTCCGAGAACCACGGGAACAGCGATAGCCGGGCCGGCAGTGAAGAAACGCCTTCTTTCGGCGATCGTTGCGCTTTTCAGCGGGGACTACCTGCTAAGCCTGCGTTTTTTCTACGAGGTGGAGTCACCCGTGGGTACATCGCTGGTATACGGTGAAGCGGCAGCGGAGCAGGCAAGGCTTCCGGAGAACCACGCGGAACAGGCGATAGCACGGGGCGGCAGTGAACAAACGCCTTCTTTCGGCGATCGTTGCGCTTTTCAGCGGGGACTACCTGCTAAGCTGCGTTTTCTCGAGTGGAGTCACCCGCGGGTACATCGCGGTATCACGGTGAAGCGGCAGCGAGCGAGCAAGGTTCCGGAGAACCACGGGAACGGCGATAGCACGGTCGGCGATGAACAAACGCCTTCTTTCGGCGATCGTTGCGCTTTTGAGCGGGGACTACCTGCTAAGCCTGCGTTTTTTCTACGAGGTGGAGTCACCCGCGGGTACATGGCCGGTATAAGGTGAAGCGGCAGCGGTGCAGGCAATGCTTCCGAGAACCACGGGGAACAGGCGATAGCACGGCGGCAATGAACAAACGCCTTCTTTCGGCGATCGTTGCGCTTTTCGTGGGGACTACTGCTAAGCTGCGTTTTTCTACGAGGTGGAGTAACCCGGGTACATCGCCGCGGCATACGGTGAAGCGGCGGCGCGCGAGCTAAGGCTTCCAGAGAACCACGAGGAACGGCGATATACGCACGGCGGCGATGAACAAACGCCTTCTTTCGCGATCGTTGCGCTTTTCAATGGACTACCGCTAAGCTGCATTTTTTCTACGAGGTGGAGTCACCGCGGGTACATCACCAGATACGGTGAAGCGCGTGAGCGAGCAAGGCTTCCGGAGAACCACGGGAACAGCGAGCGATAGCATCGGGCGGCGATGAACAAACGCCTTCTTTCGGCGATCGTTGCGCTTTTCGGCGGAACTACCGCTAAGCTGCGTTTTTCTACGAGTGGAGTCACCGCGGGTACATCGCGGTATAAGGTGAATCGGCGGCGGTGCGAGCAAGGCTTCCGAGAACCACGAGGCAAAGCGATAGCACGCGGGCGGCAGTGAAGAAACGCCTTCTTTCGGCGATCGTTGCGCTTTTCAGCGGGGACTACCTGCTAAGCCTGCGTTTTTTCTACGAGGTGGAGTCACCCGTGGGTACATCGCTGGTATACGGTGAAGCGGCAGCGGAGCAGGCAAGGCTTCCGAGAACCACGGGAACGAGCGATAGCGCGGGCGGCAGTGAACAAACGCCTTCTTTCGGCGATCGTTGCGCTTTTCAGCGGGGACTACCTGCTAAGCCTGCGTTTTTTCTACGTGGTGGAGTCACCCGCGGGTACATCGCCGTTATACGGTGAAGCGGCAGCGGAGCAGGCAAGGCTTCCGGAGAACCACGCGGAACAGGCGATAGCACGGGGCGGCAGTGAACAAACGCCTTCTTTCGGCGATCGTTGCGCTTTTCAGCGGGGACTACCTGCTAAGCCTGCGTTTTTTCTACGAGGTGGAGTCACCCGCGGGTACATGGCCGGTATAAGGTGAAGCGGCAGCGGTGCAGGCAAGGCTTCCGGAGAACCACGGGGAACAGGCGATAGCACGGGCCGGCAGTGAACAAACGCCTTCTTTCGGCGATCGTTGCGCTTTTCAGCGGGGACTACTGCTAAGCCTGCGTTTTTCTACGGGTGGAGTCACCGCGGGTACATCGCGGTATCGGGTGAAGCGGCGGCGGAGCGAGCAAAACTTCCGGAGAACCACGAGAACAGGCGATAGCGGGCGGCGATGAACAAACACCTTCTTTCGGCGATCGTTGCGCTTTTCAGCGGGGACTACCTGCTAAGCCTGCGTTTTTTCTACGAGGTGGAGTCACCGCGGGTACATCGCCGGTATACGGTGAAGCGGCGGCGAGCGAGCAAGGCTTCCGGAGAACCACGAGAAACAGCGATAGCACGGGCGGCGCGTGAACAAACGCCTTCTTTCGGCGATCGTTGCGCTTTTCAGTGAGGACTACCGCTAAGCTGCATTTTCTACGGTGGAGTCACCCGCGGTACATCACTGTATACGGTGAAGCGGCAGCGAGCGAGCAAGGCTTCCGAGAACCACGGGAACGAGCGATAGCGGGCGCAGTGAACAAACGCCTTCTTTCGGCGATCGTTGCGCTTTTCAGTGGGAACTACCGCTAAGCTGCGTTTTTCTACGGTGGAGTCACCGCGGGTACATCGCGGTATAAGGTGAATCGGCGGCGGTGCGAGCAAGGCTTCCGAGAACCACGAGAACGAGCGATAGCACGGGCGCGATGAAAGCGCCTTCTTTCGGCGATCGTTGCGCTTTTCGGCGGGGACTACGCTAAGCTGCGTTTTTCTACGAGTGGAGTCACCGTGGGTACATCGCTGGTATACGGTGAAGCGGCGGCGGAGCGAGCAAGGCTTCCGAGAACCACGGGAGCGAGCGATAGCACGGGCGGCGATGAACAAACGCCTTCTTTGGCGATCGTTGCGCTTTCGGCGGGGACTATCTGCTAAGCTGCGTTTTTTCTACGGTGGAGTCACCCGCGGGTACATCGCCGTATCACGGTGAAGCGGCAGCGAGCGAGCAAGGCTTCAGGAGAACCACGGGAGCGGCGATAGCACGGTCGGCGATGAACAAACGCCTTCTTTCGGCGATCGTTGCGCTTTTCAGCGGGGACTACCGCTAAGCTGCGTTTTCTACGAGTGGAGTCACCGCGGGTACATGGCGGTATAAGGTGAAGCGGCGGCGGTGCGAGCAAGGCTTCCGAGAACCACGGGAGCGGCGATAGCCGCGGGCTGCGATGAACAAGCGCCTTCTTTGGCGATCGTTGCGCTTTTGCGAGGACTACTGCTAAGCTGCGTTTTCTCGAGTGGAGTAACCGCGGGTACATCGCGGCATACGGTGAAGCGGCGGCGAGCGGCTAAAACTTCGAGAGAACCACGAGGAGCGAGGCGATAGCACGGGCGGCGGTGAACAAACGCCTTCTTTCGGCGATCGTTGCGCTTTTGGCGGGGACTACCGCTAAGCTGCATTTTCTACGAGTGGAGTCACCGCGGGTACATCACACATATCTGGTGAAGCGGCGGCGGAGCGAGCAAATTCCAGAGAACCACGAGAACCACGATAGCAGGCGGCGGTGAACAACGCCTTCTTTCGGCGATCGTTGCGGCGGTGAACAAAGCGCCTTCTTCGGCGAGTCGTTGCGGGTACATCACGTATACGGTGAAGCGGCGCGAGCGAGCAAGGCTTCCGGAGAACCACGCTAAGAACAAGCGCCTTCTTTCGCGATCGTTTTTTCGGCTACCGCTAAGCTGGAGTCACCGCGGGTACATCGCGGTATAAGGTGAATCGGCGGCGGTGCGAGCAAGGCTTCCGAGAACCACGAGAGCGAGCGATAGCGCGGGCGGCGGTGAACAAGCGCCTTCTTTCCGCGATCGTTGCGCTTTTCAGCGGGGACTACCTGCTAAGCTGCGTTTTCTACGAGTGGAGTCACCGGGTACATCGCTGGTATCACGGTGAAGCGGCGTGAGCGAGCAAGGCTTCCGGAGAACCACGAAACGCGGCGATAGCGCGGGCGGCGATGAACAAGCGCCTTCTTTCGCGATCGTTGCGCTTTTGGCGGGGACTATCTGCTAAGCTGCGTTTTTCTACGAGTGGAGTCACCGCGGGTACATCGCGGTATCGGTGAAGCGGCAGCGGGTAGGCAAGGCTTCCGAGAACCACGAGAGCGAGCGATAGCACGGTCGGCGATGAACAAGCGCCTTCTTTCGGCGATCGTTGCGCTTTTGGTGGGACTACTGCTAAGCTGCGTTTTTCTACGGTGGAGTCACCGCGGGTACATGGCGGTATAAGGTGAAGCGGCAGCGGTGCGAGCAAAACTTCCGAGAACCACGGGAGCGGCGATAGCGCGGCTCTGCGATGAACAAACGCCTTCTTTCGGCGATCGTTGCGCTTTCGGCGGGGACTACACGCTAAGCTGCGTTTTCTACGGTGGAGTCACCGCGGGTACATCGCGGTATCACGGTGAAGCGGCGTGAGCGAGCAAAACTTCAGGAGAACCACGAGAGCGGCGATAGCGCGGGCGGCGATGAACAAGCGCCTTCTTTGGCGATCGTTGCGCTTTTAGCGGGGACTATCTGCTAAGCTGCGTTTTTCTACGAGTGGAGTCACCGCGGGTACATCGTCGGTATACGGTGAAGCGGCGGCGGCGAGCAAAACTTCCGAGAACCACGAGAGCGAGCGATATACGGGCGGCGATGAACAAGCGCCTTCTTTGGCGATCGTTGCGCTTTTGGGGGACTACCTACTAAGCTGCATTTTTCTACGGTGGAGTCACCGCGGGTACATCACTGTATACGGTGAAGCGGCGGCGAGCGAGCAAAACCAGGAGAACCACGGGAACAGGCGATAGCACGGGCGGCGATGAACAAGCGCCTTCTTTCGGCGATCGTTGCGCTTTTAGCGGGAACTACTGCTAAGCTGCGTTTTCTACGGTGGAGTCACCGCGGGTACATCGCCGTATAAGGTGAATCGGCGTGCGGCGCAGCAAGGCTTCCGAGAACCACGGGAGCGGCGATAGCACGGGCGGCGATGAACAAACGCCTTCTTTCGCGTCGTTGCGCTTTTCGCGGGGACTACCGCTAAGCTGCGTTTTTCTACGAGTGGAGTCACCGTGGGTACATCGCTGGTATCTGGTGAAGCGGCGGCGGAGCGAGCAAAACCAGGAGAACCACGAGAACGAGGAGATGTGCACGGGGCGGCGGTGAACAAGCGCCTTCTTTCGGCGATCGTTGCGCTTTTAGGCGGGGACTACCTGCTAAGCTGCGTTTTCTGAGTGGAGTCACCGCGGGTACATCGCCGGTATCACGGTGAAGCGGCGTGAGCGAGCAAGGCTTCGGAGAACCACGGGAGCGGCGATGCACGGTCGGCGATGAACAAGCGCCTTCTTTGGCGATCGTTGCGCTTTTGGCGGGGACTACTGCTAAGCTGCGTTTTTTCTAGGTGGAGTCACCGCGGGTACATGGCGGTATAAGGTGAAGCGGCGGCGGTGCGAGCAAACCCGGAGAACCACGAGAGCGGCGATAGCGCGGGCTGCGGTGAACAAGCGCTTTCTTTGGCGATCGTTGCGCTTTTGCGGGACTACTGCTAAGCTGCGTTTTTCTGAGTGGAGTAACCGCGGGTACATCGCGGCATACGGTGGCGGCGGCGGGCGGCTAAAGCTTCGAGAACCACGAGGCGAGGCGATAGCGGGCGGCGATGAACAAGCGCCTTCTTTCGGCGATCGTTGCGCTTTTCAATGAGGACTACTGCTAAGCTGCATTTTCTACGAGTGGAGTCACCGCGGGTACATCACTGTATCACGGTGAAGCGGCAGCGGAGCGAGCAAAACTTCAGGAGAACCACGGGAGCGGCGATGCACGGGCGGCGATGAACAAGCGCCTTCTTTCGGCGATCGTTGCGCTTTTAGCGGGAACTACCGCTAAGCTGCGTTTTCTCGAGGTGGAGTCACCCGGCGGGTACATCGCGGTATAAGGTGAATCGGCGGTGCGAGCAAGGCTTCAGGAGAACCACGAGAAAACGACGATAACACGCGCGGCGGTGAACAAGCGCCTTCTTTCGCGATCGTTGCGCTTTTAGTGGGGACTACTGCTAAGCTGCGTTTTCTCTCGGTGGAGTCACCCGTTGGTACATCGCTGGTATCGGTGAAGCGGCAGCGGAGCGAGCAAGGCTTCAGGAGAACCACGAGAGCGAGCGATAGCAGGGCGGCGATGAACAAGCGCCTTCTTTGGCGATCGTTGCGCTTTTCGGCGGGGACTATCGCTAAGCTGCGTTTTTCTACGAGTGGAGTCACCGCGGGTACATCGCGGTATACGGTGAAGCGGCAGCGAGTGCAAAGGCTTCCGAGAACCACGAGAACGAGCGATAGCACGGCTGGCGATGAACAAGCGCCTTCTTTGGCGTCGTTGCGCTTTTAGTGAGGACTACTGCTAAGCTGCGTTTTCTACGAGTGGAGTCACCGCGGGTACATGGCGGTATAAGGTGAAGCGGCAGCGGTGCAGGCAAGGCTTCCGGAGAACCACGAGAGCGAGGCGATAGCACGGGCTGCGATGAACAAGCGCCTTCTTCGGCGATCGTTGCGCTTTTAGTGGGGACTACCGCTAAGCTGCGTTTTCTCGAGGTGGAGTCACCGCGGGTACATCGCGGTATACGGTGAAGCGTGGAGCGAGCAAGGCTTCCGGAGAACCACGAGGAAGCAGGCGATAACGCGGCGGCGGTGAACAAGCGCCTTCTTTGGCGATCGTTGCGCTTTCGGCGGGGACTATCTGCTAAGCTGCGTTTTCTACGGTGGAGTCACCGCGGGTACATCGCGGTATACGGTGAAGCGGCGTGGAGCGAGCAAAACTTCCGAGAACCACGGGAACGGCGTGCCGCACGGGCGGCGGTGAACAAGCGCCTTCTTTCGGCGATCGTTGCGCTTTTGGCGAGGACTACTGCTAAGCTGCGTTTTTCTCGGTGGAGTCACCCGCGGGTACATCGCGGTATACGGTGGCGGCGCGGTGCGAGCAAGGCTTCCGTGAACCACGAGAACGGCGATAGCACGGGCGGCGGTGAACAAGCGCCTTCTTTCGGCGATCGTTGCGCTTTTCGTGGGGACTACACCTAAGCTGCGTTTTTCTACGGTGGAGTCACCGTGGGTACATCGCCGGTATCACGGTGAAGCGGCGTGAGCGAGCAAAACTTCAGGAGAACCATGGGAGCGAGCGATGCACCGTCGGCGATGAACAAGCGCGTTCTTTCGGCGATCGTTGCGCTTTTAGCGGGGAACTACCGCTAAGCTGCGTTTTTCTACGAGTGGAGTCACCGGGTACATAGCGGTATCGGTGAAGCGGCGTGAGCGAGCAAAGCTTCCGGAGAACCACGAGAGCGAGCGATAACGCGGGCGGCGGTGAACAAGCGCCTTCTTTAGGCGATCGTTGCGCTTTTCGCGGGGACTACACCTAAGCTGCGTTTTCTCACGAGAGGAGTCACCGCGGGTACATCACCGTATCACGGTGAAGCGGCGTGAGCGAGCAAGGCTTCCGGAGAACCACGAGGAGCAGGCGATATGCGCGGGCGGCGATGAACAAGCGCCTTCTTTCGGCGATCGTTGCGCATTTCGCGGGGACTACTCGCTAAGCTGCGTTTTTCTGGTGAGTCACCCGCGGTACATCGCGGTACGGTGAAGCGCGGCGGTGCGAGCAAGGCTTCGGAGAACCACGAGCGAGCAATAGCGCGGGCGGCGGTGAACAAGCGCCTTCTTTGGCGATCGTTGCGCTTTTCGTGAGGACTACTGCTAAGCTGCGTTTTCTCGACGGTGGAGTCACCGCGGTACATCGCCGGTATAAGGTGAATGCGGCGGTGCGAGCAAGGCTTCCGAGAACCACGAGAGCGGCGATAGCGCGGCGCGGCGAAGGTGAAACGCCTTCTTTCGGCGATCGTTGCGCTTTTGTGAGGACTACTGCTAAGCTGCGTTTTCTACGAGTGGAGTCACCGTGGGTACATCGCCGTATACGGTGAAGCGGCAGGAGCGAGCAAGGCTTCAGGAGAACCACGGGAGCGGCGATAGCACGGGCGGCGATGAACAAGCGCCTTCTTTGGCGATCGTTGCGCTTTTGGCGGGACTATCTGCTAAGCTGCGTTTTCTCGAGTGGAGTCACCCGGGTACATCGCGGTATCGGTGAAGCGGCGTGAAGCGAGCAAAACTTCAGGAGAACCACGAGAGCGAGCGATGCACGGTCGGCGAGTGAACAAGCGCCTTCTTTCGGCGATCGTTGCGCTTTTGGCGAGGACTACCGCTAAGCTGCGTTTTTCTCGGTGGAGTCACCGCGGGTACATGGCGGTATAAGGTGAAGCGGCGGTGCGAGCAAAACTTAGGAGAACCACGAGAGCGGCGCGATAGCATCGGCGGCGATGAACAAGCGCCTTCTTTCGGCGATCGTTGCGCTTTTAGTGAGGACTACCTGCTAAGCTGCGTTTTCTCTGGTGGAGTCACCGGCGGGTACATCGCCGGTATCGGTGGTGAAAGCGGCGGAGCGAGCAAGGCTTAGGAGAACCACGAGAGCGAGCGATAACGGGCGGCGATGAACAAGCGCCTTCTTCGGCGATCGTTGCGCTTCCGGCGGGGACTATCTGCTAAGCCTCGTTTTTCTACGAGTGGAGTCACCGCGGGTACATCGCTGGTATCGGTGAAGCGGCGAGCGAGCGTGCAAACTTCAGGAGAACCACGAGAACGAGCGTGCGCGGGCGGCGATGAACAAGCGCCTTCTTTAGCGATCGTTGCGCTTTTGAGGGGACTACCTACTAAGCTGCGTTTTTCTACGGTGGAGTCACCGCGGGTACATCGCGGTATCTGGTGAAGGCGGCGGTGCGAGGCAAGGCTTCCGGTGAACCACGAGGAGCGAGGCGATGCCGCGGCGGCGGTGAACAAGCGCCTTCTTTGGCGATCGTTGCGCTTTTAGTAGGACTACACGCTAAGCTGCGTTTTCTCACGGTGGAGTCACCGTGGGTACATCGCTGGTATCACGGTGAAGCGGCAGCGGAGCGAGCAAAACTCCGAGAACCACGGGGAACGAAGCGATAACGCGGGCGGCGGTGAACAAGCGCCTTCTTTGGCGATCGTTGCGCTTTCGTGGGGACTATCTGCTAAGCTGCGTTTTCTACGGTGGAGTCACCGGGGGTACATCGCGGTATCGGTGAAGCGGCGAGTGAGGCGAGCAAAACCAGGAGAACCACGAGGCGAGCGATAGCACGGTCGGCGATGAACAAGCGCCTTCTTTGGCGATCGTTGCGCTTTTAGTGGGGACTACGCTAAGCTGCGTTTTTCTACGGTGGAGTCACCGCGGGTACATGGCGGTATAGGTGAAGCGGCGGTGCGAGCAAAACTTCGGAGAACCACGAGAGCGGCGATAGCGGGCTGCGGTGAACAAGCGCCTTCTTTAGGCGATCGTTGCGCTTTTGGCGAGGACTACTGCTAAGCTGCGTTTTTCTCGAGTGGAGTCACCGCGGGTACATCGCGGTATCACGGTGAAGCGGCGTGAGCGAGCAAAACTTCAGGAGAACCACGGGAGCGAGGCGATAGCGCGGGCGGCGATGAACAAGCGCCTTCTTTGGCGATCGTTGCGCTTTCGGCGGGACTATCTGCTAAGCTGCGTTTTCACGAGTGGAGTCACCGCGGGTACATCGCCGTTATACGGTGAAGCGGCGTGAGCGAGCAAAACTCCGGAGAACCACGAGGAGCGAGCGATAGCGCGGGCGCGATGAACAAGCGCCTTCTTTGGCGATCGTTGCGCTTTTAGTGCGGGACTACTGCTAAGCTGCGTTTTCTCACGGTGGAGTCACCGCGGGTACATCACGGTATACGGTGAAGGCGGCGATGCGAGCAAAACTTCGGAGAACCGAGAGAGCAGGCGATAGCGGGCGGCGATGAACAAGCGCCTTCTTTCGGCGATCGTTGCGCTT